>CM050429.1:17738155-18190655 GCA_027564155.1 Gymnocypris eckloni scoliostomus | reverse complement strand
CTTTGCGACACTGACACAGAAAACACTAGTGTGTTAGTAAATCATTAAAATATCTCCTTACTATTTCCCCCAGACACTCAGTGTGCCAAACACTGCAGTAATGATGGTGAAAATGTAGCTTTGCATTACAGGAATAAATTCTATTTTAAAATATATTAAAATTGAAAACAGTTGTATAAAATTGTAATAATATTTTACATTATTACTGTTTTTACTGCATTTTTGTAAATCAAATCATGCAGCCTTGATGAGCATAGATAGACTTCTTTTAAAAACATAACAATCCTACCAAGCACGGTCATTGCTGAACTTGGTTTAACTCTGTCAAATAGGTTTATATGTTATCGCTAAACATCAGTTTCCTAACAGAGAACATGAACATGATGTTTTATTTCCAGAACCGGCTGTCGTGCTTCAGTGAAAAGGGCTGGGATGTTTCTATGCAAATGTAATGCTGAATGAAGTTATTTTTAATCACAGAATCACTTCCTGTGCAGCGTTTTGCTTTGATTCTAAATCTGTTTGCTCAGTCCTTGCACGACCGGGTGCCAATTGTGTATCCAGTGCTTTTTTAAACTAAATAAATACAACCACTAGATTAGCAACACTCGCTACAACACATTGTCCTTTTCATCTGTTTAATTATAGCGTGTGTATGTGTGTGCTAATGATAAATATAGCCTCTATTCTCATGGCCGTGTGGTCAGAGCTCCGCGGGCTGCCGCTGGAGTTAGCGTGAGGGGGATTGGGTGCCGGCCCGTTGAGGGTGGGGAACAGAGCATTTGTTCTGCAGCAGGCGCTGTGGGGTGGAGGTGGGGACACACGCTGCCACAAGAAGCCAGACTTTGGCGCGCTGTCATCACAGTTTCCTTCACAGAGCACGAGAGAGACGGAGGGAGGGAAAGCAGGCTTGATGGAGCCAACAATCATCTGCACTCTGTCCCTCACATATTCACTCTCTGCTTGTGGGCAGGCGGCCTGCTCTTTTGAGTCTGGGGTCCGTTTTGCGGAAAACCGTCTTGGCTGTGACAGAGTACTGGGGACATTTTGTAGTCCCCAAATAAACAGCAACATTCTACTTCCTGTGAGCTGTAACCGTTTTGGTCAGTTTGTGAATAATACAATGACTTACAGCTGCAGTTTTCTAAAGCAGTGTCTGTAAGCAGTTTTCATGCTGCAATCTTTCTCTTAAAAAAATCTTACATTTTTTAAATCATATATACTTGACAAGTGAATTTATAATAACATTTATTATAGTAAAATTATTTTAAAACTTACAGTACCATTCAAAAGTTTGGGGAGAGTAAGGTTTATGTTTTTTTTTTAAGAAGTTACTTATGCTCTCCAAGACTGCATTTATTTTAAATATTATAAAAGTTTCAAATATCCGTTTTGTATTTGAATATTGTTTTAGCTGATTTTTCAGCATCATTATTCCAGTCTTCAGAGTCACATGATCCTTCAGAAAACATTCTAATATGCTGATTTGCTGCTCAAGAAACATTTATTATTATTAATGTTAAAAAAGTTGTGCTGCTGATTCATATTTTGTGGAAATATGTATTTTTCAGGATCCTTTGATGAATATAAATGATTTTTACTGTCGCGTTTGATCAATTTAATGCATCCTTTATGAATAAAAGTATTTAAAAAACTTTTTAATAGTAGTGTATAACAAGTATTTCTTATGACACTATAAACTGTTTGTTTTGGACTCAAGTTTTAATTGAGGGAGCTATAACCCCCAAACCTGTTGAGTTTCATGATAATAATGTAATCGTACACCACGAGGACAAAGAAATGTTTGCTTGATGATGATAATTACAGATTGTTAGATCTGTATTCTGTAATAACTTTTGGTTTCTGAGTCAAAACATAAAGTTGTTCCGTAGTTAAAAATGACCCAATGTCACCGTCTCGGAAGATCTGTAATTGTTTCCTGACCCAAAAATACAAACAGCAGTCTGAATATTACTGCATCAGGTAGTGTTATGATTTACTGCAGGAGCATATCTTTCTTAAGAGACCACTGCTTGAAATGCAGAAAAAGGCTTTGCATGAATCTAAAAATACTGAGGTGTACTGAACAGCCGCTGATATTTACGGCAGCAGCTATGAATAGAGGACCGTAAAACTCAGGAACTGGCCCCAGATTTACTCTCGCCGTAATTGTATGTGGATACAAACCAACACAAGAAAAATAGACAACTACTGGAAAAAATAACTCTCTTTATTTTTGGGGTTGTTAGTTATTTTGTTTTTGGACTAGATAAAAAACTCATTTCATGTCTTATGACATGTCTTATATCAACATGCCAATGTAGAGAACAATAGTTAGTTGTGGCAATAAAAATAAAAAAAGTTGCTGTGATTTGAACTTCATTCTTTAACTTAGAAAAAAAAAGTTTAATAGCAGACCTTGTGGTGAAAAACACTGTCCATAATATTAAGAGAGACCTTACAATATCCAATGTCATCTATCTGAAAAACATATGTTTGTTATACGTAAATATATAAGGAACTTTCTAGCATTATTGTTTGTTTTTGTCAATATATAACACAATGTTACATTAGGGTAAGGTCAGGTAACAGTTACTGGTTACATTCATGGTGTATTTCTGTGAAATCCAGTCCTCTCAGGAGGAATCCATGTGATCAGAAATGTGATGGATTTGCTCTGTAGATTCCACAGTGTTGGTCGCATGGATTTGTCACATCGACCAATAGAAAGCGGCTTGGTTTGAAAGTGACTTCTGTGTGAGCTAAATCTCATACATTGCTACCCTAGACACTAGAGCAGGGTTCCTCAAATCTTTCCCTGGAGGGTCAATCTGCTGCAGAGTTTAGCTCCAGCCTGATCAAACTCACCTACCTGTGATTTTCTAATGATCCTGAAGATGCTGATTAACATGCTCAGGTGTGTTTGATTAGGGTTAGAGCTAAACTCTGCAAGAGTGGGACAGATTTGAGGATGCCTGGACTAGATCATTATTTTCCTGCAAATGTGGTCGAATTTTGTTTATTAGACTTTTTCGGTTACTGATTAAATTCTGTTGGAACAGCCTTCGTAGAATTTGTCAAATTTGAATAAGTACTTCTTACCCACATTATTGCTTCAGAATTCTTAAGAGGGATCAAAGACGTCATTGTTACAATGGAATCATTTTGTTTGATAGAATAGCTTTATGTCTGAACTCTTCACATATTGAAGCTTGTTCAGGTAAAGAGTCCTCCGTTGTTTTAAATAGGAAACCCTTAGCGTCAATATGCCGATGTGATACTGGGAATTTTATTGTCATAATTGAATGATATATTGGGTAATAACATATCCATTATTGCATATATGTAGGGGGTGATTTGTCAATGTAAACAGTCAAAACTGTTTTATTTATATTACATTATTTACACATTTATGAGCACATAACCCAACTCCTGCCCCTAAACCTACCGTCTGTCAATAAAACACAAGATATAGCAGGCAGATACAACTACAGTCATAATCTATTTAAAAAGTATTAATATTCCAAGTCTTCCGAGGCAAAACGATTGATTTGTGAGCGGAATAGACGTTATCGTCGTCTCCGTCTGCCGTAAAGACTTCCTGTGTGCTGCTGCAGTCTGTCTGTGCAATTCAAAAAATGCCGCCAGAAGAAGCCTTACACTAGCTTTGGTTGTGAAATGCCATTGGCTCTTGGATGTCTCGTTATCGATTGCGTCATGCTGTTGTGAATTGGCTCTTATGCGTCCTCGTGACCAATTGCCTCATGCTACGGACGGAGTATCTTTTGAATGAGATGTTAGCGCGTTAATGGAGCGGGCTAATTTTCAACAATTAAAACCTTGTTTTACTCTCTTCTTCGCATAAAGACTTTGTATGGCTTCAGAAGACTTGTAACGCAACACGACTTGTTTGTAATGTTTTTATAGTGCTTGTTTATGGTCAGTTTTTGCAATAAATACCTGTGACTGCACTTATATTTGCCTGTGTGTGTTATATTGTTCAGAGGTGGGTAGGTTTTGGGTAGGGGTGGGATTAGATGCTCCAATGAAAGTACAAATTTATATAAAATTATTTAAATTTTTTACATGCATGCAAACCATTAAATTAAGACAAACAACTGAAAACAATGGAGGACCCTTCACGTCGAAAAGTGACGCTAAATGGGTACATTGAGCATCAAAAAGTGACGTCAAGTGGTCCTGACCAAGCTTCAATATGTGACGAGTTGGGGGTGAGAATGGGTTGTTTGTCCATATAATGGCAGTAGTAACCAAGATTGTTTTGTTTTGTGTTGTGTCAGTGGTTACCAAAACTGTTTGGTTACCAACATTATTCAAAATATCTTAGTTACAGTAATATTATTATGAATTAACTACATGTACGTACTGTATGGGTAGGGTAAGGATTGGGGTTTGGCTTAGGGTTACTTGCATGTATTTATGCATCATTATTTGTTATTATAATAGTAAGTACATCTAACGGGTAACAAGGACACCTTTAAAATAAAGTGTTACCAATATCTGTAGTGCTTTTGTGTACTGCACAAGAAAACCATACTTGTTTGACAACATTTGTGGTTGCACTTTATTTTACAGTATGTGTACTTACATGTACTTACGGTGTACTTCTAATAGGTAACTAAATGGGGCAGGGGTAGGATTAGGATTAGAACCTAGTTATTACCTAGTTATTGTGGTTACTATAATAAGTACATAGTATGCACATGAGGAACAGGTCTGTAAAATAAAGTGTTACCACATTTGTTTTGCTTTGTCTTTGATTGTATTGTTTTGTTCTTATAATGGCAGCCAGTAGTAAACAGAACTTTTTGCTTTGAAATTATTTTATTTTTGATGGGATTTGATTTGATTGGTGATATATTTGCCGTGAGTGGTAAACCAAAACTTTTTGGTTAACGACATTCTTCAAAATATCTTCTGTGTTCTGCAGAAGAAAGTTACACAGGGTTGATTTTTTATTTTTTGGACTGAATTGTTTTGTCAGTGGCAACATTCAGCACCATCCTTCAAAATGTTTTGGTGTTTAAACTTGTTTTTTTGGGATGCTGCTGTTGCTGCTGCAGTGACCTGTTTCTGTGGAGGCATCCCCACCTCCTCAGAAGTGGAATAAAATCTCTCAAGGGGAACAAGAGAGCTGTAAATCCGTCACCGTGAACAGCACGGCCCTCTTGTGTCCCAGACCACCACATGAAATACGACCAGTTCGCCTAGCTTGGTTAAGTAAAGTGTGAAGAAATGCAAGGGACTCTTAGTAATTTGCCTTTAAAGAGATTTTGCGCTGCTATTCACTGCTTCGGGCTAATCTCTCTTTGTAATACGTAACAATGCGCTGCCAAATGAGGAGGAAATGTCAGGTTATGTTTCAGAGCCGGCCTCCTTCCCACCCTCCATCTGTAGTAATGGCCTCGACTCATTGGAACATATGTTGCCTGTTGCACACCCACCATCTGTTCACTTCCACTGATGAAGTGATCCTGTTGCCACGGCGATCGGCCCATTCAGGGAACGGACCCTGGAAAGAGTTTCCTTTTCCCTCGTCATGTGTGCAGAGGAACGCGTCTCACGACAGGGTCACGTAACGGTTTGTTGTTGTTGACCTGTGTGTGCTGCGCCAAACCAACTGACCCATTTTGAGACGATCACAAAGTGACTGATAAAGTGAATAATAATGACAGCATTTTTATTATTTTAAGTGAACTGGCCCTTCAATCAGTTCATTTCATACTCTGGTTAAAGTAGTTGAGAACAAAGAAAGGGATTGTTACATGACAGTCAGGTGATAAAGTTTTTTTTTATTATAAAATAGTTTCACATTTTTATTAGAATTCATGAATTGTACTTGTTGAAAATGTGTAATTGCTCATAAGTAAATAATCTTGGTGAGCACTAAAACAGTTATAAATGTTACGGATGTTGCAGAATCAAAACACTTGATTTGTACAAATTTGACATGTGAATGTTAATACTGACGGAAATGAAAAGTTGATTTTCTAGGCTGATATGTCTAGGAACTATACTCTCATTCCGGCGTAATAATCAAGGAACTTTGCTGCCGTACCATGAGTGCAGCAGGCGCAATGATATTACACAGCGCCTGAAAGTAGTCCCCTATATATATCATAACTAGTTACCTAGCTGGGGACTACTTTCAGGCGCTGTGTAATATCATTGCAACTTTTAATTTTCCATCGGTCTTAGTACACGATGTAAGAGAAGAGAAGAGTCGTGCTTTAAATAGGAAAAATATCGAAACTCTTTGGTCATTTTTGAGTGAGATGCTAATGGTCTAATCCCTTTCAATGATCTATGCTAAGCTAAGCTAAGCTAAAAGTGCTCCCACCAGACCCGGAGATCGACTGAATGGATTCAAAAACGGTAAAACTCAACTGTTTAACTCTAGAGGAGTTGTAAAATGTATTTCCAAAAAAAAGTGGAGTGTTCCTTTAATGAATGAATGGAAGTAAGTGAAATATAACAATTATTTTGAATCATTTTCAATTAATCGTAAAATAAATAATATTATACTACAGAGCTGCTGAATGCTTGAATCTGATTGGCTGACGAACATTCTGAGGTGTGCAGTTATTTTCAGGAAACGCACAGCTAAGTAGTTCCAGGCAGGTCTTGACATGTTCATTTCACTTCGCCAAATGATTTCATTTATTTCAAAGGCCCTTACAAAAAAAACCTCAACGAAACTGAGCAAGCAAATAAATATAGAAAACAACAAGATAAAAACGACACATTTTTTCTGTGTTTTTTCAGCAAAACATTTTTGCATTTGATTATGTCTGATTCACATATAGTGGCTGCATCACCACCTCGGTTATACATTTTTTCTAATTATTCAAAGACCCGTCATCAATTATTCCTTAATACGCAACATTTACCTTCATATATTTTTACAAAATCTTTGAATACATTAAAAAACTACTTAAATTGTACAGTTTCATAAAAAGTCTTCTCTTGTAAATCTTACTTTCATATTTTTAATGTCAACTTTGAAATTATAAGAGTGTAAAAAATGTAATGCTATAATTCTCATGCAATCTAATATTGATGTTCAGTTTCCCCAAGCAACCGATTTCCTTTTTGTCACGACAATCCATGCTTTCTTCTCACAAAATAACTTCACCTCACATCAATATTTCATGTCCATTATTCATTTATTTGATAAACAAAGTTGGTTTTATTTTGTGATTATGACTGGCTGACCATGCGGGATCCCCTCAGCAGTAATAACAGTCCTACAGGAACTTGTCGTTGATGTTGGTTCGAGCGCTGTGCATCTGTGATGTTTCTGATTGCGTTTTATGACATGACTTTGTACTCCCGTGACTCCCAGGTGCACAGACCAACGGCCTGCCATTGTAAAGAAGGCCGACCTCAATGAGGGGCTCTTTGTAAAGCTACTGTCTACAGCACAGACGCTGACGGTGTCTGATGACGCTACGCACAACCGCCTCCACTCTATGAGGAGGAACAAAACAAACCCACACAAAAGAGCCGAGAGAGAAGTTAGTGAGCGCTGAAACTGAACCTCGCTGACTTTGGTCGCAACCTTTCTGCTGCTTTACAACTCAACTGATAATACCTGAGCAGGACATACACACACAACACACACATGAAATCCTGTTGCACACACACACGCACACACACACACACACACACACACACACACACATATACACACACACACACACACACACACATACATATACACACACACACACACACACACACACATACACACACACACACACACACACACACACAGGACTGTTGAGGACAGCCATATGTCAGCCTTCAACTATAAAGCCTGATACTGAAGCTGTGCAAGCCTACCGGGAAGTGTTTTCAGAAGTGTATCAGTAATCAGGACTCAACGGTTCTTCATGGCATCTGAGATGTGAAACAAACTAAACAAGTACTTTGTGTTGCATTAAACAAAAGTACTTTAATCAGTCATAGGAACTGAAAACCGCAAACTGTCATCATAAACAGTGAACATATATATATATATATATATTAGTGGTGGGCATAGATTATTTTCTTTAATCTTGGAATTAATCTAGATTAAAATGGCTCATTTGAATTCTGCCGAAGGCATTCAGAATATGTGTGCTACCCAAATAATGACTAAAAGTAAGTCTTTGAGAACGGGTTTCTCAAGCCAGGTGGCACATTAGACCAGGGGCTCATCTCCTGTTTCCAAAATGCATCACAAACTTTAATCTCTTCCCGTCCCAATCCCACGAAAAAACTGGAGGAAAATCCCGTTCCACTCCCGGAAGAATGACTCCCATTCCCTCCCACTCCCGTGTTGTTGTTTTTTTTTTTTTTTTTTTTGATAACTGTCAATTACAGTAAAAATATAGTACAGATCACAGCGTGCCCACCTTATTAGTTGAATAAAAACCCAAAATGTTGTTTTTTGTTATTATATTGAACTGAAAGCCATCTTATGCACAGTGTTGCACAGATTAAATTTCATGTAAATCATCCATGCTAACACACACGTCTTCTATTTTTATTTTTTAGACATTTCACTCTCTATAGATATATTTTTCAAAGACGGAGTTTCGAAGTTTCTCGCTCAAGTTCACATGAGACCTAAAGCGCATCCTGTTTGCTTAAAAGCGCAACGCTTTTGTTATTCTGAGTGCACACAAATAAACGAGTCTTTACAGATTCGAAAAATGTATTAGGCTACTTTATCTGTATGACCAAAAAAGTACGGAGATTTTAAGAGCAAGTGGCGCACGGAGCCTGTCCTGCACAAAAGCAGCTTCCACACACAAACACTTCAATAGCGCACATTTCTCTAGGTTAACATCGTGGCCATGTAAAGTTGCTACTACATACATCTTTCAGATGAAAAGCCATATTTGAGGTTGATGAATGATAGGTGGCGTTTGGATGTCCTGCCCGATTGTATTACCACATAGACCAGCCGTTAACAATCTGTCCATCACGGACTGCGAGCCTCTAGTTCGAAGACTCGTTCTCACCCCCCTACAGTGCAATTGACTGGGTATACATCCGGCTAAAATATCAGGGTGAAAGTCATCATAGCTTGCGTAGTATAGACCCAGCTCCCAACCCAACTTTGAGAATAGATTAAGCGATATTTTTTTTATCGCCCGATAAGAGTCTCACGTTAACGCAGCACGTTAACACCGATAACGGCCCACCACTAATATATATATACTGTATATATATATATATATATATATATATAACCAAGGAAGAAAAACAGGGCTGGGCAATTGAGCAAACAAATTACTTTATATACTTTTTGATAATATTTAGTATGTATCTTGATATTTATATTATTTGCTTTGAAATTAAAAGAGTGATTTTCTTCTAATCAGAGGAATCAACAAAACAGATCTAATGTAAAATACAGTAAAACAACTACTTAAAAATGATTGTGTCTTGCTTTTCAAAAATGTTTTCTGTAAATTAACACAAACAATTATTTTAGATCATTTTCAATTATATGAGGCAATAAAAGTAATTAGCTTTATATTTTTTATAAATGCATGAAAAATACAAACAAAAGTTTTTCCCCATATTTTAATGTCAAAGTTTAAATCATAAAATTGTCCATTTAATACTGCACATTTTTATGCTGTGTCATATAGCATTTGCATGCAGTCTAGTTACAAAGACTTTAGCCAAATAAAGTGCATTAAATCAACAATAATCAAACAATCATCACAATAGCTGCATGTGCGTGCAGACAGATAATCTTTTAGTAATCGGGTTAACTGACGTGATTGAGCTCGATCTGGATGAAGTTTCGATTGGATTGAAAGAGAAATACTTGAGCACATGTGCAATGCCGTATTGCATGTTTACATATGTTTTACAAAATACGATTGTGCGTGTTGATTGTGGTAGCTCTGATGGTATATAAATATTATAAATGTTTGGTAACTGCTGTGCTATAGTTTAATCTCCACTGACAAATTCAATAAAACCTGTCTGCATATTGTGCTGCCATGATGTGTAGAGTCATAACATTTCATAAATGCTGTAAATCAGACAGTCACATGAGTTAAGAGGAGGATGGACTGAGCAGGTGGACAAGCAGAGCGGGAAGGGCGGTCACTTCCTGTCTGCACAAAGTGGAAAACTCAGAAGAAAATAATGAATTGTTTCATTGTACAAAATGTGCTAGTAGCGCACTGATTTATGTCTGATAGGTGTGGGCTAGCAGGGGTGTGTGTTCACTTTATAAACTTTACAATAAGACCTGTGATGGATCACTTTGCATCTCAGTCAAATGGTTTCTTCCTGTTTAAGTGGGCGGCACTTGGCCAGAATAAGCTGCCGTGTGGCACAGACTTTTTGCCGCAGGTCAAAAAGCAGGTTAAGAGAACAACAAGACCCAGATAGATGTTCGGTCAGAGTGCAGTTAGAAGAAGTGCTACAGACATGCTGGACCTCATGCAGGAGCGACGATTTCAGCCTGCTTCCTGTCTAGTTTCTCATCGGCAACATTGATCTGGGGTATTTTAGAAATACAGATCAATACAGTTCAAAGATGATTGACACTTCACATACAGTTTGGATTGGCAGTATGATTCTGTTCTGGGCATAAACTCTCTGCCCATCCATGCAGCCTAACGTGAATGAGCAGAGAGAGCAGCGATAACCTCTTAGAGTGAACAGAACAGAACCAGCGTGAATGTAGCAGATATCATTCATGTTCTTGATGACAATTTAGTGTAACAATATTACTCAAGTTAAAAGGAGTTGGGAAACGAGGAATATCAGAGCCAGGTCCTGCCTGTGATGAAAGGAGGAGCTGGGGATGGAGGAGGGTCATTTACTCCTGAGCAAGCAATAAAGCTGCTGAATAATACTGAATAGACCTTATGCAGTGATAGCTGTTTTATTCCTCTAGCTCGATGCAAACTTGACTGATGTGACCTACGCTTGATCTGTTAGCTTT
This sequence comes from Gymnocypris eckloni scoliostomus, assembly GCA_027564155.1. Classification (NCBI taxonomy): domain Eukaryota; kingdom Metazoa; phylum Chordata; class Actinopteri; order Cypriniformes; family Cyprinidae; genus Gymnocypris; species Gymnocypris eckloni. Next base: position 18,179,671 of record CM050429.1, on the reverse strand, counting down.
AGCTTGAGTAAGGTTAATAACCTTTTGTGTAAAGAAGTGCACTTAATGAATGTGCATTTGCAGTTTACTTCAAATCTTCAAAGTATTATTTAAAAATATATATATTAATGAAATAGAATGCCATTCTCGTGGCATTTCGTTTTATTGTATTACTTTACAAAATGTGCTTTGTAGTAATGTCAGATTAACGGTTTTACATTAAAGTACACTTTAAAATAAAATTAATCATCTTTTGTTTGTGCTTTAAAGAAGTACACTTATGTTTAGCATAAAAAAATCATATATAAAGTACTTCTTTATGATTATAACTAGAACTTACATTTAAAGTGAATATATTGTAAAAAAAAAAATAATAATAATAATAAACAACGATTAAGCTCAGATGAGCTTTATTTGTCACATACACAATTATACAGAGTATAATGAGCAGTGAAATGTGTTCTCTGCATTTAACCCATCGACGTGGAGCAGTGGGCAGCCGACGATGCGGCGCCCGGGGAGCAGTCGGGGTTCAGTGCCTTGCTCAAGGGTCTCACCTCAGTTGTGGACTATCCCTGCCGGAGCCGAGATTCAAACCCACAACCTCGGGTTACAAGTCCAACGCTCTATCCACTAGGCCACGACTGCCCCCCAATCTGAAACAACCCCCCCCCGCCCCCCCCCATCTGTAAATGCACTAAATTGCAATTTTATCATGGGAAAGGTATCATGAATTATTTGTGCATTTTCTTCTGACACTGATCAGAAATCAAACCTGAAATCAGGAAAGCAATCATGCAGGATTCATAATGTCTTCAGAATCATTCAGACATGAGAAAATAAGCGTTTTTCTGCTGTTTAAGGAGTAATACAATACTTTTTCACCTTACAAATGAAATCAAAAAGGCTATGAAATTCACATCATGTTTTGTGAGAAAGTGTGATGTGCCGCTATATCATCACCTCAAATTGAATCAGTATTACACAAGTATTAGATTCTTAAGCAAAAAAAACATTGGGGTGTAATACATTCTTATTTAACCATTGATTGCATGCATTTAAGAGCACGTTCAGTTCACACTTAAGTATATCTTTAGCATAATAAGTACTTATTTTAAAGTTATGCTAGTGGAAGTGTAGGCCCAACTTCTATTTCTCTGAGTAGTCAGAGATGGTAGATGTTTCTTTTAATAGTATTATTAATAATGAGCATGTGTGTGGGTATTTTCCTCAGAATCAGTCCCAGATTTCTCTCGCACGCACGCACGCACACACACACACACACACACACACACACACACACACACACACACACACACACACACACACACATGCACATAAGCATACACACACACACACACACACGTGTTCATTCAACTGGAAAGCTGATGCACGGACAGTAGTAATGAATGACAGCTCTGCTTTAAAACTCTTTTTCTATCTCTTGGTCTAACTCAGGCACACATGCGTCCCCAGACAAACTGAGCATTAAATTTAGCTCAGTTGTGATTTACTGGAGTCTGTTGGTCCAGTCGTTGCGGCAAAACCTCATGTCACAAAACAAAAGGAGGAGAAGAAAACCTCACAGATTGCAGCGTCCAGCAGCAAACACATCCAAAGCAGCTTTACTTCCCCCACATTTGAGCAACTTTGTTGGTGATGAGTCAAATATATTTCAGGGTGAGACTCTAAGGGTAACCAATGGCGCAATAAAGGACAATAAAAGAGGACAAAGCCCTGCAGAGCCTGGGACAGCCTCTTATTATTGTCTCTTTTCAGCAGCACCCCTCTTGATATTTGTGGAGCTTTGTTCCTGAAGACTCTGGAACAGACTCAAACCCGCTGTGCTTTAAATAAGCATTACTGCTTAAAGATTAGCATAGCTTCTTGCAGAAAAGTGTTTACTTAGCAGCTGTGTTTTAGCAGTTTTCTACACGAGGTTAGGCCATCACTGCCGATGACTGACTAGCACATGAGAGACGATGACATGAATATGTGATCAGGGATGAAGTGCCTTGTATTAAGTAGCTGACAGAACGTTTGTCCAGCAGACTGATTTACTAAATAAAGGTAAGTGGACGCTAGTCATTGCAGAATGAAAGCTTGTCATTTGAAGTACCAGTGCCATAAGTTAGCAAAAGCTTATGCTTGGTGTTAAAGAGATAGTTTGCCCCAAAATTCTCTCAACTTGTTCAGTGAAAGTTAATAGGTCCAGAGATTTCATTTTTCAAAATATAGAAAGAAAAGACATAAACAAAAAAAAACATTGTAATGGAATATAATGATTATTTATAATAAATAAATAAATAAATATAATTATTATGATATAATTATGATTTAAAACAACAAGTAATATATAAAGATATATAATCATATATAATTAAACAAAGATTATTAATAACGATTATATCTCATATTTTAATGATTGTAGTAAAATAGATAAATAAATACATAATGAAATGCAAAAATGTTCTACATCATGGCCAAATAAAACAACTTAAAATATTATTATTTATGATAGATGAACGAATAAATAAATAAAATATTATAATTATAATATGATTATTTAATAAATAAAATATAAATATTAAAATGAAATATTTGTATGTTTAACTATTTTTATAATTTATTATTTTTATTTATAAAATATGTATAGTAAATAAATAAATAATGAAATAAAATATGATTATTACAAATAAAGTGTGTTTATTTTTATTTATTTATTTGTATTTTTGTGAGGTAGGGTGAATTTAGATACTCTAAAAGTGTTGACGTTACATGTTAGAAGAAGAAGAATGATTTTGTATTAGTCAGATACACTATTATACAGAGTATAACCAGCAGTGAAATGTGTTCTCTGCATTTAACCCATCAAGTGCACACACACCTGAAGCAGTGGGCAGCCGACGATGCGGCGCCCGGGGAGCAGTTGGGGGTTCAGTGCCTTGCTCAAGGGTCTCACCTCAGTCGTGGACAATTCCTGCCGGAGCCGAGATTCGAACCCACAACCTTGGGTTACAAGTCTGACGCTCTATCCACTAGGCCACATCTGCCACATACATGTAATAGTTGTTATACTTTTGTATGTGATTATGAACAATATATTTTCTAATTCAAGGTGAGAATAAGTGATGCAGATGTGATGCAGATGCATAAAGACTGAATAAGTAATGCAGATGTGCAAACTGCTGAACAAATGTTGTCAAAACAGTCTCAGTTTCTCGGGTTTCTGGTCTTGTCTGATATGTTTAGAGCAAGTTTTCAGCATATCATACATGTTTTCACAGACTAAACATTCTGAACCTCTTCACTTGTGCAAGCAGGATAAAACATACTAAATAACTCCAGCACCACAATTCTTTTACAAAACATTTACACTGGGACGAGGAATGTGACCTCTTTTCCACCCTGAAGCCCCAATTACCCATAATGGCACAGGGCAAATGATAAAATCCTGCTGCTTTCATCTGCCAAAGATTTATGCCATTCAAAATAGTGACTGGTGGTCTTTTCCCTTAATCGTTACCTCTTATTATGTTTCTCACAAGTATGTTTTGGGCCAGTAGGAAGCAACATCTGGAGCGTGCGCGGGTCCAACTGTGATCGTTTAGCAGGAGCTAGACGGACCCTCGGTAGCACAGGAGTCACCCCCTCCTGAGCAAGAGTCGTGCTCGTACCTGTCCCGTTCAAGAACTGCAAATCACATGTGTGTTTTAAAACCAGCGGGACGAACAGACTTCCTATGAGCCCCGATGGAAACGTCTCTCCACAGCCGGCTTCACTTCGACACTTAGCTGCGAACGCTCTGATTCTACACAGATGGCAGCTCTTTCTGTGATGTTACGTCAGTCCCGTGCGTGACGGCCCAGGTTAAAGCGCAGGAGCAGAGGTTACGTTCCTCGGTGACCCCTCGGCCTGTCTCTGAAGACGCTCTCAGGTGAGACGTCCATTATGATAATTCATGGTGGAAGTCATGGCTGTTATTGCCTTTGATCCTGCTTTGATGGCACGTTAGCATCGTCCGTGATTCACATAGTCGCTCTCCACGGCTCTGGCTTGAATAGAAAGTGTTACCTTGATCCTAAAGGGACGGGTGGTGAGAGGTGAGAGAGGAAAGTGTGAGCACAGGCAAGAGTTTCCTCTCTTTCTTCAACACTCATGCTAATTTCGCTTGACATTTGTGGCCCTCAATGCAAAGGCAGACGCCTGTCTAGAGATCAGGGAGACGGCCGTGGACCCAGCACTTCAAAATAACCTGCACTAATCTTCATTTCTTGGCCTGCATTTCTGATTTCATATTTGCTACTGTTCAAAAGTTTGGGAGGGAGAAGATCTTTCGGTCACTTTATTTTAAGGTCAAATTTTGGCTATTAACAAACCATTAACTACGACTTTTTCCTAAACTCCTAGTTTGCTGCTTATTAATACTTAAGTAGTTGTTAAGTTTAGGTATTGGGTATGATTAGGGATTTAGAATATTTTAATGCAGAATATGTGCATTATAATAACTAATAAACAGCCAACATTTTCATATAGAGTCATCTATGTAATATAATACATTTGAATGACCATAAATAGTAAGTTTGATTTTAAATGAATGTTTTTTTTTCATATTTGTTGACCAAAAGAAAGGTTTGATATTTGTATGTTGCATTTTTTTTTTTTTTTTATATAGATGATTATATTCTTCTAAATTGTATATGACATTTATTCAAAAAACATTTCTCATGAATATTGAAGAACATTGTTTTTCTTGCATCAAATTGTTTTTTATGCAGTTTATTTCAAGCAATTTCTGAAATTATAGTTATAACATAGTAATAACATGTAGCATCCAAAATGTTAACTCTGTGCATTTACTTGTTAATGAGAAGTTATTGATCAGACAAAATATGGTTTTAGTTATGATTATTTTATGAGCTCACAAAATAATAACAATAACATCCAAAACTTTGACATTTTTGTGCATTTATTCATTCATGAGAAGTTGCTGATCAGACAAAATATGGTTTAAGTTGAAAAATTATTAAGTTATGACTGCTTTATAAGCTCACGCTGCACCGTTCCAAGTAATTAATCAAGTAACATCCAAAAATTTGGCATATTTACTCATTCATGAGAAGTTATTAATCAGACAAAATATGGTTTTAGTTAAATAATGACTATTTTATAAGCTCCCGTTCAAGTAATAACACAGTAACATCCAACACTTTGATATTTTGTGCATTTATTCATTCATTATAAATTACTGATCAAACAAAATATGGTTTTAGCTTCCAAAATATTAAGTTATGGCTCATTTATAAGCTCACGTTTCACCGGGTCAAAAATAGGAGTTTTTGAATACATTAGAAAGAACAAAGGCAGGTTGCATTGTGAAATCTTACTCCATACAATGTGACAACATGCCCCCAAACCTCACTGCGTGTTAAATCTTCTGTATCTTTTTTCTGTGTAATAATATTGGACATGAAATTAGTTCAAGATTTTAGTTAAAACTTGCATCCATACAGTTACGACTGTGAAAAAGATCAACAAGCCCTGGTCTGCTGTAAATCTTTCCATAAAGCATGTGAAGAGGAAGGTATATGTTAGCAGTCAATCTTCTCCGTTTGACTCAGGAAGAGGTGCTGATTGTCCGTGCCGTGACCCCGGATGTTCAGATCTTTTACAGAGCGTAACTGTCTCCGTGGGGTTAATATATTGAAACCAGGTTAGAGCAATAACTCCTGTCCGTCTCGGAGCCCGGCAGGATCAGGGCAAGGTGGGTAATTGGGCAGTAAATTGGACCCCTGCTCTGTAGACAGGTAAGTGACAAGATGGCGCTAGCTTTGATAAGCGGCACAGCTTCCTCTTCACAGATGTGTGAAGGTCTGCTCTTTCCCTTTCCTTCAGACCTGCGTGTTGTTCTGTAAGTCTTCCTAATACAGGCTCTAGTTAAACAGACAGGTGATAATAGAAGCGCAGCGGCCCAAAGGCTGAGAGCGTTTCGAGAGTCTGTTTTCTTTTGTTCTCTTATCATGCCAACTCTGCTCATTTAGCAAGAAGATGCCACGAGCCGGAAGATATTACCATGACTATCAGGCAGGACAATGTTGCTTGTCAAAACATGCTACAGTTCACATTTAAACAAACAAACAAACATAGTTTGCATATGAAAAATGAAGCCTATTTTTTGGCCCATTAAAAAGCTGCATTGTGCCTTATTTATGGTCCTTTCCCACCAGATTCTCATTTCTGTAAAACATGGTTTATTTTCTTTAAAAATATCTAATATTATTTATATAAAATGTAAATTACAACACAAATAAAACAAATAGATCTAAATTATATATCGGCCTATTTTAACAGACAAAGGGGGGCAGTAATGGCAATTTGGTGGGGAAATGTAAAGATTGTGATTAATAATACATAAATTCAATATATTTAATATGTTTAGTAATAAACATTCAGATCAAATGCTGCAATGCAATTATTCTAAATTGAAATCATGAACTGATAATGTTTACTATGCAATTTTTGGTGAAACAATAATGAGAATTTGTGCTTCGAAAAAAGATATCTATTTTATATATATAAATTTATGTATAAGATATCTACATTTTTAGGAGTATTATATTTATTGTATTCTGATATTATTTTGAGTGATGCTCATTTCCCGTCAAAGTGTCATTACTGTAAAGCATGGTTTGTTTATATTTTTGAGTTTTTTTAGATAACATTAAATAATATGATTTATACAAAAATTTTATTAAAACAAATATCAACATTTTACATAGTGTAAAATAAAAAATGTCATCTAAATGCATTGCAGTTATGACAATATGGTGGAAAGATGTAGATTTTGATTAATAATAAATAAATGTAATATAATAAACAATAATGCAATAATAATATAGATGGTTGTATCTAGATTTTAATTAGTATTTCAATACAGTGCAATGAAACAAATAAATTCAGTACAAATACTGTAATCCAATGAATTTAAAATATGCGTTACAATTGAAATTATAATTAACTGTGTGTTTATTATTATTATTATTATTACAGAAATGAGAGGGAAAGGTGGGGGATATGTGCTTTACGTGAAAATAATGTAACAATGACAAAAGGTATAGAGTCATAAGGCTTTGTGTGTGTGTGTGTGTGTGTGTGTGTGTGTGTGTGTGTGTGTGTGTGTGTGTGTGTGTGCGTGCGTGCGTGCGTGCGTGCGTGCGGTGTGTGTGTGTGTGTGTGTGTGTGTGTGTGTGTGTGTGTGTGTGTGTGTGTGTGTGTGTGTTAGTGCGTGCGTGCGTGCGTGTGTGTGTGTGGAGGGTTTAGGGCACAGACACTGGACTGTAATCATTTATTATCCCTCGGGCTGGTTTGGGGGAAGTTCCCAGAGCCCCTGAGTCTCTGCCCATCAGGTGTGAATGAGCTCTATTCTCACCTCACTCACTCCTTACATACATATGTCCCATCACCTAACCTCAGTGGAACCCAACACAATCTCACTCCAGTCACATGACATGACACAATCCTGAGGACTGAATCAAACCGCTAAAGACAGCTAGCTTCCCCCTCAGTATCATCTCTATACTGTCAGTTTGCTAGTATGAGCTACTTTATCTCGCACATAGCAGTGTAGCATGAAAATGATCAAACTAAAATTCATATACTAGTATAATCATATACTAAAATGAGCAGTTTCACATTACATTTTCCCTTTTCTTGTATGTCTGATTCATTTGAGTGAAGAACTTGTCCACTGGTAATCTACTGTAAATGGACCAGCCAAAAAAGGTTCAGGAATCAATTTCATTAATCCAATTCCAGTTCATGTGGACAGCTAATTTCATTTGTAATGTAAATCAACCATTTCAATGAAAATATTCATTAATGAATCTTTGAATCATTGCCTGCAGTTCATCACATCTTTTGGACTAAATTGAACCTAAATTGAAATCTTGTTTTTTTTGTTAACAGATTTACATATATTCATAATGAAATATTTACAACAGTTCAGCTCTTTTTAAAATAAAATTTGAATCATTTCTATTCACTTTGACTGCATGTATATACACTGTATGTATTTTTTTATGTCAAGAGTGGAAACAAGAAGATCCAACATACCTCATACAATTTTTTTACTATGCGGACCCTGGACCACAAAACCAGTCATAAGGGTCAATCTTTTATTTATTTAGATTTATGCATCATCTGAAAGCTGCATAAATCATTTGTTATTATAGGGCAATATTTGGCCGAGATACAACTATTTGAAAATCTGGAATCTGAGGGTGAAAATAAAACACAATATTAATAAAATCACATTTAAAGTTGTCCAAATGAAGTTCTCAGCAATGCATATTACTAATCAAAAATTATGTTTTGATATATTTACGGTAGGACATTTTAAAAATATCTTCAAGGAACATGATCTTTACTTAATATCCTAATGATTTTTGGCATATAAGAAAAATTGATAATTCTGACCCATACAATGTATTGTTGGCTATTGCTACAAATATACCCCAGAGACTTAAGGTTTTGGTGTCCAGGGTCACATTTCATGGTTTGGTGAATTGGTGGCTAGTTTGCAGGAATGTGCATGTTTCATGTGTTCATGACATTCATGTTTAGTTTTTTCCTAAAAACCATTTGTTTCTGTATGAATCACATCATACAAATTTGTTTGAAATCACGATCTGGTAGAATAGTTGGTTTTCTCATGATTTCAACAAATCCCTGAGACGCGTCAGGGCAGGCCTGGCGGAGCAGATGCTGTCAGAGAGGAAGCACTAGCACATGATTATCTCACATCACATGATTAGCGGCTGCTTTTAGAAACTGACCACCCTGACTCCTCTGCTCCACCTCTTCCCTCCCTGATAACTCTGTCACTCAGACAGTTGCAGTGAGGCCATGCTTTGGATAGCGCTAATAATGAGCTAATAATTAGTCATGTAAGCGGCTGATAAGACAGCGGAAGCTGATGTGAGAAGAAGGGCAGAGAAGATGTTTCACTATCAGGGCTTTGTGTATCTCACAGTTTCCTGCTGTGCCATATCAGATACTCTCTCTCTCTCTCTCCCTTTCCTCTCTCTCTCTCTCTCTCTCTCTCTCTCTTCTCTCTCTCTCTCTCTCTCTCTCTGTCGCTCTCTCTCTCTCTCTCTCTCCCCCTCTCTCCCTCTCCCTCTCCTTTCTCTCTCTCTCTCTCTCTCTCTCTCTCTCTCTCTCTCTCTCTCTCTCTCTCTCTCTCTCTCTCTCCTCTCTCTCTCTCTCTCTCTCTCTCTCTCTCCCTCTCCCTCTCTTCCTTTCCCTCTCTCTCTTTCTCTCTCTCTCCCTCTGTCTCACTCTCCCTTTCCCTATTTCTCTCTCTCCCTCTGTCTCTGTCTCTCTCTCTCTCTCTCTCTCTCTCTCTCTCTCTTCCTTTCTCTCTCTCTCCCTCTGTCGCTCTCTCTCTCTCTCTCTCTCCCTCTCTTCCTTTCCCTCTCTCTCTCTCTCTCTCTCTCTCTGAAGTGATTTTCATATTCTTTATATGAAATATAAATGTTTATATTCTCACTATTAACTAGTTGCTTATTATTATGCATATTACTAGCATATTGGCTGTTTTTAGTACTGAGAAAGTGCATAATACATGCCTTATTCTGCCTGACCATATTTTTGATTACTTAATCCGACTCCATACCTAAACTTTAGCAAATTAAGAATTTATTGACACAAAATTCATAGTTGGTTAATAGTGAGAATTTGTACCCAAACTAAAGTGTGACCATGTATTTTATTCATCAGATTTGTCATTATAGTTACTGTACTTTACTGATATATACGTTGGTACTGAATGACTGCATAATAATACAATTATATTTATATTGTATTTTCAAAGAATATCATGGCATTACAAAAGTGCAAGTGCAAAAAACATAGTTATACCATGGCACTAAATGATTACTATATTCATATACAATGGTTTTTACATGTTATTCCAAAGAATAGAAAAACATGATATTACTATGGTATTTTACATGTACCATAATCACATGATGGTATTACAATAGTGCATGTAATATAGTCATTCAAATATGATGGTATTCACATGGCGTTGTCAAAGAATACCGTGATATTACAATAGTGCACGCTCAAAAACATTTTTGGAAAAAAGTCACATAATTTCTATGACTTGGAGTTTATAATGTACTGTGGTTGAGATTCTATTGTTTCCGTTGATAAGAATGAGTAGTTTTTTGGTTCAGTAAGGTTTTTTTTTCCCAACAAAGGAAGTGGATTGTCGTATTATTGATGTGCATTTGTTAACTTGGACTTGGTTAGAGTATGTTAACCTAATGAGTGTATCCATCTGCCTTTTACTAACACACCAGCTACTTTGAATTCAGTGCAGCACTTCATGACAACAAAACGGGTCTTGGCCATCTTGTGATCTGATTGAATTATATCTCTTTCCCACAAGCTGGTGTCTGCTTTCTACCCTTGACACCCCTCCCTCACGCCGCACTGTGGGAAAAGAAAGCCATCCTGATTGCAGTGTATAGCACACATTGTAACAGGTAATTCAATTTTACACCATAGCCAGCGGCTGCATAATGCAAAGGCTGAAGGCATGTAAAGACACAGAGAGGGCTTCACTAAACAGCCCCTCATAGCTCATGTATCTTTGTGCGTGTGTTAAAGTCATGTGGATGAGGGGATGAATGGGCTGAATCTCGTGCCCTCTATAGGTGGCCTGCATCCCCACGCAAACTGCTTTGTCACTAAGAACCTGATCAGAGGATTTTGGTGGAAAAAGACCCTGAGAAGAAACCACTATAAAAAGTATGACATATTTTAACTGACTTAGACAAGCCATCCAGACAAAATCATACAAACCTTTGACATTCTTTGTCTAGAGAAAGTTCGTTGTGGTTTATGAGGTAAAGGCCTTTAATAAGTTGTGTAAAAGAGATTTTACACATTCAGAAACAAGGTACAAAACTTTGTACTTTATTTACCCCTAACAGGTACAGTGCTCTCCACTAATATTGACACCCTTGTATATATGAGCATTGGCAGCTGGGAAAATAAATCTGCTTTGTTGATCTTTTTGATATTTCATTCAAAAAATTCACAAAAATGTTAACCTTTCATTGAAGTAAAACAATTAAAAGTGGGGAGAAAATCTCATGTTTTTTCTCCAATGACTGTTGGCCACAATTATTGGTACCTCAAGAAATTCTTATGTGTGAAATATCTCTGAAGTATATTCCCATTCAAATTTACATTTTTAGCACACCAGGATGATAATAGGAGCATGAAATTGTCCAGCCATGACTTCCTGTTCCATAGGATTATAAATATGAGGAACACAAAGACCAAATTCCTAAAAATATAGAGTAAAACCTAAGAATATAGTTCTGATGTGCAGAACATGATTGTTGAGCATCTCAAAAAGAAAGTGGCTTTAAGAAAAGAGTTAAAAACATTGAATCCCCATTTTCTCCATCAGCGTAATAATTAAGAGGTTCTTATCAACTAAAGATGATAAAAATCGGCCTGGAAGAGGACGTGTGTCTATATCGTCCTAATGCACGGTGAGGAGGAGAGTTTGAGTGACTAAAGACTCCAAGGACCACAGCTGGAGAATCGTAGAGATTAGTTGAGTCTTAGGGTCAGAAACCTAAAAAAGATATATCAAACATCCCTTACATCACCACGTGTTGTTTGGGAAGGTTTCAAGAAAAATTATCCTAGGTTATCCAAAACAACTCCAGCATATTCAGTTATCAGACACGACTGGAACTGCAAATAGGACTGGCTTCTATGGTCAGATGAAACAAAAAAAGCTTTTTGGAAGCAAACACTCAAGATGAGTTTATGTATGTACCCCATGTTCACGGTTAAATATACTCTGGATCTTTAATGTTGTGGGCCTATATTTCTGATGGAGGTCCTGAACTTCTTGTTTAGACGCATGGCATCATAGATTCTATCAAATACCAACAGATTAAAAATCTAAACCTATCTGCCTCTGTTAGAAATCTTATAATGGGCCGTGTTTGGATCTTCTATCAGGACAATAATCCAAAACAAACATCAAAATCAACACAAAAAGGTGGAAGTGCTTCTACCATGGCGTCCCAGTCCTCTGACCTGAACCCTGTAGAAAACGAGTGAAGTGAACTGAAGAGAAGAAGCACCGTCATGGAGCTGTGAATCTAAAGGGTCTGGAGTGATTCTGGATGAAGGAATGATCTCTGATCTCTTATCAGTGTTATCCAATCTCTTCAGGCATTATAGGAGACAACTCAGAGCTGCTATCTTGGGAAAAGGACGTTGCAATAATTTAGAGAAAATTTGAGAAAACCATTATTTCACTATGAGATTTCCCCCTCTTTCAATTGCTTTACTTCAGGTTAAAATTTTGTGATTTTTGGTAATGAAAGATCAAAACTATAAACAATTCAGATTTATGTTCACAGCCCCCTTTGCTCATATTTACCAAGGGGGGCAATATTAGTGGAGGGCACTGTACATATTTGGGGGGCACGAAATATGTACCAATAACTACATATTACTGCAGTTTCCAAAAGAAACAAACACTAGAGGCAGTACAACTCCGACATCTTTTACTCCTTTTCACACAAATGTACAGAGTTTTGATCTGTACAATTACTTGAAGAATATCATGTTACGACTTCAAAACAATAGTAATATGCTGGGAGATTTGAAAACTGATGCTTTTGAACGTTAGCATCACACATATCCAGCCTCGTATCTATGGGTTTTCATAGACGGTAAGTTTATTCGGTAGCTCACGGAGTACGGAGACGTACTTAGGAGGCGAGGAGCTCCGGTTAGAAACCTGTGTAATCACGGTTCGACAAAGCAGTTCAAATCTGCAATTAAGGAAGTTGAAATGGCACGTTGCATCAACAAATACGTTTTTAAATCAGTTTTGCATTTGTTAACACTATCAGGTAGGTTTAGCGTTGGGTTTGGTGTAGGGCATATTTCCAACACGATTGAGCATTAACTTTTAGGGACAGATCCCCGATATTTGAATTCTGAACAATACGCCGCAATACGTTTCTGTAGCAACGTAATAAAAACACAGCAATACGTACCTATATCCATGTAATAAAAACATGCCAGGGTTCACATATTTAACCTGTGTTTTAGCGCCACTCAGTGGACATTTCTCTTTGAAACTGCGGCGAAACGCAGTAAGGTACATAAAACAGTGTCGCACAGAAAGTGCACAGAGGTACGCATTTTTATGAGACCAGGTTGTTAAAAGTACTTGTTACCTAAAGCATACATATTAGTACCCTTTGAAGGCACCAGGGACAGTTTTGTACCTTGTTTCTGAGAGTGAGTGGTATATTCCTATAATGAAAAAATGCTATTTGTGTGCTACAAGATATCCTGTAATGAGGTGAATGTTTTGAACATTTCATATAATGAAAAACAAATGGGTTGAAAAGCACCACATTAAAGAACAACCAAAATAGATTAAGTAGAAAGATTGAAATAGTATTTTCTTGTAAAACGCTCGCCGATCATCTTTATTTACAACCATTTTTTTATGGTACATTTATACAATGCAGAGGAAAAAAATCAGTATTCTGGTTTTGTTTCTTTGTGTTCTGATAGTTATTTTATGTTGAGTTTATTTTACTATTATACTAATTATTATTTTCCTGATTGGTAACTTTGTTTCTGTATACCTATATAATATAGTATAATTATGTATACACAGTTTTGCTTCTCTGTCTTGTTTTAAAGATATTTAAATATTGTACTCAAAAATAAAACAAAAATACTATTTAAGAACCTGAAAAATTGTGTGAAATAGTATTTTCTTGTATTCCAACAAACTGTGTTGTATTTCACTTTGAAACTGTGTGAGAAAAAAATAGCCCTTAAATAACTCAAATCAAACTAAACAATAAAAGGAAGTGAATAAAATCAGTAGCTGAGTCGGATAGGAGCGGTGTGTCAATATGAACACCTCCTGCTCTGTTGAGTGCACTGAAGCTCTGATAACAGCAAACACGCTCCACAGATCAGCTCTCTGCTGCGGCGTGTTAAACAGAGATGACAAATAGGAAGTAGCTCAGTACAGATGCAGATGAGCACTACTGACTGTAGCAGATCAAAGCGTCTTCAGGAGGAGTTCGAATAGAATTAGCAGCTAACTGTTACATTGTTTAGGAGGCATTAAGAGTTTGATGCTGGAAAAGCAATGGCTGCAATTTGTAGTCAGTTATTTATTTACTTTTTTGACTTATCATTATATCAATTTGATGATATCAATAGTGAAATGCTAATACACATCCATATGAAAAAACGAAAATACAAATAAAAAACCGTAGGCAATGAAGACAAATTCTGCCACTTCAAGCTAAAAAATATCGATATTAACATTTCACATTATTTGTTTGTTTGTTTGACATTGTAATAATGTGTTTTTGGATATTCTCATCATGCAAGTTTCATGATATTTACAAAACCCTTATTGTGGCGACACCATGGTCACTGATAAGTAATACTATGGTATTTTGAAATATAGCACGGTACTGAAATTGTAAAATGCTATTTACATGGTGCTCCATGGTACAAAAATTACTTTAATTTCCAAAAATACATTTTCGGAACTTTTTGTAAGTGCATTCATTACCATGGTATATATCAAATTGTTATGTTATTACCATATCATCACTGTATGTGTATACTTGTTATATTTGTGTGGTGTACATTGTGATAATTCCATATAGTTTCCATTGAATATTGTAGTATTACCATCTCATTCTGACACTGTACTATGGTAGTTTTTTCTGATAAAGTTCGTTTTTGAAACAGCCCACTGACACAGCAAGAATACCAAGAGCTCAGAATATTTGACCGAGGAAGTTCATTATTCAAAGCAACTTAACCAGTTCATCCCAAACGCTGAAGAACTAATTTAATATCAGCACATTGTGAAGCGTGAGACGCCCTTGAATGGTAAAAGGAAGATGGATGGAGTTCAGCTGGTTTAATTTCTAAATCCTTTAGGGTCCTTCAGACCAGCATTTCTCAAGTGGAGATAAAAAAGCTCTGTCTGACAGGGTCATGATACACTAAAGAAAGTGCATCACAATTAACATGTAGGTCTTTCAAAGTTTAAGTAAACTTAATAAAACATTCACTAAATGTTGGTCCAATTATTAAATTTTTCAGCACATTTGGCCAAAATAAATATTTGTATTGTTCATCAAGGCATATAAAAGGCTGTGCATCCAATCAAACTCTTCTGTAATCTGTCACCTGGTAAAAGCAAGTCAAATCTGATGCTAACATGGACAGAGTGACTGACATTCCCTCAAACTCAAAAAACATGAGCAAAACTACAACCCAGACTGCATTAAAACTTAAGACAATGGAAATGAGAGAAAGACGTCTCCCAGAAGTGTTCATGTCCCTCCCCCTCTTTTAATCGCTCCTGTCACCTCTGGTGTTTCCCAGGCTGCAGATAGTGGGCCACGGGCCAGCCATTCATATCTCCATGATCATAGTAATACCCTTATATAGCGTGTGATACAAACATATTAACGCTGTGAAAGCATCTCAGTGGAAAAACTATCAGAGAAAGCTCAATGCTGGTGCTGGGACAGTGGAAGAAGGCACTGGGGACGCTGATGGTGCCTGTGACAGATGGTGTAGTTCAGGAATACTGGTAAACAGCACTTTCACCGGCTCCTTTCCCACAGTAACACAAACTAAGGAGGTGAGAAAGCCAGTTTATAGGGACCAAAGTGTCTCCAATCTAGCTAAGGAAACTGGTTCATATAAACCGCACTCGCTCCAGCCCAAATGGTGCTCACACCTCTAAAGCATTCTGCAGAGAAAATCCCTCATTTGGCACATTTTAGCCAAACAGTGACACTGGGGAAGAACAAATACAGCTGAAGACAGGCCCAACAGCGTATCTCAGACAGGACCTGCTGAGCTTTTTATTTCAGTTCTAGTATTAAGAACTCATTTTCTGCTTATAGTGAAGGTGAACGGAACAATTTTGTAATATTAAAATACTTTAAATCGTTGTTTGCTTGAACATACCAACAGCAAAAGTACCCTACCAATGGTGTACCTTTGTTTACTTTTTGAATGACCAATGGCAGATGAGGGAAATGTTTGGAAAACATTTTTGAAGAAAAAAAAACTTTCTGTGGTGCTTCTAGCGCCATTTAAATTACCAACACAATCTCATGCGTTTTACAAGTTGCTGATAAATGTGTACAAATTGATTAGTATTTAAATGTAAAAAAAAATTAAGAAGACAACAAAGAATGAAGCATGCATGAAACTAAAGCGAAACTAAAAACTAAACATGCATGAGCACCCCTAAACCTACTGGAGCGAAAGCAGATTGTGTGGAAAATTCAACAGTTTGACAAAACTTTAAATAGTTATGAATTGTCATGAGGGTATGTTGGAAATTAAAAACATAGAAACAAAAAATGATTAAAATGGAGCTAATAGTAAGTACTACACATTTATTCAACATAGGTTCATTGAAAAATGTCTCAAAATGTTCCTATACATACAATTCACTGCAGTTTCCAGCTGAAATGATCACAAGTTGTTGTAAAACACCAACTTTTATTGTTTTACAAAATTATTTTTATTACATTAATAATTACATGTTTTTTTGCACTATATTATGACCTCAAAACACATTTTCCACAGTGCATGGCTTGTACACTAATACATTTTGATGTTTGCATCACATAATCAGCTCCATACGTATGGCTTTTCTGATAGTAAACTTGCTCAGTAGCTCACCGGTACAGTGACTTTGAAGCTCTTGGGTACGTTTCCCATGAAACACGAGTCACAATAAAAGAGTTCAAAGGTTTATGTTAGGGTTTAGTGTAGGTGGTATGTTATTTTCAACATGATAGTCCATTTACTTGTTAGTTAGTGCCACTCGCAGGACATTTCATTTCTGAAGTGCCAGACGTTGCCAGATTCACATCCATCTGTTTCAGATAAAACTGAACACACTTTCAATGCCATTCACTGGACATTCACTTCCAAAGTATCACAAAATTAGCAAGAAGCAACGTAATATCAGTTTGCAGAAATATCGCCTGGTTTTTCCAATGAGCCTGGAATGAGTTTATTGGTTGCTGAAAGCATTGCTCAAATTTAGCAAATTAGAAAATAATAGATGCCATTCATAGTCCTGACTGATAGGACTTTTCTTGTGCTGTTTTGGTGGAAAATCAGCAGAAATTTGCCAAAAGGTTTTAAATTTAAAATGTGTTGAATGGAGAGAAGAACAATTTAAATTGTAATAATGCATGCATGCTTGAAGATGTGTAGAACTATTACAGGCGTAAAATCTGCTGAATTTCACGGTTGCAGATTGCATGCGATCAAGTGTTCATAGCTAACAAAGAAAAAATCTCATGGTTTGTGGTTTCATCCACAAAATGAACCGTCCTAAAGGCAGTCTGATTGTGTGCACTAAAGGCAGTTTTCTTGAAACACAGCGGGATTATTGTACTGGCTGACCAGTGTTACTCCCGTGGGAATGCTGGTGATAAGATCATGTAGTTATTATGTGACATTTATACTCAACATGATTTTATGGCATCAAGTTCCAGTGTTTCCGGCCCAAACGAGAATAATCTGAGCACAGTAACAGATTGCAAGTATATTCCTGAATAATAAGAAAGGATAGAAATATATTTTAAAACTGTAACATTTCCATTGTTTTTCTATGTAAACCTGCACTTTCTGGATGTAGTTGACAAATACTCTTTTGCAGCATCAATGAACTTAGCTGCATTCTAAAACACAGCACTCAAGTAAATAAAAGTTATTGAAACTATCATTCATTCATACATTTGTACATGTTTAATAGCTATTTTAAATGCAGTTTTGTGGTTCAATTCATACATAAAACAAAATGTAGTCCTATAGGGGAATAGATCTGATATTTTTATTTAAGAAAGATTTGTGCCCCAGGGTTCAACATTAGGGCAACTTCTCTTTTCTATTTTTGTAAATAACTTACAATAAATGTTTAATGAATGTTGTATTTAACTCTATGCTGATAACATGTAAACATAAAGCTGATCTTCTTCAAATACAAGCTTCTCTATATTCTGAGTTTGGCTTTTGGATAATACATTTATGTTAATAGAGCTCAAAATCCTATAAATTATGATTTTTAGTACTACACAGAAACTAAAGTTAAAATTAATTCAGCTTAGGTCTCTCGAACTTGCATTTTTTCCCCCATTCTACTGCCCCTGTGGTTTTCAAAACAGGCTGTGAATGCAATGCAATATGACCAAAATATCAGTAAAAAAATCAAATATTCTCACGCTTCACCACAGCTGAGCTACTGTCACGAATGAAAAAATGTAGTTAAATCACTACTCTCAGCTAGTTAGTCCCCAAGATTGATAACGACTAGTTGAAATCAGTTATTTTGGCTAATTATACACTTAGCACCAGCATTCAGTCTAATGGTCTGATGTTCCTTCCTTGCATCTGGTCCAACAATGGCCAAAGCCTGACTTTATGTCTGCAGCAGCAGCTTAGGTGCTCCGGCTCTGACAGCTCGGATGAAGCTGTTTCGAGTTTTCTCAGAATCATTAGCATTCTACCAATCAACTGAGGAGATGCTCCCACACCCCCAGAATCCACAGACACACTGCCACATTGTGCGAAGGAGATCCATCATCATGTGGTAACGGGAATCCCTTAAAATACGCCTCGTTCCCGTTCACTCACAGACAGTATTGCATTGGTGGTGGGGGCACTAGGGTCATACTGTCCTGGGAAAGTTAAGTTCTCCATTTAAATCAACAAACGATGTGGCCTTCTGCCGAGTATATGAATGTGCCCAGTGGCAGATGGCAGTGTTTCATACCCATAGACTCCAGCAAACCCTAATCCCCAGGGGATCGCACATTCCCGGGTCATCAGTTGTTCACATCAAGGAGAAAAAAGGGGAGAGCGCGAGACAGAGAGAGGGGAAAGCTCGTTCTCCCCCTCCCAGAGCGAACAAATACATCTCAGGCCACTTCAGTAGAGACGTAAGCCTGATTAGGTGTCGATCATCTCATTAGTCTGGGGATATTGGAAAGTCTCATGAATAATGATGCTGGCTAATTAAAAAAAGCAGACAGTGTGTGTTAGCTGGACCTCTGTGGTGATCGAGATGAACGGGGCTCAGTTGGATTTCCAACTCATTTTGTGCCCCGACTATCATTTGTTTCTAAGATGCCTGCTGATTTTCTTCATTGTTTGTTTAGGTGGGTGAGTGCCGCACCAGTCCCACGCTCCAGCCATGTGCCTGTGTTTGTACATATCAGCTGCTGCGGGTCAAACAAAGAGGCTCATGTGACTCAGCAGTTGAGGGGATGATGTTCCTCCCCCCTCAGGCTCTATTGCTGAGAGACTTTCTCACACCTCTCCATCTGGACGGGCTTCTTTCGAAATGTCAATCACAGCAGGGACTCCCATTTTGCAGCCAGCTTTGGGGGATGACCCTCTCTGAGAGATTTGGTGAAAAGTCAGTGAGATTGTTGATTTCAGCTCGGGACTTTTGGGAGATGATCACGCAGAAGTTGGCTTAATCTCGCCTGGAGGTGCAGAAGATCCATAAAAGTCATTTGATTAAAGGTGCAGTCAGTTTATAGAATTGACGTTCTATTATATTGTGTTGTAAATAAACAAAACGAAATTAAAATAACATTTTCTAAAAATAACTTCCATGCATTCAGGGCTGATGAGTCAAAATCATATAAAAAGTGCCATAATTTAAAGACTAAACTATTCATTTTTATTTTTGGTATCAATTAAATGTGACAGGTGATCTGACTAAAGTACGTTTTTGTGTCTACTTGTGGTTGTTATGCAATATTACAAGCATCAACAGACGGTAATGAGTAGAGGCCCTCTAGTGGTTGTATAAAATGTCACTGAAATATGTGTGATGTTTTGTGTTTGAGCGCCCTCTGTCAATAACATCAGGAAGTGACACTTATGTTTGGGTCGCACTTGTGGCCATACTAATGGAAATTAAAAGTGTACAACGTCATTTTTTCTGATATACAATTATAATGTAACAACATAATTAAAATAAAAATAAAATAAATGTTTACGATAATTATATACAAATATGCATTGTTTTAATTGCCTTAATTGTCAGACTTAAGAATGCAAAATCACAAATATATTTATTTATTTTGGGTGGAGTAAATGAGTCTGAGACTACATTGAAAGTCAGGGATTGTTTTTGTTTTTTAAATGTGGACATATGTCTTTAAAAAATTCTTCCTCCAAACGTTTTGGTAGTATAAACAGACAAATGTTAAATATAGTGACATTAAATTATATATAATGAATAAGAATCTGCAATCTGCTTTTAGATCAATTACATGCTATTGGCCTTCTGCAAATGCAGTCTTGTGGTTTAATTCATATCTGCATAAGTGAAAACAATGTGTAGTCCTAAATGGGAATAAATCTGATCTTTTAAATCTAAGAAAGAGGTGTGCCCCAGGGTTCAACATCAGGGCCACTTCTCTTTTCTATTTATGTAAATAATAGTGACTGTTGTATTTAACTATATTCTGATCACACTGTCATGGACACATAAAGCTGATCTTCGTCAAATGCAAATTTCTCTTCAGTCCAAGTTTGGCTTTTAGATAATAAATTAGTACTCATATTGTCACGCACTGGTCAAGGAGACAGAGGCAGATGCTAGCAAAAGGTGGTTTATTCAATACAACTCAGGCAGGACTTCCAACATAGGAGATTTAACAAAGAAGGCTTTGGAAGCCGGATGTACAGTCGCACTGTACATAAACTTGCGTTTCCTCAGGCGGGGACCAGATCCAGGACAGACGGGCAGACAGGCAGACAATGACCAGTGTAGAGCGCTGCATCCATGCAGCGTTGTGACCTTAAAACCAGCCCACGAGTGACAGAGGTGAGTGAGCTTATGTAGGGTAGAGGTGAGTGATTGCAGGTGTGCTCAATCAATGATAAGTGAGACCAGGTGAGGGCGTGCGCTGTGATTGGGAAGGG
The DNA here is from genome assembly GCA_027564155.1 of Gymnocypris eckloni scoliostomus. Taxonomy (NCBI): domain Eukaryota; kingdom Metazoa; phylum Chordata; class Actinopteri; order Cypriniformes; family Cyprinidae; genus Gymnocypris; species Gymnocypris eckloni. The sequence goes on along the minus strand of CM050429.1, from coordinate 18,158,614 downwards.
AGCAGGACAGGCAGATCCGTGACATTACCCCCCCCCCCCCTACCCGAAGGCGCGACACGCGCCGTAATAGTAACACCGGGGAGGGGGGTGGGCGCCCTGGATGGAGCCGAGCAGACGGAGAGCCAGGGTGACATCGAGGCTCCGGAGGGCCTAGGCGGAGCCAGCGGCTCAGGTGGAGGCGGGGATCCGGAATGCCGCGGCGGAGCCGGAGTGACGGAGGACAAAGGTGGAGCTGAAGGGAAGGAGGAGTCTGACAGAGCCGGAGGGACGAGGCGAAGACAGAGGAGTGGAGTCCTGAGGCGGCGGATGGTCGACGACTGACCCAGGCGGAGCCGGAGGGACGAGGGAGCCTGGTGGAGCTGGTGGGAGGACGGGCCACGGTGGAGATGAGGGAGCCAGGAGCCAAGGTGCAGCCGATGGTTCGGAGGACCGAGATGGAGTCCAGGACTTGGAGGCTGGAGGTGGAGCCAGGGGGTCCTCACGCCTGGGTGGAGCTGGAGGCTGGAAGTCCCGAGGCGCCGGATCAGAGCACTCAGCTGCCGCAGACTGAGGGCGAGCTGAGGGACTGGCAGGAACCAGCGGAGACAGAGTAGAGGCACTGGCTGGATTTGGGAGAGGAGGTGGGAGAGGGAGGCTGGGAGGGAACACAGGAGCACACGAGCTGGACGGAACCAGCGGAGGCATCGGCGAGCTGGACGGGGCCAGCGGAGGCATCGGCGAGCTGGCCGGGACCAGCGGAGGCGTCGGCGAGCTGGACGGGACCAGCGGAGGCGTCGGCGAGCTGGATGGGACCAGCGGAGGCGTCGGTGAGCTGGACGGGACCAGCGGAGGCGTCGGTGAGCTGGCCGGGACCAGCGGGCGTCGGTGAGCTGGCGGGACCAGCGGAGGCGTCGGTGAGCTGGGCAGGACCAGCGGGCGTCGGTGAGCTGGACGGGACCAGCGGAGGCGTCGGTGAGCTGGACGGAACCAGCGGAGGCGTCGGTGAGCTGGACGGGGCCAGCGGAGGCTTCGGTGAGCTGGGCCGGGCCAGCGGAGGCATTTGAGAGTACTTGAGGAGTCGGCACCGGAGCGCTGGCGAGCAGGCACCGGGCGCTGGCGAGAGCAGGCACCGGGCGCTGGCGAGCAGGCACCGGAGGGCGCTGGCGAGGAGCAGGCACCGGAGGGCGCTGGCGAGGAGCAGGCACCGGAAGGTGCTCGGTTAGCGCGGAACTGGACGGAACCAGCGGGGAAGAAGGTGAGCTGGACGGTACCAGCGGAGGCGTCGGTGAGCTGGACGGGCTTCCGGCTCGGGATTGGAGATCTCCCAAATATTGAGTCACCGTCTCCTCCCAATTCAGGTTGGAAGTGTCTGGGAGCTCCACGGGTCGATGGTATGAGATCCCGAGCCGGAACAGGGTCTTGAGGACCCCATCCTCCAGGGAGCTGACGAGGGCGAGAGGGATGAAAGCCATGGCGAACTCCAACGGCTCCGGATTCACGCAAGCCAGCAAAATAAATCGCGCTCGCTCCTCCATCGGTGCGGTTCGGATCTTCTATTTCTTTGGGGCTGGTTTTCTGTCACGCACTGGTCAAGGAGACAGAGAGGCAGATGCTAGCAAAAGGTGGTTTATTCAATACAACTCAGGCAGGACTTCCAACATAGGAGATATAACAAAGAAGGCTTTGGAAGCCGGATATACAGTCGCACTGTACGTAAACTTGCGTTTCCTCAGGCGGGGACCAGATCCAGGACAGATGGGCAGACAGGCAGACCAGTGTAGAGCGCTGCATCCATGCAGCGTTGTGACCTTAAAACCAGCCCACGAGTGACAGAGGTGAGTGAGCTTATGTAGGGTAGAGGTGAGTGATTGCAGGTGTGCTCAATCAATGATAAGTGAGACAAGGTGAGGGCGTGCGCTGTGATTGGGAAGGGAGCAGGACAGGCAGATCCGTGACACATATAGGATTTTTCATATAGGACTTTGTTTATGTATGTGATACACATGTGGAATTTGGTTGTACACTGTTGTTAAAATATGCTATTTATAGCCTTTTATTTCGCTGCCCAAATTAGCATTTCAGATGTACACATTCATCTCAAGAAAATCACATACAAACCATATCCTATCGTAATTGTGCGTGAATTATCTTATATAATCTATAGTGGCTGTCATGTTTATTTCTGCTGTATTGTAAACGTTGACACCCCTATATGATATGTACATTATAAAGCACTAATATAAGTAAAATATAAGGTAATCTATTATAATATGGTTATTATATTTATTGTATTGGCATCAGTTATCTGCCTAAATTATAAAACACTTTTATGACAAGGTAATGTTTATTTTATTATTTATGTTTGTTACATTTTATTATCATCTCACACATCATGGAACTGCATTTTCTATAATGTATTTCTATAATAAAATACATATCTGATATGACTTATTATATAACTAGCATCCAAGGGCGTAGGTTTGCTTTCGATATTGGTGGGGACATAACACCGAAAATTCTTCTTTTTTTAAATAGTATGTTTAACAAACATTTTGGGAACAGATTTTGGGAACCAACAACATCAGCATCACAGCGCTGGGTGTCTTAAATGGATATTTCACCCTCAAGTAGTTCCAAACCTGTATGAATGTGTTTGTTCTGCTGAACACAAAGGAAGATATTCTGAAGAATATGGGAAACAGAGCAGTTCTGGGCACCAGTATTTTTTTTCCTACTATGGAAGTCAATGGTTCCCCGAAACAGCCTGTTTACAAACTTTCTTGTTTTATGCGATATTCCAGTTTGGGCATAGGTTTGATTCGAATCTTTGGATGGAAACATAGCTACTGAGGCTGTCACTGTCTATATCTATATACCTGAGGTTTACACGTGGTTGTATCTGGTGATATTCGGCTGATTATTTATTTATGACCATTTTGTTGTGTATGTTTACAAAGTTTTAATTCATGTCTGTTTGTTGCTGTCTGTCTCTGTCTGTCTCTGTCTCTGTGTGTTTGTGTGTTTGTGTGTGTGTGTGTGTGTGTGTGACCATTTTGTTGTATATGTTTACAAAGTTTTCATTCATGTCTGTTTGTTGCTGTCTGTCTGTCTGTCTGTCTCTGTGTGTGTGTGTGTGTGTGTGTGTGTGTGTGTGTGTGTGTGTGTGTGTGAGACCATCTTGTTGTGTATGTTTACAAAGTTTTCATTCATGTCTGTTTGTTGCTGTCTGTCTCGGTCTGTCTGTCTGTGTGTGTGTGTGTGTGTGTGTGTGTGTGACCATCTTGTTGTGTATGTTTACAAAGTTTTCATTCATGTCTGTTTGTTGCTGTCTGTCTCGGTCTGTCGGTCTGTGTGTGTGTGTGTCTGACCATTTTGTTGTGTATGTTTACAAAGTTTTCATTCATGTCTGTTTGTTGCTGTCTGTCCGTCCGTCTGTCTGTCTGTCTGTCTGTCTGTCTGTCTGTGTGTGTGTGTGTGTGTGTGTGTGTGTGTGTGTGTGTGTGTGTGTGTGTGTGTTGTGTGCGTGTGTGTGTGTGTGTGTGTGTGTGTGTGTGTGTGTGTGTGTGTGTGTGTGTGTGTGTGTGTGTGTGTGTGAGACCATCTTGTTGTGCATGTCTACAAAGTTTTCATTCATGTCTGTTTGTTGCAGTCTGTCTGTCTGTCTGTCTGTCTACAGACAATGAGATTCAAAAACCTCAAGGGTTTTATCCTAATTTATCCTAATTAAATCCTAAAGTTATCACAAAATGTTTAAGATTTAGCACAATAATCAATATTTCAAGGTCTATAATCAAATTATAAAAGATACATTGAAAATAATTGGTAGACATTGACTTTCATAGTATGAAAAAAACAACATTATAACATGTAACCAACCAGCCCTGCACCCTGCAGCCCAAGACTAGTCACCCACTGAAGTTAAGCAGGGTTGAGCTGGTCAGTACCTGGATGGGAGACCTCCTGGGAAAACTAGGTTGCTGCTGGAAGAGGTGTTAGTGAGACCAGCAGGGGGTCTGTGTGGGTCCTAATACCTCAGTATAGTGATGGGGACACTATACTGTACAAAAGTACCGTCCTTCGGATGAGACGTTAAACCGAGGTCCTGACTCTCTGTGGTCATTAAAAATCCCAGGATGTCCTTTGAAAAAAGTATGGGTGTAACCCCGGCATCCTGGCTAAATCTTCCCACTGGCCTCTGACCATCATGACCTCCTAATCATCCCCATACACTGATTGGCTTCATCACTCTTGCTGCGTCCCAATGTGCCTACTTATACTACGCCCTTAAAGTATGTACTCTTTTGGTGAAGGAAAAGCTCACACTTTTGAGTGTGTAGTAGAAGAGTAGGCACGCTTTGGGACATACTATCACGTCACACAACTGCGTCTTTAACCGAGGGCTCTGTCGCATCTGTTACATGCACTGTAAACTGGCCTGTCAATCATCTCGTCACTGTTAACATCCTCCACATTTCATTTAACTTCCTACCATATTAGAGAGAAAAGAAGTAGCTCGATGATCTGCCAGTCAGGGTCTTTCATGCAGATAACTCATATTTTCTGCATAATGATGCATTTAAAAGTTAACGACCAAATGGATGTTTAAAAAAGTTCACATTGCTGTTGCAGATTAAATATAACAAGCATAACAATAAATAAATAAAATTTTGGCCAGGTTAAATGTTGATTATTAGTCATATACGTTTTAACTATACTATGCGTTTGTAGTTTTTCTAACGCGTTTTATTCGTGTTTGTAATTGATTGTGGGCAATTGTGCATGGATCCACACTTCAAAATCGATCTGAAACAGTAGACCATCCGGACACTTTTGGCATACTCTTTTCAACATACTATGCTTCGGGACACACGTATTGTAATCTCACACACTATTTCGGATGGATAGTATGAACATTGAGACGCAGGTCTGTCTCTGCACCAGTAAGCTGGTGTGGTGGGCGTTCTGCAGGTGGATGCTGCACACTGGTGGAGATGAGGAGGAGATAGCCCTCTCAATGTAAAGCGCTTTCAGTGCCTAGAAAAGTGCAATATAAATGTAATTAATTATTATTATTATTAACTGCATATTACATTTAATAGATTAAAATTTAACGAAAACAATTTGTTATTAGTTTGAAAAATGTGCCATTTACCACCGGTTCTTCTTCTTCTTTCCAGTTTTACGGCGGTTGGCATCCAGCTTTTGGTTCATTACCGCGCCCTCAAATGACAGTGGGTACATATAAATGAATCCTTTTAGCTAGCGCGATTCAAAATCCCGCCACTACATGCGCATGCGTGATCTGATGAGAAGATCGGATCAGTACCGACTCGGATCTCTGAATCATTTTATTTTATTTTATTAAACAAATAACTCACAGGGGATACAGTCAATGCAAAATAATATATACACAACCAAAATACAAGACTATAATTACCTAAACAATAGAAATAACAAAAAATTAATATAAATATACAAATAAATACATAATTACCATAAACATGTTTAAACTAAATAAATTATTCATAAATATATTAAAATAAACTAACTAAAATGAAAAATTACACATAAAATGTCAACTTCAAAGAATACTCAGGTAACCCTTACAACAAATGAATCTCTGAATCTCGTTTCACCAAATGAACGAATCCTTCCTCGAGTCATTTCGCTCATGTCCGCGTCGTTCGGTCTTTTGTCACGTGACGCTTCTCTGGGCTACGCAGGGAATTATTTTTTGAGGAAATTAATTGATTAATCCACCTCCAGAATCATTTCATTCGCAAAGGAAGAAAAATGTACGAATCACTTTCTGCAACAACTCGCTACTTCCGAGTCATATAAGTGATTCATTCAAAATGAACGAATCGTTCACGATCGACCCGTCGCTTCATGAGCAGACTTCCGCTTCCGGTTTGCCTAAAGTCCGCCCTCTGTGAAAGGGTTTGCTGGTGAACTGTTGATTATGTTGACTCACACGTGTTAAGGGCTTTTCTGTTTTAAAAGAGACTTAAATCGAATCAGCATTAATCCTCTCCGTGTTTAAAGTGAGTTCGCTCAGTTTCTGATCGACTCTCCTTTGATCTGTGATTGTTCATTTAGAAACTCCAGCAGCGTTAGCAGCCCGTCGGCTAACAGCAGACACCGGTTTGCTCTCATCTTAAGGGCCACTGCACACTGAAATGTGACAAGTACCTTGTTTGCACAGACGTTTCACCTTCTTTGAAGTCAGCAAACCGGGTTTCTTTCGTATTACACGCTTTTCTTTCACGAACCCTCATTACATTCATCATGGGGGCTTACTTGTCTCGACCCAACACGGAGAAGACCGCAAGCAACGGCGGGAATGAGAGCATGCGCTTCGGCTTCGCGGCCATGCAGGGCTGGCGAGTGTCTATGGAGGTAAAACACCGTTTCATTCACTCTCTGCCTCTGCTTTGTGGATTGCTGCTAATGATATCTGAACATAAACATGAGTTAATGGCCTTTAGCCGGATGTTTAATGCTTGTTTTGGCGCCAGTGAGGTGAGGTCCGAGGGACCCGCGCCTCTAGCTGCTGTTTTATGGCTTGTTTTGTTTCCCAGGACGCGCACAACTGCATCCCAGGGCTGGATGATGAAACTGCGATGTTTGCGGTCTATGATGGACATGGAGGTAATGTTTATAGCCCACAACGTGTGTGAGAGTTTTTAAAGAGAGAATTCACCCAAAAAGTGTATTTATGTTTCTCGCATTCAAACCACTCTGCTATTTTTTAATTGGACAACAAAGGTTTTTTATTTTGCATATTTTGTTTTTAAAGCATATCAAGCCCTCAGAATAACCATGTAAATAGTCCATATATTATAGTATTTGACAAAGTGATGGTTCATATATATATATATCTATCGACGTAATTTCTCATCTGTGTGACCACCTCCTGTGGGACATAAAATATATTTTGAGGAGTCTCAAGTGTTTTCTTTGTCCATACGGTGAAAGTCAGTGGTCACCAAAACAGTTTACAAGTATTCTTCAAAATATCACCTTTTATGGTTGAAACAACATGACGTTGAGCAAATGATATATTTTTTGGGGTGAACTCTTCCTTTAAAGGTATAGTGCACCCAAAAACGAAATTTGTCATAATTTACCCAACCTCAAGTTGTTCCAGAGTTTCTTTGTTTATTGAACACATTTTGAAGAATATTGGTAACAAAACATTTTAAGGTAGCCATTGACTTCAATAGTATGGAGAAAAAAAATACTATGGAATCCGATGGCTACCGTCAACTCTTTGGTTATGAACACTCTTCAAAATATCACCTTTGGTGTGAACTATCCCTTTAAAGCCATTATTTACAAAAAATCCCCCCTTGTGCTGAGATGTAGGTAAAATCATTTTTGGGTGAACTATTCCAGAGTGAGTTGAAAATAGTGTATAATAATCATGAATGAGTTATCATTTGATAATTTTGTCATGAGTCTTTTACTATGTATCTCCAGGTGAAGAGGTTGCTTTGTATTGCTCCAAGTACTTGCCTGACATCATTAAAGAGCAGAAGGCGTATAAGGATGGCAAACTGCAAAAGGTACGTCTTGCTGCACCTCTTATAGTTTTGTTGTGCTATTATGACCGATATCAGTTTGTGCCCGCTATAATCCTTTAATTGACACAAGCCCCTGACTCTGTGGTATTATGGTAAGTTCATATGTGCCGAGCTTGTAAATATGATTATTCTGAGATGATTCGAAGACAGCAGGATTTTGCTGAAAATCGCTGTTTTATTGTCGTTAATGTCTCTCATGTGACTTTCTGTAGTCTAATTAGAGTATATCTTATCTGCAGATGGTTATTATCACTGACCTCATCACTGTGTTTGTGCTGCTTGCTTTCACATTCCCAGGCTCTGCGAGATGCGTTCCTGGCTATAGATGCCCGAATCACCACAGAGGAAGTCATCAAGGAGCTTGTTCAGATAGCTGGGCGTCCTCAGGAAGAAACAGAAAAAGTAGCAGATGAAGATGATGGTAAGTGTTGGGGTCAAGTCACTCTTCGTTTTCATTTAAATCGAGTGTCCTTGATTAAACTAACTAAAATAATATAGTAAAATTGTACAGTTCCAGAAATGTAGGAGTGGTTTAAATTAAGAAATAACTTTATTTGTAATTTGGTTTATTTTAAAGATTGTTTTGCCTTATTTTAGAAACATTAAGTTTATTTTCAAGCCCCGTTGTAATTTGTGAAATGATTTCTAAATGCATCCGATCCTTTTATAGCATTTTATTGGTGTATTCAATCTGTCATGTGGAGTTCCCGAAGTGCTTCATCTCATTCAAACTGTACTGACTGCCTGAGAAATGTCTTCAAATGTACTTATTTTCAAGATTTTTTTCATAAATGTAACTAATATTGATAGATCACCGTTCTTTTAAGATTGCCATTATATTTGTTACACTTTTTTTAGTGGTATATGGTGTTATTTCTGAATGAAACTTTACGTAATGTTACTTCGCGATGTGTTAATAGCAAGCAATTGTGATGTCATATAATGAGCCCTAGTTAGTGTTTTGTCACCTGGGGCCAGTTGGTCAAAGGTAATCTGATTGGATTTTTGACCATCGGATTGGATCAATCTTGAAAATGGGTTGTTCAAAAGAAAGAAGGATTCTGAATTCAGATTAGATCTCAATCCAGTTTTAGCTTTAATCTGGATTAAATCTCAATTTGTGTTCAGAATGTTTTAGTAAGATTGGGATCATTTTGATCCAAAAAACGGGGTAATTCTGATCCCAGCAGAAGGGTGGATTTCAGGAACTGTAGAATGTAATAAAACCATTCCAAAAGAATACAACATTTGTATCGTAAAATATCCCCAAATAGCTGTCAGTATCAAACAAAAATATTATAATTAATAATTTAAAGTTAAATATATATATTTTAAATCGCTGATTGTATATTACGTTGGCACAATCATTAGAGATGGACCAGTCAGAAGTAGTTATTTGTGTAAATGCAATGCAAAACATAAGCGTTTATTTATTTTTTTACATTACTATGTAACTTTCTGGAGATCATTAGTTATCCAGATTTGGAAATCTGAAAAAGTGTGTATGTAGATCAGGGTGATCCAATCCAATTTTGTTTTGAGAAAACCAGCACAAAGTAAGATGGGTTACCCGATCCTGGATAGAAAAACATGAGATTTCTCAATTCCAGATCATTCAGATTCAACTTTTTGAACAGCTGGCCCCTGTGTTGTAAAGTGCCTGCACAGTTTAATTGCTAGAGATTAACATTCACCTTTCTTGTCAGTTGATAATGAAGAAGCAGCTCTGCTTCATGAAGAGGCCACCATGACAATCGAGGAGCTGCTTTGCCGCTTCGGACAAAACAAAAATGCCAAAAAGCCGTGTCCAGGTGCCTCTAAAGAGTCTGAGGAGGGAGAGAAATCTCTTGCTGAGAAGGAATCAATGGTGAGACTGAAAGCGAGGCCTCTGAAGCCGACAGCACTGGGAAGGAGAAGGCAGCCGGTGCTGGAGATGCGGCCGGAGGCTCCAAGATGAGGGCCTGCAGACGGGCGGCTGCGTCCGCTGCTTCTGATGGATCCGCTAAAAAGTCTGGGTCGACTGGGGATGCTGGTCCTTCCTGCTCCTCCTCTGCAGCTGCTGCTCCAGGAAGTGCCAAGTCCAAGTTCTTTGAGGACGATGAAGAGTCGGAGGAGGGAGAAGAAGTAGAGGAAGGTAGTGAGGAAGAGGTGAGGGGATACAGCTAGCATGTTTGCTGACAGTTCAACACTAGGTTTGTGTAATGACCAAGGGTCTGGGTCGCTTGTATTGCAGATTCAATCTCACATACAGTTGACTTGGTATTTGAAGAGTAAGTTTTGTTTGTATAGTGCTTTTCACAATACACATTTTAAAGCCGCTTTACACAAAATGAATGGAATACCATCGCTTACTAGCCTACTACACTTCCATTCATGAAGCTGATATGGCAAACAAAAAGACAACACTGCCATTCAAAAGTTTGGGGTCAGTCAATGATATTTAGTGTTTTATTTAAAAATATTCATACATTTATTCAGTAAGGTTGCAATTAAATTGATCAGAAGAGACAGAAAAACATTTACACAGCAATATTACAGAAGTTTTTTTTTTATAAATGTTATTTTTAACTTTGTTCATAAATAATCTTGGGGGAAAATGTATCAAGGTACAAAAAATATTAAGCAGAAAAATGATTTTCAGTTTTGAAAATGAGATTTGTTTCTTGAGCAGCATATTAATGATGTCTGAAGGATCATGTGACTCTGAAGACTCGAGTAATGTGCAGAAAATTCACTTACATCACAGAAATAAAATACATTTAAACATATTTTCACATAGAAAAGTTGTATTGAGCTGTAATATTACATCTGTGTTCCTTTTTTTTACTCTTATTTATAACCCCCAAATTTTAAACTAGTGTACATTTGGAAAATGGCACAGTATATACTGTGTACAGAATGCTCCTTTTTTTGCAACATTGATCATTTCAAAAAGTGCTACTTTGCACACAAGTGACATCTATTTAACTATGTAACTATTATTTCTGTTGTGACCAATAGGACTGCAGTGAGGAGGACGATGAGAACAGCAGTGAGAACGATGAAGAGGATGACACAGAAGAGGAAGAGGATAGTGAGGAAGAGGAGGAAATGTGCATGCCGGGCATGGACGGAAAAGAGGAGGTTAGCATATGTGCTAAGATGTGGTTAATTGTGTAAAATGTAGTATTTATTCTTTAAATGATGCACGGATAATGTTTCTAACCTCATTCTATCCTGAGCTGAAGTTCATGTTGTTCCTGTTCTTCTGAAACCTGTTTTTTTTCTCCTGTGAAACACAAATGGAGAACTTTAGGGCAAATGATCCCCTCTGCTGTAGCAATCAGATTTAGCCTAGTTTTGAAAACTAAATAGAAATAAGCATACTTTAAGTGAACAAATTCTTCCTCAAGCAAATGCTTTGACATTTAAAATAAGTTGTGTTAGGAATGGGTCACATGACCATGTGCATAGTCTGATTTATTAACTTTTCTCTTCTGTTATTCAGCCAGGTTCAGACAGTGGCACCACAGCTGTAGTTGCTCTTGTTCGTGGGAAGCAGCTCATCGTGGCCAACGCTGGAGACTCCAGATGTGTGGTGTCTGAAAAGGGAAAGGCGGTGGACATGTCTTATGACCACAAGCCAGAGGACGAGCTGGAGCTGACCAGAATAAAGAACGCGGGTGGGAAAGTGACGATGGACGGCCGTGTCAATGGAGGCCTGAACCTCTCCAGAGCGATCGGTAACACTGCTGTTTACTGGCTGATTTGTCTTCACAAATGCTTGATTTTTGCATATTTCCTTTTGATTAAAAACCGCAGAAGGTTTGATCATTGTGCTTTCTTGTAGGTGATCACTTTTATAAAAGGAACAAGGTTCTTCCCCCAGAGGAACAGATGATCTCTGCTCTACCTGATGTCAAAGTGCTGACTCTCAATGAAGACCATGAGTTTATGGTTATTGCCTGTGATGGCATCTGGTGAGACTTAGAACTAACATGTTAGTTGGGTCTGTGTTATGTTTTGAGTTTTCACAATGTTTTTTGCAAGTTGTAAAAGTCCTATAGCCTAAAATTATTATAAGTGAATGATTCAAGATCATACTTCCTTGTTCGTTTGGCTGTGATACCTTGATCCTTTTTTTCATAGGTTTTATTGTCATTTAAAACATTGGGTCTCATTTGCAACTTCTAGTCTCATTCAATTAGTCTGTAAACTGTTGATTTGTGTATGTCTCTTCCATGAGAAATGCATTGTCAGTTCTTGTTTATTGTTTTCAGATAAGACTGTAATGAGCTGATTAAATTGTCTGTGTTTTTAAAGGAACGTGATGAGCAGTCAAGAAGTGGTGGACTTTGTAAATGAGAGGATGAAAACTGAGGCTGGTAAAAACAGACCCCTGTCTGCCATTATTGAAGAGGTAAGTGTTGTCTATGTGCTCAAGTGTTTATGATTTTACTAATGCAGCTCTGTGGATCTGTGAGAAATGCTCTTGATTTAAAATCCCCTTCTTGGAAACAATCAGTTATGTTTTAAGTGACTTCAAAACAGTGTATTGAGTTTTTTTACTTGATTTATTATGTTATAAAATGTGATACAGTGTTATTTGATTTAAAAATACTACAAAGCTGCATGCCATTTACATTTGTTGTTTTGCTGCAGTTTAGAAATATCAAATTTCACTTGTATTAGAAACCACCACTGAAATATGTATTTATGCAATTTTCTGAAATCAAACCTTTAAAAATAATTACTATTGGCATTAATAAATTATTTGTCTCTTGTAGTCTTTAGAACCATGAAGGAAAAAAAATCAGTCAACTTGCTTAGAAGTGTTTATTTTCTTCACCGTCTAGCTGCTGGACCACTGCTTAGCCCCAGACACTTCAGGAGATGGGACAGGATGTGACAACATGACCTGTATGATTATCACCTTCTCCCCAGACCTTGGGAAAAACCTAGAAGAGAGCACCAAGAAGCGAAAGCTAGAGGAGGAAAACGGCAAGGACAGCAAGAAACCCAAAACCGAATAGAAGAGCTGTTGCTGAAGGTGCTGATTGAGGACAGTTTCCCTTTGAATTCAGACCACGGGGAAAATTTTAAGAATAGCTCCATAAGAAAGAGCGTTTTAGTTTTAAACGATTCAAAGACGCAAGCAACCAGAACTGTTAACCCAGACCATTTGATTTGTTTAATATTCCCGTCACTGACGTCTGTAATTGATAACTGAATGAACGGAGCGCAGTATGGTAGCAGAGGTGATGACACACGAGTCTGTGCTCCTGATGTATCTGTCCATCGTACCCTCGTTTATGTACATAGTGTTTTTCCAGTAACGGTCAACTTGATTTGAATGCTTTTTTGTCTTTTTTTCAGTAGTGAACCATTGTGTCAGTATTTGTGATCTTTTTTCTGAACACCAGTATGTAATTGATCAAATACATTTTTTTTTTAATAATGTGATGAAAGCTGCTGGTCTATTTTTTCCTGAAATTGCCATCGCCCACAGTAATCCTGTCGAAATGCTCTGACGCTCATTGACATTCCTTTCTCCCTTGTTTCTGGCTAGTGATTCAGCACAACTTTCTGTTTGGGGTTCATTGATTTTTAGTCAAAAGGCTGACATTGGGATCAATTCCTTGTTTGGTAATAGTTCAGTAAACGGCAGTCCCAGAGTTGAAGTCCTCACTGCAAAATAGTTTTCTCATTGTCCTCGGTCTTGAAGCGTCCGTCTGATTCATTAAGGTTTATATACGACGTATTTTGGAAGATATATTTTGGTACTTTTACAGAACATCTTGGTGGTTGTACGGGGAAGTCATTGCTCGGAACTATAACTTTTTCTGTATCAATAAACAAGTGGAGACAAGTCAATGCTGTTTTTCTTGAGAGGAATTGGGGTTTGTTCGAGTAGCAAGGAAATGTCTGATGGTTTCCGTGTCGTTTGAACAGCGACGATTGATTCAAGTTTTAGCTTTGAGCCGAGGTCCGTTCATAATGGGAGGTGAAGTTGAGATTGTGTAATATATGCACCTTGGAAACTCGTCTTAAGATACTGCTCTGAATGTTTCTTTTAAAACTTAAACACGGACCAGTTATTGCACTTGGCACAAAACACATATCCATATTTAAATATAAATTACATTAATATTTAAAAAAAATAAGATACAAATGTTGTTGATGTAAATCTAAACTGTAGTACTCTATATAAAATAGTACACCTAAACAAACTGCACTTATATAGGGTTCTTGGGAGATGTCCAGCTAGTCTTCTTGATCAATTATCAAAGAAGCATGTCAAAATTATTCAGGTTTTTTTTTTTTATCAAAGTGATAAAATGTTGCAAAAAGCGAGTACACATGGTCCAAGGCCATGTTTGATCAACAGAGCATGTAAGAGAGGAGTAATTTCTCAAAGTGCTGTCACTGTCAGTGATTTGTATTTATTAAAGAGGACAATGATGCAAGAGGAATACCAAACCAAGTATGAAAATATATCAAAAGTAACAGAAATTCAAAAACAGTGAACTTGTAATAAAAAAACACAAGCTTTTCTAATTAACAAAAGCTAAAAAGGCCTCTAACACTAGCTTACTCTGTTTTTCTATTTATTAATGAAACAAGAAAAACTTGATTCATGTACAGCATTATAGGGTAACTGAGGCTTTTCTTAGCACTTGCATATCATTACTCTTTTGTTGATTGCTTCCCACTGTCAGTGATTTGTATTTATTAAAGAGGACAATGATGCAAGAGGAATACCAAACCAAGTATGAAAATATATCAAAAGTAACAGAAATTCAAAACAGTGAACTTGTAATAAAAAAACACAAGCTTTTCTAATTAACAAAAGCTAAAAAGGCATCTAACACTAGCTTACTCTGTTTTTCTATTTATTAATGAAACAAGAAAAACTTGATTCATGTACAGCATTATAGGGTAACTGAGGCTTTTCTTAGCACTTGCATATCATTACTCTTTTGTTGATTGCTTCCATTGTCATCATTTGTAAGTTGCTTTGGATAAAAGCGTCTGCTAAATGACTTAATTTAATTTTAATAAGGTCCCTTAGTATAATCAAGCATTTAAGCTTTCATCTCGTGATGAATAATTATTTTCTCTGAGAATTAATATCTCACAACATTAAGATTCAACATGCAGAAGTGAAATGCATGGTTTTTGTCCACACTGGAACCACCTTAACCACAATAAACTCATTTAGCCTTTTCCAAAGCACTTATTTACAAATGATGGACTTCATAATCAAGCCTATCATTTCGGGTCCACCGCATCTAAAATGTCCTGGTGTTGCTAGTGGAGGAGTACGTTGAGAAATGCCTGGTTCCCGTGCACAGTGAAGTTCAGTGGTTCTATAGGGATGTGTGAGGGAGTTTAGCTTTATCAATGCTGTCATGAATTCACACACAAACTTGAAACAGAAGATGCTACCCTCTCCTCATTCCCTGCATTGTTTGGCACGTTTTCAACATGACAATGACTATGCATTCTCCCATAGTGAAAATCCTTTAGTGGACATGTAGTTCACCCAATCTTAACACTCCTGAGCACCTGTGGGGGATTCTGTTGAGCTACACTCCCCGTTAAACACCAGAGCATTTAAGGAGGTCGTCATCAAGGAGTTAAAGATAGATGTGATGATTTGTCATGAACTTGTACACTGAGAAGGGTACTTTAAGAAATGGAGGACATACTAAGTACTAGAACTTTACAAAGGTGTTGTCATTTTTGCTACTCTTTGACAAACAATATTGGCTAATTTACTAATTTTACAGATATTAATCACATATTTTCTCTGTTTTTATTCAATATATGTTCAATACGTTTCAATCTTTGCCATGATGTTTTTATCAGCTGTTTGGACTCTCATTCTGACGGCACCCATTCACTGCAGAGGATCCATTGGTGAGCAAGCGATGCAATGCTAACTTTCTCCAGATCTGTAAATCAAACTCATCTACATCTTGAATGGATTATGAAATGTTAGTGTTGATAGTTAAAGTGATTCTCTACACCTGGGATAACTCTACTGTATGACACTTGCGTGAATCTAAATAGAACTGATTTCATACATCCACTAAAACACCGAATGGATAAAAGGTTTCACAAAAATGGCTCAGAAAAGTGTAGTATATTCTGAGAAAATCTCATGCAGCATTGATCTGTAGATGACACGTATGACCCTCGACCACAAAACCAGTCATAAGGGTCAATTTTACTAAATTGAGATTTATACATCATCTGAAAGCTGAATAAATAAACTTTCCATTGATGTATGGTTTGTTAGGACAATATTTGGCTGAGATACAACTATTAGAAAATCTGGAATCTGAGGGTGAAAATAAAACACAATATTGAGAAAATCACATTTAAAGTTGTCCAAATGAAGTTCTTAGCAATGTATGTTACTAATCAAAAATGAAGTTTTGATATATTTATGGTAGGAAATTTACAAAATATCTTCATGGAACATGATCTTTACTTAATATCCTAATGATTTTTGGCATAAAAGAAAAATCGAATACTTTTGACCCATACAATGTATTTATGGATATTGCTACCAATATACCCCAGCGTCTTAAGACTGGTTTTGTGTTCCAGGCAGGGTCACAAATATATAATGGAATTCCATTCGTCCGTTTTAAATCGTACTACACAGATAAAATACATGATTTATTGAGTTATTTATAAAGGCAACAGTTCAAGCAGACTTCCTGAAGCGTAAGCATTATTCACCACAGCGGAGCTCTTCTCAACATCCCCTCCCAGCGATACGACTCGGCCGTCTGAAACAAATAGACACTGAGATTACATTATTATGGGGAATAATAATCACATGACAGTCCCTTATAACTGACACCTGTGTGAAAGAGATTGCATTGTTGATATAGATTAGTTTAGTAATGATTATCTTGATAATAGTCACACAGCTACAAATGAGGAATAACATTTTACCTGCATTCGTTTGTGAAGAAATACCAGCTTTTGATTCAGTAACTCAATATCCTGCAATAAAAGTCATGATATTATTCACATGATTTAATTAGAGTTTGTATTAGCATATAAAATGTAGAGTCTATCTTCCTGATGACTTACAGAAATCTATGTTTTTGTGTGTATGCTCTCTAGGCAAGTAACAAATCATGTGACGTAACTAAAGCCTCTTATACTTAAAAATGAACGAGCAACATTCGGTTTCAACAGGAAAACATCAAAGCAGGAAAGAGTTAAATATAGCATCAGATCAGACGAGCACCTTTGTCATCCTTTCACGGCGTTTCAGCTTGATTTGAGGAAACAGTTCTTCTAATCTTTCAATCTGAAATAAGAGCAGACAACACTTTGTCATCGAGCTGGTTTGAAACTGAATTTGTTTTATATTTAAAGGAGCAGTTTTAGTATTAGAGACTGTGGACTGAGTCAAACATCTCACCCTTTTCACAAAGCTATGTAGTCTTGAATTCAGGGTTTTATTAATAACAGTCATGGGAATACGTCTGGGTCTTGGATTGACTGTATAAGGGGAAATTATGTTATTTAGTGTTGCTGTAATAAAGCTAGAGGAAAAAAGCCCACTAGTGGTCATACCATGCTGGTAGTTTTTGGCCACTTCAAGGACGTACGGCCTGGGTACAAAGAACATGAACAAATGAACACATAAGTAGTCAATCCTGAAAATATGAGTAAGAAAGGATTACATAATAAACAGAAAGAAATGACCATGGGCAGACATTAAAGGAACAGTTCACCCCAAAAAAATATGTGCTGAATATGTACATACCCTCAGGCCATGAAGTAGAGGAGTTTGTTTATTCATCAGATCAGATTTTTATAAATGTAGCATTACATCACAGATGGGTCAGCTGCAGTGAATGGGTGCCGTCAGAATGAGAGTCTAAACAGCTGATAAATACATCTCAATAATCCTCAACACTCCAGTCCATCAATTAACATCTTGTGAAGTGAAAAGCTGTGTTTTTCTACTAAACAAAAACAGCGTTAAGTTGCTTATTGACCAAAATACAATTCCATAATTCATAAGTAATGCTTCCTCCTGCAAAAAAAAGTGGTCTTGTCTGAATCAGGAGAGAAATGTGTAAATATCAAGCATCGTTTGATAAGTGAAAACAGTCCTAAACAGATATGTCGTGGATTTTGTAAATGAGAGGACAACAGGAGATGGACTTTTCCACTGAAGGAAGCGTTATTATTGATTATTGACCAGAAGCAATTTGGCCAGAAGCAAATGTTAAAACATCTTGATGGGAAGTGAAAAGCTTGTAAGAAACAAATCCAAGATGTTAACTGATGGACTGGAGTGGTGTGGATAAGTTGTGGATTACGGGTATGTTTTTATCAGCTGTTTGGACTCTCAATCTGACGGCACCCATTCACTGCAGAGGATCCATTGGTGAGCAAGTGATGCAATGCTACATTTCTCTAAATCTGATGAATCTTGAATGGCCTGAGGGTGAGTACATTTTCAATAAATTTCCATTTTGGGGTGAACTATTCATTCAACCAATCAAAATGTGGTATGTCAGCCATTTATGTAAAATATACCTTAATTCAGGTATTTGATATAAGATGGTGACACACCAAAATAAATATGCTCTCAAAAATAAATAAAAGTCCCTAAAATTAATTCTAGGGACCAAATATTGGCCCATAATAAAAGAAAGGACATTTCTGATGATGCAAACTCCTTTTGATTGTCTTTGTTGTCTAAAGCTGACACTCTTACATGAACAGAAGACCTTTGACCTTTAGACCTTTTACACTTAGGAAGGTTGTTTAAACAGACCTACATTTGCTTGCTGTTTGGTGGCATGCAGGAATTTAATGGAATAGGCATCCTCGATTGTTTCGTATCTGCAAATTGATTTCAAAATTATTCCATTTGATATAAATATGGAGCAGATAGTAAAGGTTTCAAACACCACAGGAAGGTTCCGCAAAATACCTTAAGTATTGTCTGAGAAGTGTCAAGCCTGAACGAATGAGCTAGTATCTGTAAGGAGAGACAATACTGATTTAATACATAATAAATCTCAACATCTAACCCATGAACTAAAAACGCACTTGTGTTACGCTGGGTACTTGTGCTCCACTTGGAATGTGAATCTCCCGGAGAGCTATGACCTGTTATCTGCAAAATAACTGCTATGTCAGCACTCATAACACATCTTTTACATTTGCATGTGATTTGCATGTCAGCAAAAACAAAAGTGCAATTATTCAAAGCTATAACTTAGTCAAAGCAATACCAGTAACTGCCTTGTGCTGTCAGATGCACCTGATGCTCTCTATCCATCACAACTGATTTTAGAACAGTGGCCAAAAATTCAAAGCTAATTACTTTTCAGTAATTTAGGATATGTGTCCATAAAAATCAGACGAAAGAGATTCTACAGCAAACCTGTTCACGCTGCCATGGCAACCCCAGGATGCTACCCTGTAACCAGCTGGCCGCTGTTTAACTAACCGCAGTTCAGACAGATTATTATAACAATTAGACCAACCATTGAGATCCAGCCTCTTGAGGGCAATCCAAACTGCAGCATGAATGTGTTCAGAGTTAAAAACAGCCATTAGAGGATGCGCATACAACTCTCAGTCCAGAATCCGAGGGAGCTTGTGCCAGCTTTCACCAGCAGTGTGAAGACAGGAACCATAAAACGATAGAAAGTGTATGTGTCATAATTAAAGTCAAAATTATAATTAAAATGTAATAATCTTTCATATTAAAAATATTGATGTATCACTATAACTCATAACGGGGTTGTAGAACAACTAGAATAGAGTACATTTCTCAAAGTAAAGCACAAATGTACAAATGAGTTTTAAAATATGAAAACAATTCTGTGCCAATTAAGTAAAATAAAAATAATATAGGCTATTTATAATTGTGTGCGTAGAAAAAATACAAAAAGCATAATTTTTTCTCCTCAGAAACACTGTTCTACAGTTTAAGATTGCTATTATATTTTGTATATCTGGATTTACATGTTAAAATTCTTGTTTTGTACAATCATTCTTCAATAAAAACAAATACAAAATAAAAACATTCGCACGCTAAACGAAATGCAAAGTTCAAGGTCCTTTGAACAAAACTATTTATTCTTGAAGATCTACATAAAGGTGACAACAAAAAAAAGTGCAATAAAGTGCACACACAAAAAAATGAAGCTGACTGAGCAACAACACCAAAGTAAAAAAAACAAAAACTATGATACGTTTTATTAATTATTTATGTATAACAAGATTGTTAGTTTATTGTTGTTAGAATATTATTGACGCTTTTAGGAGTTTTGTTCCAGTGAAGCAACACTTATGGCTTTGACGTGTATAAGTACATCATAACGTTCGTGTTTTTTTTACATTTCTTGATTCGGCTGTTTTTATCATTTAAAATGGTTAGTTCCATCCTCGATTCTGATTGGTCCGCAGCTGTGTTTTATTCACGATACAACACAACTATGACCGCTTCACCAAAGTCTCTTCACTCAAAGGTTCTGTGTTGTATCACTGAGCAACACCCTTAGCAACATAAACAATCAACAATATCATTAAAGCTGTTTTGTGTATGTATTTCGGCAGAATTAACTGATTGTTTATTTAATGAAGCATGAGTGACCTCTGCTTGGGTTATGTTGCATCTTTCATCTTTAATTTTGAGACCCCGCCCTTCCCCGTTTGCTTAAAAAAAGTAAAATTTCAATACATACATATTTGGTTTGAATCTGTTTTTATTGTGTGGTAACCGTTTTATAAAAGCAATAAGGTAACGTTACTCGAGGCCGGCTGTATCGTGAATAAATCGGCCTCGAGTACCTTATTGCGTAACGTTACATATAATGCGATATAGTTTTCTTTAAAAGTTTGCGTTTACTTACTTGTTCGTTTATTAGCACCAAACTAAGCTATGTACGCTATTTTAGTGGTTTTGCTTGCTAAACATGTTTGCGCAGGACCTTTAATTTGAAAAACGACCCGAGTGTTGACTCTGAACGGCCCTAAACGTTTCTCCGTTCACACGTCACTGCTGTCGCTCGACGCACGTTATGAACTGCGCTGGCTTTGGGGTGAAGTGAATAAATGCGTCTTTAGTTGAACCAGCGTTTATTTTGCCTTGTGTTTTACTGAACGCAGCTGTGAAAGCGAAGAACGAGAGAACCACAACAGCAGCAGGATGAATGAGTCCGAGGGACTGCGGTTCAGGAGGTTAAACAGACCTCATGTAATTACAGATGAAACCCATGAACCACAAAATAAAACCACAAGGTGAGACCGCTTCTGAAGACGTTCATTTGTGATCCTGGACAACAAAACCAACCGAAAGCTGAATAAATAAGCTTTCCATTGATGTATGGTTTGTTAGAATAGGACAATATTTGGCTGAGAAACAACTATTAGAAAATCTGGAATCTGAGGGTGCAAAAATATCTAAATATTGAGGAAATCATCTTTAAAGTTGCCCAAATTAAGTTCTTAGCAATGTATATTACTAATAAAATTTAAAGTAGGAAATCTACAAGATATCTTAATGGAACATGATCTTTACTTAATATCCTAATGATTTTTGGCATAAAAGTAAAATCGCTAAATTTGACCCATACAATGTATTTATGGATATTGCTACAAATATCCCCCAGAGACTTAAGACTGGTTTTGTGCTCCAGGGTCTCACATGTACTTTTAACTGTATTCAATTAAAATAGTGTAAAATGTCTTCTCTTTAAATAAATATATCTGACTTGTTGTTTGTGTGTTTCAGCACGTACAGTGGGAAGGTGTTTCGTGTGACGTTACTGACATTAGTGGCGTTCCTGTTCTTCCCGCTGCTGGTGGTCGTTTTCCTGCTGGAGTCTCCCGTTCAACCGGAGGTGTTCAGGTGAGCTCTCTGCTCTCTTGACCGTGCACTGGATTGAACTGATAAACACACGAGCAGTAGTTCAGATATTCAGGGTTTCCGTGGTCACAAAAAAACTGGAAATTTGAGATTATAAAATGTATCAGGCTTTGAAAAGTTATGAAAATATTTATGGGGAGTGTAAATGTTCCAGTTGCACTTTGCTCTACTCTTAATTTGTGGAGTAAAGCATGTACAATAGGATATTACTCATGCAGCAATACGCCTGAATGTGCATGTAATGATGTATGAGGGGATGCATGGAGGAATACAGTTGGGACATTGTGTCATGTGGCGTTCCTCAGATACCGTGAGTTATAGTCAGCTCAGTGTTTATTGCTAAAGAACGGTTGTATGTCAGTGTCTTCTTACAAAACACCAAAAAGGACTTCCTGTACAACTGTACAAATGTTGCAATCCAAAACAAGCCCTATCTATTGCTCTTATTGTAAAAACCTCTTTCTTCTAGAGACTATATGTTCAGTTTTAATGATTAAAGTTCTTTTTTTATTTTATCTTTTAATATTAATAATTGTGATTCCATCTTTTCATTATTTACAAAAGGACCTTAGGCATACTATTCAAGTAAAGTGCATGGTGATTTACAAAAATCAACACCTTAAAAGATGTCCATGTGATTTGTGCACTATATTGTGTTCCCCATGCCTTAACTATTATAGTATTCATTTCATTTTGAATGAGCTTTTATTTGTATGTTTTCAGTTATACAAAACACATTTGTCAAAACTGTTCAGAAATATATATTTTTTTCAGTTTTACATTTAGTAATTTTAGTACTTCTGTAGTACTTTAGTTAAAAAGTACTATAAAAGTTAAGCTTATTGATTCTAATTTAATTGTTAAGATTTTTGTTGCAGTTTAATTTTTTTTTGTCTAACAGTAATATTAATACTTTATTTCAGATTTATTACAATTACAGAAAATAATTTTTGGACTAGTGGTAGTTGATATAAATGAAATTAAACCTGGTGTGCTGGTTTAAAAGATGGTGTTACTCAGTTTAAAAAAATAATTTAATTGACATAAATAATTGTCTGTTCCTCGCAGAAGACGTAGATTATGGAATATGAGTTGTAAGGACTGTGTATTTTTTATTTTTGGTCTGCTAAAGATCTTTTGTGTTTCACAGACGATGGAAAGGAATGATATGAGTGAGAGGAAATGAAGACACAGTTTTCATATTTGCATGAACCATTTCTTTAATGCTGATTAAAAACCTCTTTAATAATTATTTTCATCCGATCCAATTGATTCATTTTGGTTCTGATCTGATCTGCCGCCACAATGTTCTTGACCAAATCCAATATAAATATGAATCTTAAGCCAAGTCCCTGCACACTGCTTCCTCATTTCTCTTTCGGCTCTGTCAATAGTTAATAATTGATGCCTCTGCAGTTGATATGTAGGGCATTTCATCTCCTGCAGTCTTCTCCCTGCAGAGACTTGACAAATCTTTCTTTGTTTTTCCCCTCTTGTGTTTAATAATCAGTCTCAGTGAACCACCTCTGATGACTGGCTGTTACGAGCCCAACCTAAAACTCAGACAGGCAGAGCGGCTGTTTGAGGAGCGGCTTATAGGCCCAGAATCTCTTGCTAACATTGGAGGTCAGTATTTACAATGCAATGCAGTCCGAGCGTGACCTTTCACCCAGTTTGTCCCAGCTGTGTGTGCACTGAGGAATAGACTGCGTGAGGTCAAACTAGATGAAAGTTGAGCTGACTGGGACGGTGTGATTGATTAGGCATTTGTGTATTGTGTGCGACAATATAAAAGGAAGTATGAAGATCTTAAGATTGGTTCATTTAGAAACTGTAATAACTAAATCTGAATAATTAAAATATTGATATATGGTATGCATTAATGACAGCCTGTAATGTTTCTGAATCATTCTGCTTTGCAGATGTTTTGTACACTGGGACGGCTGATGGAAAGATCGTCAAGATCGAGGGAGGGAACATTAATATAATAGCAACACTTGGCAGGCCACCATGTGGTAAGAAACCAGATGTACTGGATTATTTCCTCACGCTTTGTAATGTGGGATTTCAACACGAGGACCTTGCTGTTTGAAATGCTCGGATCCTTGGTTTTGTTGCACAAGCCATGAATCTTTGTCTTTAGGAAACTGTAACATTAACGTTTGATAAAGAATACATGTAAATCTAACAAATGATGTTGTTGGAACATTTATTTTTATTTTTAGATATTACTTTGTTGGTGGTCATAGATACATTCCAGATACTTGTTTTATGTGTATTTATATATGTTGAAATTATGACCACCATATGAATCATGACTAGTGTATGTGCTTAAATAAAATAAAAATTATATATTACAATTTTAATACAAATATTTTTATTATAAAAACCTATATTTTCATTTATTAGCCATTGTTTATTTAAATCTGTATTTTTATTTAATTTATATTATTTATATATTTTGTATATACTATTATAGTACTTATTCACGTTTTGTGTAATTTAATATTTTCCACTCATACAAGTGCACACACACACACACACACACACACACACACACACACACACTCTATATATAGATTGTTTTGTTTTTGTTAATTCATTAATTTAGTTTATTTCACTGGTGAATTACATTAATGCATGCAAAGCGGACGTGCATTAATGAAATGTAACATATTAAAGCCCTGCATGGAGATGTTTGTATGTTTTATGGAAGTATAGAGTATAGTTTTATGGAAATAATAAGAAAGTATAGTTTTATGACAGTAGGACAGGCATTTGATACAGTGGAAACGCTCGTTCCTTTAGCATGGCTGTGTTGAAAACTGCTGACACAGTGTAAACAAACATAAAATGTGCTTGGAATATTAATTGTTGACTAGCTCAAGCATTTTGTTCTGTCAGACACCGTTATTTAACAACAGTAGATTTATGTAATAATTGCCTCCTGTTGATTTGTTATAATTAATTAAAATAATTCCAATGTCAAATGCTATTATCATTAGTGTTGGATGTCCATGTTTCCTGATTCAAAGGCTCTCGAGAGTATGAACACACTTGTGGACGTCCTCTGGGAATCCGTTTGGGGCCCAACGGCACCTTGTTTGTAGCTGATGCCTATTTGGGACTGTTTGAGGTCAATCCTGTCACAGGTAAGGAAAGGGAACCCACATTCTGCTTTAAAAATCTCTACACATTTAAAGGAATAGTTTGTTCAAAAATACAATTCAGTCATTAGTCATTTGCCGGCATGTTTTTTCAAAACCTGTATGGGTTTTTATTTTTCCCAACTGAACACAATTGGAGCAATCGAGGCATCTTCCCACCAGTCATCCAACAATAGTTCATAGTGTCCACATTTGTCTTTCTCCAAAAAACTAAACAAACACAACGCTCTGTCTGGTTTTGTTTGTTAGGAGAGGTCAAATCTCTGCTGAGCACAGGGAAGATGGTTGGCGGCCGCCGTCTGGGCTTTGTCAATGACCTGGATGTAACTCAGGATGGGAAAAAGCTGTACTTCACTGACTCCAGCAGCAGATGGCAGCGCAGAGACTTCATGCTCCTGATCATGGAAGCCACGGCAGATGGACGGTAACTGGGACATGAAAAATGCACTGGCACATCGGATTTATTACGGGTTTTTGCACTTTACAGCTTTATTATTTTGAACATTGTGCATTTTACGAATGGCTGATTGTTTTCATAGGGAATGATGTTTTTGTACAGTGACTGATGTTCATTTGGTTTCAGTGTTCTTGAGTATGACATAGAGACTAAGGAAGTGACTGTGATGATGGAGAACCTGAGGTTTCCAAACGGCATCCAGCTCTTCCCCGATGAGGAGTCTGTTCTGGTGACTGAAACCACAATGGCCAGAATCAGGAGGTGATGTTCACTGAACGGTTTACATTCGGTTACCTTGTTCGTTAGTTGTTCAGAGACTTGTATAATGTTTCTTTTTATATATTTTATTTAAAACATAGGATGTTATTATCCCAGAACTATTAATTTGGTCAAAAATACAGTAAAAACTGAAATATTGTGCAATATTATTAAGATTTAAAAGAAAAGCTTTCTATTTAAGACATTTCAAGAAACAGATGTGATTATTATCAATGTTGAAAAAAATCTGCGTAATACATTTTGGGAACTGTAATAATTTTTTTATTGTTCTTTGATAAAAATAAAGTTTTAAAAGATAGATTTGTTTTCTAACATTATAAATGTCTTTACTGACACTTTTAATCAATTTAATGTATCCTTGTAGAATTGAAAAAATTGTGGAATAAATGTAATTTATTTTTCTTTTTTAATCAATCTTACTCCAAATGGTAGTTTGTCACAGTTACACAAAAATATTAATAAGTAGTGCAACTGTTTTAAACATTGATAATAATAATAATAATAATAAATGTTTCTTGAGCAGCAAATCAGCATATTAAAACTGATTTCTGAAGATCATGTGACACTGAAGACGAGTAAAGATGCTGAAAATTCAGCTTTGATCACAGGAATAAATTACATTTACAATTTATTCAAATAGAAAGCAGTTATTTTAAATTCTTACTCTTACTTCTCAACATTACGGATTTTACTGTATTTTTAGTCAAATAAATGGAGCCTTGGGGAGCATGAGAGACTTTTTCTTCCCCCACAAACATCAAAATATTGCCCCAAACTTTTGAACACTAGTATATTTCCATCCTTCAATGCAAGAGATGCTCATGTTTGCTTTCTAATACAAATCTGACTAATAAATACCTGTTCTACGCATCAGTAATACATTCTGTTCCTGCTTTTGGGCTGATTTGTTATCAGTCTCCCGTCACTTCTTTATCACCTCTCACAGCTGAATTCTTGAATTACGTAGTGCTTATTCACTGCTCTTGATGCTCGAGGCACCTGGATAAATGATGAGTGCATGCAGTTACCAAGGCAACAGGCTCCATTATTAAGCTTCCTGTGTGGAGAGATGCATAGCATGTTTCTCTTACTCAAGCGAGTGTGGTCTCGTGCCGCAGAAGCTTTATCATTGAATGTGCTGTAAGCCCGTGCTCATCTGGGAGGGTCGGGTTAAATCAGAACTTGTATGTTCACTCTTCTCATAGATTAACTGAGGGGTGCTGAGGAATTTGAACCAAAAGTGTTACGTTGCAAATAACTCCAATGTTGATTGAAACCACGGACTTATTTATGGGATTAGCTGATATATCAGTTTGTCACTGCTGCATATTGAATATTTGCTTCCTGTTCACAGAGTTCATGTGTCTGGTCTCAATAAAGGAGGTATGGATACGTTTATAGACAACCTCCCGGGATTTCCTGACAACATTCGGCGCAGTTCTTCCGGTGGATACTGGGTTGCCATGTCCGCTGTGCGACCCAACCCTGGCTTCTCCATGCTTGACTTCCTGTCTCAAAGACCCTGGTTAAAGAAGCTCATATTTAAGGTATAGCTATTAATGATTATTATTTGATTCATTTTTAAAAACTTTTCAAATGACAAATTATATTTACATCTATGAAATATTTATAGATTTGTATTTAAATGTTACACATTTTTTTATGTAAACGTAAAATAACAAATAAGTCACCTTAAATAGACATCTATACAGTAGATGTTTATTTAAATAGTTTAAAATGGCATTAAATATAACAGCAAAAAATAAAATACAAAAATTGATATTTATTTACATTGTTTAAATTGAGTTAAATCTAACAGTAAAATAAATCACATTTCTAAAAGACAAATAAATAGACATTTATAGCTGTTTATTTAAATAGTTTAAAATGTAGTTAAATGTTTTGAACAGTAGAATAATAAATAACACTAAGATAAAATAATACATACTGTGTATTTTTAAATAGACAACTGAATTGAAATGTACAGCCATTTATGTAAATTGCTTAACAACGTAGTTAAATGTAACAGTAATATAATAAATAAATCACTTCAAACTGTCAAATAACTAGCTGTTTATTTCAGCTATGCTTAAAATGCAGTTAAATGCAGTGTTGGGGAAAGTTATTTTTAAAAGTAATGCATTACAATATTGCGTTACTCCCTAAAAACGTAACTAATTACATTACTTAGTTACTTTTTATTTAAGGTAATGCATTACGTTACTTTCACGTTACTTTTTAAATATGAGCAGGGCTTGATTGTTTGTTTTTAATACAAGAAGTTCTATTTATAGCAAATGTAAAAGCCTTTCACCACAAAAAGTGTTCTGAATAAACCTCAGTCTGAAGGACGAGTAAATCACCTCTGTACAGAAGATTGTTCAACACTCTTCAGTAATAAAAAACAATGTTAGTTTATCTAAAGTCATTTTTGCTTATTAGTATGGTTGAACTGGATCATCAAAGGTCAGCAGCAAACACATTGGTTAATAAAATGAGATTAGATATATTTGTGTTTAACATATTTAATTATTACAGGTTTGCGTCATATTCTGAGTTTGCATTTCACTGTTTTAATTAATTTTGATGAATACTGAATCTGTTTTTTGCGATTGGGATGAATTAATGCATATTCACATTTAGTCTAGATTAGAACTACAGTAAAATCATGTTCACACAGCGCACTGTCAGTCAATAAATGGGAAAAAGTAACTCAGATATTTTCTTGTAAATTAAAAAGTAATGCGTTACTTTACAAGTTACTTGAAAAAGTAATATTATTACGTGACTCACGTTACTTGTAATGCGTTACCACCAACACTGGTTAAATGTATCAGCAAAATTAATCACTTTCCAAATAAACAAATAAATAGACATTTGTACAGTCAACGTTTATTTAAATGGTTTAAAATGTAGTTAAACATAACCGTAAAATAACACATGCATCACTTCAAAGTGACAATTTTTACGATCAATGTTTTTCATTTTAAATTGAGTTAAATGTTGATTATAACACTAAAATAAATCACATTTCAAAAATACAAATAGACACTTTTTAAACAGTGATTGTTTATTTAAATGGTTTAAAATCTAGTTAAATGTAACAGTAAAATATACATAACGCTTCATATTGACATTCATGCAGTAGATGTTTTAGTTGTTTGTGTTAAATGTAACAGTAAAATAGATAAATAACAAAGACAAATATACATATAGATTTATTTAAAATGTAAATGTAACAAATAAATCACTTTTCAAATGAGCAAACAGACATTTAAAACAATAAAATAAATAGTTCATAAAAATTATGTTTTACCTTTTTATTTTGTTGCACTCCATCCTACTACTGCATATATATTTCTACAATGAATGTGACTGTCTTCAGATCTTCAGTCAGGATACTCTGTTGAAGTTCGTGCCGCGCTACAGTCTGGTGGTGGAGCTGCAGGATGGAGGGACGTGCGTGCGCAGCTTCCACGACCCACACGGCATGGTGGCGGCCTACATCAGCGAGGCACACGAGTACGACGGCCACCTGTACCTGGGCTCCTTCCGCTCGCCGTATCTGTGCAAGCTGGATCTGAGTAAAGTGTGAAACACGTCACGAGCCTAACAGATGCTCTAGTCATTTCACCCTGGCTTCCAAACTAACAGATTCAGAAGCAGTTAACGTTGGCAAACATCAACAAGAATACTTATTAACATCTTCCTTATTACAGTCAACACTGAACAAACACAGTCCCTTCATTTGATCACCGTTCTCTTCATTTAGCTCTGACAGACGCCCTGTCTATTTGCTCCATTAACCCATGTGGGCGACTTTCTTTTTTAGATATTCACAGTGCATAATAAGCTCTCTGGCAGGCTGTTTTTTTATCAAAAGATGTGCCATTACTATTTTTGTTTCTTCCCTTTATGACAGAAATTATGCCGTTTCTGTACTTGTTTTATTTGCACCGAATGTCGTCTGGCTCTTTAAATAGAGCTGTCAACAGTTTTTTTTAAGGCACTGTGATATGAAACAAGACGACTGGTAACAACAATAATCATTTCTGCATAGAGATGCTGTTTGAGGGAAGTGAAAGGGTATTTTCATTTCATTATAAAATTAATCTCCTGAAACACACCGCTATAATTATCTCTGGCTTTAAAAATGTTTTGGTTTATTTTGAATCGAGTGGTTGAAAGTATACATTTTGTTCTTATGTGTCATCATCATTATTTGTATATGTTGCTGAAATGATTATAAAAGCTGCTGGCTTTATAGTATTTACCACACCTTTACCCAAATATCTGTGTTTTCCACTCATATTTATATGATTTCTGTGAGAATTATCAGCAATAATAAAGTCATCTACAGTAACAGTGGTTCTCAACTGGTGGATTGTGGCCCACTTTATGGGACAACAGCAAGGAAAAAAGAACAGTACTACATGAAATTAATCTTGTCTAATTGAGAAAGCAAATTTTTTTTGATTAATTTACTGAAAATGTGCTCATCCTCAGGACATCCAAGATGTAGATGAGTTTGTTCCTTCATCAGATCTGGAGAAATGCAGCATTACGTCACTTGCTCATTAATGGTTCCTCTGCAGTGAATGGGTGCCGTCAGAGAGAGAGCTGATAAAAACACCACAATAATTGGCTCCAGTCAATTAATTAATGTTTTGGGAAGCGAAAAACTTCAAATCGTTTCTTCTGGCTAAAATATTTGTTGATCCATATTGTTTTCTCCAGAGAAAAGGTTGTCAAGTCTAAATCAGAAGAGAAATCTGCTCTTTTTCAAACTAAAATAGTCCAAAACTGTTTTCAACAAATATGTGGGTGTATTTTAATGTGAGAGGACAACAGGGGATGCACTTGGAGGAAGCGTTATTATGGATTATGGATTGATATTTTGGCTAGAAGCAATGGTTTGAAGTTAAAATGCTTTTATGATGGATTTGTTTCTTACAAACATGCAGCTTTTCACTTCACAAGATGTTAATTGATGGAGTGGTGTGGAGTTTCATCAGCTGTTTGGACTCTCATTCTGACGGCACCCATTCACTGCAGAGGATCCATCGTGAGCAAGTGATGTAATGCTACATTTATCAAATCTGTTCTGTTAAAGAAACAAACTCCTCTACATCTTGGATAGCCTGAGGGCGAGTACATTTTCTGTAGTTTAAACAATACAGTATAATGTACGCAAAACCAAAGCTGTGGGTTTGATGGCCATGAAGTCAGTGTAAGTTACACTGAATTAAAACTTCTGATAAAAGTAAGATCTTGTCTTGAACTTGGTTGTTTGATCTCAAACTAATTTGTTGTGTATAAACATTTGAATGTGTTACAAATAAAATAGTATAATGCTTAAACTAAAGTTCAGATGTTGTTTTACTAAACATTAATATATATATATATTAATTACATTTTCAAATGTACATCGATGAGTGGTTTAATATAAAAGCATTTATTTTTATTTAGGACAATTTTGTCACTTTAGTATGATCACTGCTTCATGTCCACTCCAAATCTGGCTTTTGAAACCAATCCGGTTGAGAGCCTCTGTCCCGTTGGATACTTACCCCCTATAATGTACCCCCTATAATGGCCATATGGAGTTATGAATCTAGGACAAGTATGCCATGCACATTTCCAATAACATAGTAAATGAGTAGTCAAAAAAATCAATAAATCTGTTCATACAAACCCGATAGATGTGTGTTTGCTCATAATATCTGCGGCTCAAAGGAAAAGATGCCAGGGTGCTGAGAGACTGAAGCGATGGCCCTGATCTACTGCTGGTGTGTAAAGCTGCTTCTGAACACCAGCGAAGCTCACTGAATAATTCACACTCAGTCAACACAAGCTCAGCATGAACTGAAGGTCACTGGACATCGTATCCAATCACTGCGGCTTACTTTATTTTCACATTCAGTTTGGTATTAAATTAGCATGACATTTCAGGTGAAAACGCATTTCAGAATATATCATTTGACCGACATTTAAAATATGTAGTTGACATTGTCTTCATCCATGGAATGGACCAGACGTCAAAGTGACAGAAGAATGTCTAGAAGAGAAAAAATATAATAAAAACATTTTTATGAGTGTTGATTTACAACTTCAAGAGACAGTTTGTTAATATAGTCTATTTGTACTTTAGATTATCTTGATACATATATACATGCTCATAAAATAACCTGATGCAAAGCTGAATTTTCAGCATCATTACTCCAGTCTTCAGTGTCACACAATCCTTCAGAAAAAAAGGCTAAGCTTTTAATGATCTTAACCAGAAATTAGAAAGAATTAAGCAGATGTTCCCCTTAACAAGCCATTGCTTCAGAAAGACATCAAAGACAAAATGAGGTTTATGGGAGGTTTGATTCAGAGTTGAGTGGAGTGATGAATCATGATAAAACACGAGTTGCATGGTGATGCTCCAGAGCGATGTCTTTAAATATCTGGTGAGAAATACAATAATGAACGCGTCTCTATCACAGTGAATCACGGAGGAAGATGTGTCATGTTGTTTAAGCGGCTGGCGCTGCTGAGCTGCTGAGCTGGGAGAGGTCAATTAATGCTTTGGAGTAAAGGAGAATTTGCACAATTGCTTGTTTCCCACAGTTGAAAAAATGTTATCTAAAGAGATGAGAACAAGTGCCTCGGGCTCATGTTTTGGCCTGCTCAGTCCAGATCTGAACCCTATAAAGAAGATTTTTTTTCACATTAAATTCTCGCAAACTAGGAGACATGTTTCAACTACTCGTATTAAGTTGAACAACACTGCCTATTATTCCTGTACAAAGTAGTCTGCAAGGTTAAACATTTAAAGGGAAAGGCAATCGTGTACTTTAATTCATCTACAGTATTTATGCAATTCTTGCTATTTCCCTGACCACTGATTTATGGTTAAAATTGTCAAATTGGCAACATTAAAAGCTAAATATTTAGCCATTTGTAGCTTTTCGTTTTTCTTTCGAAAAGTATTGTATCATGTTTTCCAGAAAAAAAGCAGTGAATACTGTTTTCAACATTGATAATAATAATAATAAATGTTTCTTAAGCATCGAAACAGCATATTAGAATGATTTCTGAAGGATCATGTGAGATTGAAGACTGGAGTAATGATGCTGAATATTCAGCTTTGATCACAGCAATAAATGTCATTTTGAAATATAGTCAAACAGTCAAACATACAGAACTGTGCAAAAGTCTTAGGCTATTAGTATTTTCACCAACTAAAAAATGTGTGTGTGTGTGTGTGTGTGTGTGTGTGAGAGTGTGTGAGAGTGAGTGAGTGAGTGAGTGAGTGAAACCTTTATGCAATCTACACAAATCCGAACACTCATTTTGGCTTCACTTTAGAAGCAGAAAGCCATTTTACCTTCTCTAGCTCTATAGAAAGCACACATACCTGTCGTAACAGACTGTCGGTCTGGAGGGGACAGTTGTTGAGGTCATCAGTGCTGCCCCTCTTCCTGCACACGGTCCGTGAGATCTCCACTTCCAGAATATAGCGGATGCCTTTGACTATCTAAAGCAGAGCAGAGACCGGGTGACGCATGTACACACACACACACAGTGAGACGTATAGGCATGTTGAGTTATACCTGTCTCTTTGCGTCATCAACAGCTGATGCTTTGAACAGAAAAGCATCGTTGGATTTATTATTAAAGGAGTAGGTTCCAGTCAGGACGGCCTTCTTCACCCCAGTGTCATTCTTACTGACGTTCTGTAGAGTTCCTGGGATCGGTCTGCTGACGAATGTGTGAACTGAAACTTTCTCTGAAGTCAAAGAAGAAGAATGTAAACAGGTTTCCATATAGACAGCAAATGAACATTCAACGCTGAACTACTTGATTTGATAGACCATGTAGTGACCATGTAGTACATCCTTACAAGAAAACACACAAAAGTAAACATCTTTAGCTACAAAAAAAGACATAATGAAAAGAAAAGCTAATGGAAAGTTCTTACCGAGTGAGCATAAGCCTGCTAAGAAAAGCAAGACTAGAGTTCGATAAGAGACCCTCATGTCTGTTGAAGTTCTCTCAATTCTACTCAGCAACTTCCTGTTCAGCAACACTTCAACCACCAGCCAGTGTGCTGCAGTCCTCCAGAGAGCAGGCACAATCCCCATTGGTCAACAGTACTGCTTCCTGCATGGACTCTCAAAGGCCTTTACACAGGAACACAGGTGAAGTCAATCACCTGCTGATTACTGCTTGAGCGCTGCATGATGTTCCTTAAAGATGCTGCAAAACTTAGGATATTTTTTAATTTTGTTAGGTCCAAATAAATACGAGTGCATGTAGATGTTGAGGGTTTGCTTCTATAAATATCCCACTTTGTAGAGACCACCGAAATCAACAAGAACAAAGAACTGAATCCTTCCTCAAACTGAACTGAAAGAGACTGTGTGTTTTGAAATGCTTTGAAAGATGCAAGTGAACTCCTGTGGTTTCCTCCCACATCCGGTGATGAAATGAGCTGATAATAATGCACGCTTACATGCGAGTAATGCATATGAATGATGATTAATTGGCCGAGCAGAGCAAAAGCATGTTGATTTGTGTCAGATCAGAGATCAGCATCTCTGCAGTAAGTATTCTTCAAATTGAAACTGCATTTGCAACCCATTTTAAACAAGTTATTATTATTAGCCAATTATTATTTTTCTGTTAAACCTTGTAACACCAGAAGAAAGCAAAACATTAAAATGATCAGATAAAAAGTAATTGATTATGCAAATTAAACAATTAAGATGAAATCATGCTTTGGTAAATAATAATTATGACATCAAAGTCAAAACTGCTATATTTTAAGTAATAATTGTGGGATAAAAACATTGTGTGCATGTTTACTGGGTATCATAATAAATTCTGATCCTATTACTTTTCATTGCATAATTTCAAATTATGTCAGAATTTTTGCTTTTTATCTCATTATTTCAGCTTTTTATCTAATGATTTACAGTTTTTTTAATTGCTTGGACACTAAAAGTGGTACTCGAGGCCCACTTAGTGAAACCATTTACTCATATATAATTCTTATACCAAGTCTGCAAAACTACAAGCACATTACATGCTTTAAACTCGGTTTGCTGTTGCAAAATAAACTTTTTCCAAAACTCTAGTTTAGATACATTATATAGCCAAAGGTATTGAGTCACCCTCACGGATGTGTGTGTGTGTTAAGGTTTTATACGTGTGACTACTGTTACCGATACTGTTTAAGTCTTTACTTATCGGTGTATTTTTGTTATATATATATATATGATTAAGAGCTGAATCAACATTGCTTTATATTCTGAAATGTGAAAATAAATAAATATTTAATGAAATAAATCTAAAGCATCTAAAATTTGTAAATGCAATGTGTGCAGGTTTTAGTTTTATACATATTATAAGATACAGTAAGAACATGAACAAAGAAAAAGTAAACAAACTGAAAAATTCAATAAAACAAATATACAACTGAAAAGAAATAAACCGTGCTTTTTCATGAAGGTCCACTAACATTAATGTTCTGGAAAGTAATAGCTACAAAATAAATCTAAAAGTATTAAAATGTAAATGAACACTGCATAGTTTTCACTGTATGTATTGATAGATTGATGCTTATTAACTATAACGTTATGCAGATTAAGAGCTGTGATGATTTTCTCTTTCATTTTGTTCTTTGATTAACATTGATGAAGCGCCATTTTGACATATTTTGTGTATTATGACTATTTCACCCCAGTGTTTTCTTACTGACGCACACACACACACACACACACACACACACACACACACACACACAAACAGGTCTCACATGCGGATTGTGCTTTCAACGTCTCTTTATCAAACATGTCCCGCAATTTAGCAACAAAAGTAAACATTTTACAACAATCACCGATTGAGCTGATTCTGACGTTAAGTTTGGGTTTTAGGAGGAACGAAGACTGTGAAGGGAAGAAGAAACGCTGCTATAATGCTTAGAAGCCAAAATCAAAATAAAAAAACAGCCAGTAAAGCGCAGCCACAGGCCTAAGCGTAAGCAGATGTTTGAATGTTTAGTTCTCTTCTATCATAATTAGAGGTGGGCATAGATTAATTTTTTAATCTAGATTAATCTAGATTAATTTTGGAATTAATCTAGATTAATCTAGATTAAATGGCTCATTTGAATTCTGCGAAATTCAGGCATTCAGAATATTTGCTACCCAAATAAAAGTAAGTCTTTGAGAACGGGTTTCTCAAGCCAGGTGGCGATTAGACCAGGGGCTCATCTCCTGTTTCAAAATGCATCACAAACTTTAATCTCTTCCGTCCCAATCCCACGAAAAACTGGAGGAAAATCGCTCCACTCCCGGAAGAATGACTCCCATTCCTCCACTCCCATGTTGTTGTTTTTGTTTTTGCCGATAACTGTCAATTACAGTAAAATATAGTACAGAATGATGCCCACCTTATTAGTTGAATAAAACCCAAAATGTCGCTTTTTGTTATTATATTGAACTGAAAGCCATCTTATTATGCACAGTGTTGCACAGATTAAATTTCATGTAAATCATCCATGCTAACACACCGTTTCTTCTATTTTATTTTTCAGACATTTCACTCTCTATAGATATATTTTTCAAAGCAGTTTCAAGTTTCTCGCTCAAGTTCACATGAGACCTAAAGCGCATCCTGTTTGCTTAAAAGCGCTTACGTTGTTATTCTGAGTGCACACAAATAATTATAACGAGAGTCTTTAGATTCGAAGATGTATTAGGCTACTTTTATCTGTATGACCAAAAATGACGGAGATTTTAAGAGTCCGAATCCTATTACTTGTCTTGCAGCAAAGCTTTCCACACAAACACTTCAATCACATTTCAGCTATCTAGGTTAACATCATATTGAGCGGCCATGTAAAGTTGCTACTACATATATTTCAGATGAAAAGCCATATTTGAGGTTGATGAATGATAGGTGAGCGTTTGGATGTCCATGCCCGATTGTATTATAGAGGTCTGCGGCTCAAAACTGAAGCCCGAACCCGCCCGCCCATATAGCCGATTGACCCGACCCGACCCGACCGATAGCGGCACAGTTAAATTTAGAGCCCGAACCCGACCCAAATCACCCCGCATATAACGAATAAAAAAAGGAAAAATATTGCATTTCACGATTGCATGCAAAGAAACGGATTAATCAAGGCTCTGCCATTTCACAAACATTTACCAGTTATGAAAGTTTGTGAACATCAGGTGTGTGATGATTCTCAGCCGAGTTTATGAATTTTGTTTGGACAAGAAGATGATGACCGTGCAAATTATGGTCATTTTTGTCAGTTAAGGCTCGTTAGCATTCTGTCTACTTTAAATCAGACATAAGCTCTTAAATAAGATTGTATTTATTTGAATGGCATTAATCATTTATTTGAGAGCGAGCGAGAGAGAGAGAGAGACGAGAGAGAGAGAGAGAGAGAGAGAGAGAGAGAGAGAGAGAGAGAGACCGAGCGAGAGAGAGAGACCTCTGTTACAACAGTTCTACAAGCAATGATGCTTACCATATGTCAAGAACAGCGATTGCCGCCTCATTGCAGATAAATATAATGTTGTGACTTTATACAGTAGCCTGTCCATTTCCATCTTTCCATAAAAGTTTCCGATTGATGTATCGTTTGTTAAGATCTCTGTATTTGGCTGAGTTACTTTTCTAAATCGGAATCTGAGGTGCAAAAAATCTAAATATTGAAAATCACATTTAAAGTTGTCAGCTCCCAAGTTCTTGTCGAATAGATTAACGCAGTATTTATATATACATAAATTAACAGTACACACACAAATATTATGTAAACAAAAACTTTTTTTTGATGTGATTAATCGCGATTGACAGCACTAGACTGTGTGTGTGTATATATTGTTAGAAAAGTTAAAATAGTTTTCAAAGAAGTGTTTCTTTCCCATAATTTTGACATTGTTTTCTCATAACTATGAGATAGTATGTCATAATTTGGACTTTTTGGAATAATTATGATTTATCAAAGCATTTTTTTTTTTCTAATCCTATTAACTGACTCTCATAATTTTGGCACATCTCTTCAGAAAGCACTTAACCGGCCCATACCCCACACCTTAAAGGCTTAGTTCACCCAAAAATTTAAATAGTCAATTTTGCGAAAAGAATACAAAAATAATGACTTTATTTAACAATTTCTTCTCTTCCGTGTCAGTTTC
This sequence comes from Gymnocypris eckloni scoliostomus, assembly GCA_027564155.1. Lineage (NCBI taxonomy): Eukaryota > Metazoa > Chordata > Actinopteri > Cypriniformes > Cyprinidae > Gymnocypris > Gymnocypris eckloni. Next base: position 18,121,034 of record CM050429.1, on the reverse strand, counting down.
AGTTCTGACGTAGAACCTAGATGTGCTGCGTCTTGTTTAAAAGCAGCGGAAGACGCTGTACATAAAACATTCTTCATAAACATGTCTCAAGATTTCGACAGAGAGGATGACTTGCAATTTTTTCCCCAGCCTTACTTATTCAATCCAGAATATACAGACGATGAATTAATAGAGATGGATGTTCTACATCAGAACAGCAGCTCCTGCGTCAGCAGCAACACACACACACACACACACACACACACACACACACGTCGTTTTGCTCTCATGAACACATGTCGAAGACTGACACGGAAGAGAAGAAACTGTTAAAAAAAAATATTTATTAGATTTTTTTTCTGCGCACAAAAAGTATTCTCCTAGCTTCATAACATTAGTCGAACCACTGATGTCACATGCACCATTTTAATCATGTCCTTACTACCTTTCTGTGCCTTGAACATGTCAGTTGTGTCGCTGTCCATGGAGTTCTCGAAAGCTCTCGGATTTCATCAAAAATGTGTGTTTCGAAGACGAACGAAGGTCTTACGGGGTTGGAACGACATGAGGGTGAGTAATTAATGACAGAATTTAGATATGTGGGTGAACAATCCCTTTAAACCAATGTACACACACAGAGTCTCCATGTTTTATGGGGACTTTCCATAGACATAATGATTGAACAAACCGTATTTTATCCCCTACCCCTTAACATAACCCTCACAGAAAACTTTCTGCATTTTTAAGTTTTCAAAAAACATAATTTAGGATGATTTATATGCTGTTATCCTCATGGGAACAAAAAACGAAAAAAAAAAAATCAGGTATTATTTTGTCCCCACAATGTAGCAATACATGAACCTGCACATACACTCACATAAACTATATTTCCTCCCTGAATTTCTCCTCTTCTCTAGTTCACTTGTAGCTAATCAACCTGCCGTTGTATATTGCAAATATTGTTGGCTCTTTGACAGGTTGCTTTAGTTCCTCTTTTGCAAGTTGCTTTGGATAAAAACTTCTGCATTTGTTAGTTTATCATAATTTTGACTTCTTTATCTCATCGCTGACTTATCTCATAATTTCAACACATCTCTTCCACAACCATCTAACCATCCCAAGTGCACATGAGACAGCCATTGTCAGAAGGTTGATATATTTTTTAGCATATAGTAACAAAATGTGTTGAAAATGTGTTGATTTTCAGACATCATGGTTCATCTCTCTGAAAATAGCTTTTTAATGAGTCACATTTACAGGCTCCATCAAGCAACTGATTATCTCCTGAAGCAACTGTCTAAGTTTGTATTCATCCCCAGCAGATGGCACTGTGTTGTCAGTGTAATGTTAATACATCCTGTTGCTCAGAAATAGCTCACGTTTTGTTGAAGCCCTAGTTTTAGACCCTGTATTGGATCCAAATGGACAAGAGGTCGTTTCAGAATTCATCCTGCAATCACCAAAAACACTTAAGATAACTTTTCAGAAGATAACAAGAGGAGAAATGTGGTGTCTTTTCTCCTCACTTTAGCTTCTGGATCCTGCTTGGCTCGCAGTTCAATCATGGTGTTCATATCAAGTGCGTATCCTCGTGCTGAGAACATGAACAGGCTTGTTCCAGCCATATCACATCCTTCACATATATCAATCCAGGCTGAAGAACTGCTGCTGCACTTCAAAAATTGAAGGCCGAGTATAGGCCTAGATCCTCATCATGACAAAATGCTGAAATCACCATCTGTCTGTTGTTCCTTGTCTCATGTTAATACAACAGGCCTTTTTGATATCTACCAATATGCAGATAATCTATTGCAGTAATTTTCTGTTTCTGTTAGGGCAACTATCGTCAAAGATGACTGACAATTAGCATAGTTTGGATTGGCGGTATGGTTCTGTTCTGGGCAAGAAGATCAGCAATAACCCCCAGGGTAAACAGAACAGAACCAACATGAATGTAAGAGATGTCATTAAAGTTCAATAATTTAATGTAACATTTTAGAAATTTGTCTGATTCAAAAGATAATCAGAAGGTTGAATCGTGACTGACAAGAGGAGGAGTCAGGGATGGAGGTGGGTAATTAGCTATCGATCAACTCTAAGCTGGTGATAATACTGATAGACCTTATATGAGTGCCGTGATGGGTTTCGCATCCCCTCAGCTGAGAGTCAGCTTGACTAACGTAACCTGCCAGAACTAACGCTGACGCTAGATTTATACTGAGGCTGGTCAACGTTTGCTTGTTTTAACATGAATCGTATTTAAGAGGTACAACGTTATATGTTAAATAACCTATAATGTTACATTCAGCATCAGGGTGAAATTTTTCCAGCCCTTATAAAACAACAAAACCCCCTCTTTTTGATATTTGCAAAATGGTTTCAGGTGTTTCAAATGCATTGTTTCCCAGTGCTTAACAAGTGCTGTAGGATATAGGTATTCTCCTTTATTAGTCCAGAAACAAATGAGTCATTTTCATGATGGTGATTAGAACGCGTAAATACTTAAAGGTCATTCAAATCATCTGCATATAGACTATCCATTTTATAAATATAGCTTTATATCTATTGTGATGTCAGATGTGTTGGTTGAAAGCTCTGTTGCAGAAGTCTACTTGAAGGATAAGATCTTCAAAGTCTTGCTAAATCTAGCAAACACTTTGATTCCACACCAGCAACGTTTGAGATCTTGTGCTCTGTTCAGACTTGAGAAAGCTGTCTTTTTTATCGGTCTGTCTGTCTTTCAGATGCAGCCAGTGTGTTTCAAGCAAGTGTTTTCTGTTTGAGAGATGATATCCTTTTTAACCAGACTTTGTGCTCTATAACTTGGCAGATTGTTTATATGCATGGCTATATTATACACTAAAGAAAAGGTCAAATAAAAAATATGCCCTTTAAGTAACAACGACAACAATAAAAAAAGAAATAAAAAGGACAAAAATGTTGTGCCTTAATTTTTATCTTTAACTTATTTTAAAGCTTGTTTTGTCTTATTTTACATTATTGTAAGCCATTTTGCAGTCGTCTTGGAAGTGTACTGAGGCCCGTACAATATATTTGCAGCCAGGCCAATGGTCAAACAATGTCTTGGCAAACAGCTGCCTAAGCAAACACTCAGCAAGTCTTACATTAAAACTTCAAATCCATCCAGGTATACAAAACACACAAGATATGCAATATAACCTTCAAACTAACAATATCCTCCCCAGAGAGGAAATTGCAAGCCCGGTGCCAGTAATCAACATACTCTCCGTCTTTTGGGAGGCCATTTGTCTTTCGCATGTCACACTGGGGGTCCACTAGTGCTGTTGTTCTGTGGAAATTGGAAACTGCATTGATTCTGCAGTATGATGTATCACCTAAAATCCATGCAATGTAATATGCATCAAAAAGTAACCATACATGATGTTTGGGTGATTTTCTTTGAAATCTTGCTGGCCAGTAAAATGTGTCTCATTCTCCCAATTAATCTGTAAAAGCTAATGGATTCAACCTGGTGTACATACAGGAAGGATTGTCTGTGCTCTCCCCATCTGCTCTCCAAAACACCTCCTGTGAGGATGTTTGGGTGCCACAGGATATCAGAGCCATTTGAGACCTACAAATTCTTGATCCTCAGTTAATAACAAGAACACCATTTGTGACATCATTGAATTATCTGGGTATATAAGGAAAAACACAGAAAGTTCTTCAGTAAGTCGAGCCAGCAGATTCAAAACTCTTGTTGTTAAGGTTAAGAGATTAAAGAATATGAGGAATTTACACAAGATCACTTGTGTGAAGTACTTGTCCATGAAAGAGTGACTGACACAATAGCTGAAATGTAATCTTGCCACTAGTATTGTAACTGATGAAATTCTTGTAACATTGAGATTTGAATTATAATATAATACCTGGTTAGAGACTCAAACATGTAAGGTCTATTCATGACTGCCATTTTAAAGTGTTATCTATTGATTCTACCACTATTTATATAGCGGATTCTGTATATTTAATATAAATTTAAAATAAATATTTTTAATACTTTATAATAACTGTTTAATTCCGCTTCAGGGAATGGAATAATAATATATCAAACTGAATTAGTATATAAATCATATGTAAATTGCAATTATCATTAAACAAGCCGGACAATTTAGTAGTATTTCTTATTGTAAGGTACTTACATTGACCTTTAATTTGTAGGAAGAGAAACTACTGAAGTGACAATTGAACTCAAGTTCTGAGGGGCTCTCAAGGGTGGCTCTTAATGCCCTCAGAACAGTGGGAGATCCCATTGACGGTGCAAATCTTAGATACATCAACCATAATTACCTCTGATTGACCAAGCGATTGGCCAGATTGGAGGATGAGACCTGTGGCTACATAGACCATCTGAGTGGATGGGAATGATTATCCAGTAGGTCTTGGAGGAAGGAATAATCAATCATTCATTTTCATATTTTAATGATGCACAGATATCATTAAAACCTTTTCATTTATGGAGTCAGATGAAATAACAGACCATTATAAGAAGAAGTGTTCCATTTTAATGTTCTTCCGTTGTGTCGTGAAAAGGAAAGACTCAAGCCCTTCACCGTCTCAGCCTCAGCCATTGGATCTGATGCCGGGCCTCTTACACTTATCTGGAAACACTTCAAACTAACAAGTCTTTTTTTGGTTAGATTATACAGGATTTCCAGACCTATTTTTCCTCTCCGTCTTTTTGGGGAGGCCATTTGTCTTTCGCATGTCAATAAACCTCAGTGCGTGGCTAGAAATGCATGTTGTTCTGTGGAAATTGGAAACTGTATTGATTCCTGCAGTATGATGTATCACTAAGTTATTCTCAGAGATATACTGCATCATTAATCAGCATGATGTTGGGTGATTTTCCTCTTGCTGGCCAGTGTGACCTCTAGATTAATCTGTCAGCTAATGGATTCAACCTGGTGTGCAACAGGGAAACGATTGTCTGTGCTCTACGGCCCATCTGCTCTCCAGAGCAAGATGTGAGGATGTTTGGGTGGGTGAGTGTGTGAGTGTTCAGAAGCGCAATGGAGACCTACTCCAGCGCTTGATCCTCAGTTAATGGAGCGCATGCACACGAATGTGTGACATCAGCGGCAAACAGCCAATCACAAACCTTGTGTGATTCACTTCCACACTGAGGATCAGAGATTCAAAATAGTGTAAAGGAGGAGGTTGGGCCAGTCATGGGGCTTCCCAAAGATCTCCAAGATTCTCTGAACTGTTTGCAGATGGAATACCCACTCCACTGAGGGGATATTGCACCAGGACAGCATGTCTGCTCCTTGGTTCACGCTGCCCGGCACATGTGTTGCTCTCAATAAATACAAGTTGAGCTGAATACACTGTGACCGTCAGCAATGTGCAGGGGAACTCTGCATAAGTAAAATTTGCAACAACGCTTATTTATATTATATGATCTGATATACTAATATAAATTTAAAATAAATATAAATCGCTGAGACTGTGGTTGCTGCAGATGCTGTTAAACTATCGTGCTTGTGTCAGCTAGCAGTGAGTGAATAATAATATCAATCATATGTATTAGTACATAAATCATATGTAAATTGCAATTATCATTAAAGCTGGACATTTTAGTATTTCATTTGTAAGGTACTTTTGCAGTGACCTTTAATTTGTAGCGACAATTGGAGAATACTAAAGTGACTTTTTTTTTTTTTTGAAGAGGCAAACAGACAGAGGAAGTGCCCATAACACCAAGTCTTAGGCATTGTTCAAACAGTGGGAGCATGTAGGGAGGAAGGGGTTAGACGATTTAGCTAATTTTTTTTAAGATGAAGTCAAGTAGAGTTGAAAGAGATGAGTTTCAGTTGTTGCTTACAAGATTGACAGTGGATGGGAATTACCCTTATCCAGTAGGTCTTGGAGGAAGGACAATTATCACTGATATAGTCATAGGAGGTTGGGTGATTTTGAACCTCTCTGTGATGGTACCCAGGTGGAGAAGACATCTTAGACTTCTGGAAGGGATGTAGATTCGTAATAGAATGGGTTCTGACCCTGTGGTTGATTATATGCAAGCATCAGGTCTTGAACTTGATGTGAGTCTGCAACTCAGCCAGTGCTAAGGATGTCTGATGTAACATATGGGCTCTTGTGGGCTCGGAAGACCAGTCAGGTGTTTCAAGTCTGAATAGATTATACAGGTTTCCAGGAGATGTGTGTGCTTTAAGTCCAGCCTGGAAACAAAGATGCTGTGGCAGCCTAGAAATGACAAGAAGACAAGAGGTTGTGTTTACAATGCTCTGTCAGAAAGGGCCTTTTTTCTGATGTATGTGAAGTACAAACCTGCAAGATCGAGCATTCTTTGCAAATATTTAAAGGTCAGCATAGAATCAAAGATTACACCAAGATTTCTGGCCACCTGATGGTGTATTATTGATGAACCTAACTAAATCATGAAGTCATGCTGTAGATTTGGAGTGGCAGGGAAGACAAGAAGCTCTGTGATTGGTTGCCAGGTTGAGCTGTCAGTAAAATGTTCTTTCATCCATGGGTCTTGGACAATAAAGCCTGAGATCTATTCCAGCTACCGTTGGATCATCTGGTCTATGAGAGATAGAGCTGTGTGTCATCACCGAGAGGTAGGAGAAGCCATGTGCCTGTATGACTTGGGACCCAGTGATGTTATGTATGTGGAGAAGAGGAGGGTCCAAGAACCAATCTGGGAACCCCAGTAACCAATTGATGTACTTTTGATACCCCTCCCAGGCCACCTGAAAGACCAACCAGTGAGATCGGAGCTCCAAGAATAACCAAGGACAATCCCAGTAATGTCCAGGGATGAGAACCTTGGACAGGAGGATCTGATTACCTGACAGTGTCAAAAGTGGCAGACAGATTCAGAAGAATGAGGACTGATGATTTGGGAATCGGGCTTGCAGATCTCCCAGATTCTCTGAACTGTTTGCAGAGTCTCAGTTGAATACCCACTCCACTGAGGGACTGTTTAGCATCAGTTTGTTGTTCTGTGAAAGAAAAATGAGACCTGGTTGAAGACAACTGTGTTCTCTCAGTAAATACAAGTTGAGCTATGAATGAAACAAGAGAGACCAGTCTGTAGATTTCTATAAGATGTGTTTAATGTAGGTTTTTGAGCAGTGCTGTTACCGACGGCTTGCTTGAAGTGGGGAAGATGCCTGAGAAGAGATGTGTTGAAATGTGTGTGAGCTGGTAAGAGTGTGGGAGAGATTGCTGAGAAGGTGCAAGGGGATTGGGTCTAGAGGACATGTTGTAGGATGGCTGGAGATTGGAGAAGTTTGCATACTTCCGCCTCGAGCAGTGAGATGGGAGTTTGAGCAGTGACTGTGGTTCCCCATATTGTCTTGTGTGTGTATAAGTGAATTATCGACTACATTGTTCTACATTTGTCATTTGCAGTCATCAGCTGTTATAGAAGTGTTTGGAGGTGGTGGAGGGGACAGATAAAGATAATCTAGATGTTCAAACAGACAGAGGAAGTGCCCATATCTGGAGCACTGTTGATTGTTCAAATGTACAAGCTAGCAAGTGAAGGACTTAGAAAGATGAAAGCAACGAAAGTTGTATAAGATGAAGTCAAGACGAGTTGAGAGATGAGTTTCAGTTGTTGCTTAAAGATTGACAGGATCCAGCATTCGGATCATGAAGATCATTCCACCAGCCAGGGGAATAGTGAAGGGCATGTTTGGCCTGGAGGAGAGTGACAATTTTGAACCAAGAGGTTGATGGAAGAGCATAACGTTTCAGTAGCTGCATTCACATCCAGAGATCTTAGACTTCTGGAGAGGGAAGAGGAGGATACTACAGAGGAAAGATGGGAGGTGCTGAGGAAGGTAGGTTTCATCTAAGCATCAGTGTCTTGTAACTAGTGGCACCTGCAACTGTAATGTACATTTTAATGAATGGTCAGAGAGAGGTGTAACATGGGCTCTTGTACCAGAATGTTTAAGCATTGCATTCTGAATCATTTGTAGAGGTTTGATTGTGTTTTGATGGAAGTCCAGAATCAAAGAGCATTGCAGCAGTCCAGCCTAGAAATGACAAGGGCCTGGACAAGAGGTTGTGCAACATGCTCTGTCAGAAAGGGCCTTATCTTGTTGATGAAGTACAAACCTGCAAGATCGAGCATTCTTTGCAATGTGCCTAAAGGTCATTGGTTATCAAAGATTACACCAAGATTTCTGGCGAAGTTGATGGTGTAATTGTTAATGAACCTAACTAAATTGAAGTCATGCTGTAGATTTGGAGTGGCAGGAAGACAAGAAGCTCAGTTTTGCCAGGTTGAGCTTGATGTTCTTTCATCCATGCTGAGATGTTCTGCCAAGCAGCCTGAGATCCGCAAAATCTGGATCATCAGGTCGAAATGAGAGATAGAGCTGTGTGTCATCAGCATAGAAATGTAGGAGAAGCCATGTGCCTGTATGATGGGACCCAGTGATGTTATGTATGTGGAGAAGAGGAGGGGTCCAAGAACCAATCCCTGGGGAACCCCAGTAACCAATTGATGTACTTTTGATACCCCCCTCCCCAGGCCACCCTGAAAGACCAACCAGTGAGATCGGATTCAAACCAGCAAAGTGTAATCCCAGTAATGTCCAGGGATGAGAGGGTGGACAGGAGGATCTGATGATTGACAGTGTCAAAAATGGCAGACAGATCCAGAAGAATGAGGACTGATGATTTGGAATCGGCTTTTGCAATTCGCAGGGCTTCAGTGACTGAGTGTAGCGCAGTCTCAGTTGAATGGCCACTCCTGAAACTTGACTGTTTAGCATCCAGTTTGTTGTTCTGTGAAAAAAAAAATGAGACCTGGTTGAAGACAACTCGTTCGAGTGTTTTGGATATGAATGAAACAAGAGAGACCAGTCTGTAGATTTCTATAAGATAAGTGTTTAATGTAGGTTTTTTGAGCAGTGCTGTTACCCGGGCTTGCTTGAAGTGGGGAAGATGCCTATGAGAAGAGATGTGTTGATAATGTGTGTGAGAGCTGGTAAGAGTGTAAACAGATTGCTTAAGAAGGTGCAACATTGGGTCTTCTGAGGACATGTTGTAGGATGGCTGGAGAGGAGAAGTTTAAATACTTCCGCCTCAGTGAGGGGACAGAAGGAAGATGGGAGTTTGAGCAGTGGATATGGTTGGTTGGATGTGCTAATAGCTAAAAGACGTCTAACTGGACTTCATCAGCTGTTATAGAAGTGTTTGGAGGTGGTGGAGGGGACAGATGAGATAATCTAATGTTCTGAAGAGATTACGCATATCTGGAGCACTTACTTGTTCTGGAAATGTGAGGATTTGGCACTGTAGCTAAGCTGAAAGATGAAAGCAACGATTGATACCTACTCAGGTCGACGGATATGGATTTCTCTGTCATGTCTGGTTCGATGTTAAGAACATCAGATAACCAGGGGTTAGAAGGGGCAGTCCACGCTGGCCTGGAGGAGAGAGGACAAATGTTGTGTAGACAGAGGTTAAAATAGCATAACGTTTTCTGTCTTCCCATCCAGAGATGAGAAATGGCTAGAGAGGGAAGAGAGGAGGATACTACAGAGGAAAGATGGGAGGAGAAAGGAAGAGTAGGTTTCATCTAAAAGTAACTGGAGTATTGACGTAGCACCTGGTAGCAAAATGTAATGTACATTTTAATGAAGAAATGGCAGAGATATGTAGTGGTTTGTACCAGAATGTTATCTGCATTACAATCGTGTGTGTAAATTAAATCAAGTTGGTTGCCTCATTTGTGCTTTGCAAATGGATCCTCGCGTTGAAATCAAATGAAGCTAGGAGTGAATGGAAGTCTGTAGCATAAGGCTTTTCTAGATGAATGTTGAAATTACCATATAAAGATGTACTGGAGTGCCATCCTCACAAAGAGGACAGCATTAATCCAGCTCCTCTACTAGAATTTCCATTTAATTGTAAATTACCACAATCTGGAGTTTTTTAGACTATTACAGTAATCGCATGAGATTCAAATGAGTGTAATTGCATAGGTCAGTGGGTTGAGTATTTCCAATTGTTTGAAATGAGCAGATTCAGTGCCCCATATTTCTAGGTGAGAGAAAGATAAATTGTTAGAGAGGGCAGCTGGGGTTGCAAAATCTTTCTGGACGAATCCAGGTTTCAGTCAAGCTCAATATGCTGAGTGTGGATTGTAAAGAAAAGCAGATAGTTTGTCCTTGTTGACATTCTGTGACAATAATTAGAGAGCCATAGAGAAAGAAAGAGGTGTAGTAAGATGTCTAGAGATAGGGTTTACTGTTAGCAAGATTACGCCATCTGTCTGTGATGTTTTTGATGCATATGTTAAACAACCGGAATGGTTTGGAAACATGATAGAGTTGGAAGGATTTGCTTTAGCAAAGGAGATGTGAGGGAAGATAGAAATTAAAGTGTTTTTGCAGTAAAGTCAGCAGGACATAGTTTATACCCTGCAGGTCTTACACGAGTATGAATCAGATGAAGACGCTTTCACGCTCACATCAAATAAATACACAGTCTAATTAAGAGACTAGAGTGAAAACAGCTGTGGCTGAGCTTGTCTGATTAGCTCCAGCCAATAGCCTAAAGGAGTGCTAATAGCATGAAAGGTTTCATGTCAGACACCTTGCCCAAAGAGCAATGGAGGTGGATAAATTTGTTTGACCTTTATCATATAAACCTCAATGAAAATTCAGAATGAAAATAGGTAGGAAACAATGTATTCCTTCCTAGCAGCAAGTAAATAATTTAAACAGATCTACAAACAAGTATTACAACACTTACACGTACGCTGCCGTCCGTCCCTCTTCTCCCAACTTATAGCAGTGACCAAGCTTTAACAGTCACTGTGGCGATTAAATCCAGCTCAAATATATCTTCTGTCTTATTTTATGATAAAAATGAGAGGGGGGATGAGGGGGAATATAGTATATGGACTAAACAAATAAAAACGACTCTGTTTGCCCCTGCCTGGAGTATTGGCGTGTACCTGGATTATCTCTCTTTGCATTGCTCTGTTGGATTACGTTACCATCGATTGACCCATGCCTGTTTACTGACCTACTCTTTTGTCTTGTCCTCGGTATACCTGTGTGCCATTGTCTGACCCTAGTCTGTTCTGACCACGTCTTTAAATAAAGCTTTGCAAATGGATCCTCGCGCCTCTCGACCTCTTCAGTCCGTTACACAGTAGAACACTTTAAACATATTTCAAAGACTGCAAGTAATTATGAGCTTACATATAAAGATGTACTTACGTGGGTAAAAAAATCCACTCAAAAGTTAAACTAATTGCATTAATATAAACTTGACATACAATACATTTTCATTTAATTGTAAATGACATGCAGTTAACCTATTTTCTCAGACTCACCCATCACTCACCAAACATCCCTCAACAAGTTAATTCAAGTCAGGTCATTTGTGTTTCAGCCTTATTCATGTCGTTATTCTCCTTTTTCATATTTCTAGGACCATCACTGTATAATGTAGAGAATGGATGAGCTGACCCAATAAATACTTTCTGCTATTGTTAGATCTTTTCTATGTGAACAGGAAGTAACTGAAGCTAAATTTCACTTGGTGCTTCACTTCGTCAGATTTTCCAAGATAGTTTGTCCTTAAGCAGCCAGTGGAAGATTCTGAAGGACTCAAATAATTAGTCTAAGAAATGAGACTTGTGGCTGTAATGACTGTCTATGTGGGTTTACTGTTATACTGTAACTGCAGATTGCAGAGATGTTTTTTGCTTATGCATATGCTTTTAAATAAAATTGCTAGGGAAACAAATTTGATTTAGATTTGCTTTTGCTTTTGATTTAGATTCGATTCAGAAAAAAGTATTTTGCAGCAGAAAGCAGCTGTGACATATTGTCCCTGCAGGAATTTTTACAGAATGAATCAGATGAATTTTGACAATCATCATATTCAGCACTTGATACATGTTGCCAACTTGAATTTGAGATTTCTGAGCTGAGACTAGATTCAATCTGAGCTTGTCAGTCAGGAGAAATCTCCAACTAGATCTCTGTACAACAGAGGAAAGGCATTTAAGCATGAAAAGTCTCATGTCAGACTTCCTTCTGTAGTATTTCCTGTTTGAGTGATAAATGTTTGACCTTTTACATGATGCATGTTACACCACACTATTTGACACATACAGCTATTTTATGATAATCTTGTTAATGCACATCCTTATGTAAAAAAGTGGTACCACTTTACAATATGATCTCATTTGTTAACATTAATGCTACTAACATGAACTGACAAAAAAACATTTAAAGCATTTATTTACCCTTGTTAATGTTGGTTAATACAAAAATTGTATATCATATTTTAAATTTGAATGCAAGACATTTTTTGCACAAGAGATTTAAAATTAGATTTTTATATATATGTGTAATGTGTGGTATTCAAATTTAAATATCATAACAAATAATAAATATGCTCTGTGTGTGTGTGCTAAAAGAAAACCATTACCTCACCGTGGCTCTTCAGGATTGCCACATCTGCACGATGAACTTGAACCCTTTTAGAACAAACATGCAGATGCACATTTCTCGCCCGTTTAAAAACAAGCACAGACTGCTCCACAGCTGAAGGTAACCTAGCAACAGTTCACCAAGAAGTGATGCTGGATGAATGCTTTACAACAAATCCCAGGACGCCGGAGTCTGAGAGGCATCTACTCAAAATCTAGACATCCACACTGATAATCTATTAAACTGAGATGACTTTTATACACCTGGGCTTAAGATGGAAATCAGCATCTGGGGCAGTCAGTGCTCTGCAATGTGTAGAAGAGACATTTCAAATGTCTCAAAGAGACATTTTTCATGGCTTTTGTTCTCTCCTTATAGTATTTTATATCTTACATTAATTCTCTTGTGTTCTCCTGTCTCTTGCATTTGTAAGTATTAGTTATGTCAGCAAATCAGTATATTAAAATGATTTCTGAAGGAGCTTGTGACACTGTTGACGAGTAATGATGCTGAAAATTCAGCGTTGCATCACAGGAAGAAATTACATTTTAAAATATATTATTTTAAATCATAATAATATTTTACAATATTGCTGTTTTTACTGTCATTTTAATCAAATGTATGCAGCTTTGGAAGGCATAAGAGACTCCTTTTGAAAAACATAAAGAATAAGCACTTAATTATTTCCTCATTTTTACCAGTATGGTAAAGAAACTGTGGTCATTTAAATATTTTTAGTGATGTGAACCCTCAGAAAATGAAGACACAAGAATTTAAAGAAACTCAAAATGTTATAAGCCAATGATGTTCTGGTTAGTTTGCCAAAAAGAGGATTTTACAAATGCACAGATACCAAATTCATATGTCCGTTTACAGGGTTGTGGCATAATTGTTTACAATCTATGTGATTATAATGATAGGTTTGCAGGATCCATTTTGAATGAAGACTGAAGCAGAATCTCTTATTCAGGTCACGGTCAAATGTTTATGGATTGCTTTAAATGTTAATTTTTTCAGAGCAAACCTACAGTGGATTTGCTATATGCAAACAGTTAGCAGAAATAGCAGTACAATATCATGATCAAAGTACAAACTTGTGCAGGATGTCACTTCTTGTGGACTGTGCCCATAAAGCCATTATTCTCAGTAATAATCCCCATTACAGTGTAGCTTACTCCTTACTTATGCGGTGGTGGTTTGGTGATTTTATCAAGACATGATCCTTCCATGACTTCCTTCCTTCTGCCTGGATTCAGTCTCTCAATGACAGTAGAAACAGAAACCATCTCTCATCACCTAAAGGAAGCAATCCACTGAGTGTAAAGTCAATCAATGTGCAATCTGAAGCTCGATTCTTCTCTCCTATGAATATGTCGTATTCTGTGAATAACACATACAGTGCTAGAGGGAGCTTAAAGCAGGTAGGATCGGTGCTGTATTTGGTCCCTGATGTGATGCTCAGGAACAGCACTTGAGACTATTTATGGAACTTGAAATATGACATGTTTTTCCACCCTCTTTCCTCAAGGGTGATTAGTTACCGGAGCTGAAATAATTCCTGTGACTGACACTGTGTGAGACAGGGACAAGAGGTATCGTCCATTAATTGATGATTTACATCATCAGGACACTGATGACAAATGTTTTGTCTTTTCACAGAGCACTTCCTTTTTAATATATTTTTTTGCACCTTTCTGGCCTCTAATTAAAGTAATTTTTGTTAGAAAACTTCAGTTTCACTTTATTTTGAAGGTCCCTATAACACATTCTGTTGACTATAAGTACCGTTGCACCTTTAACTACTAACTCTTAATAGAGTGTTAGTAGAGTATTAGTAGACTGGTAGGGTTAGGGTTAGAATCAGTTGACATATACTTGCAAAGTTACTTACATAGAATGTCTGTTGAGACACCATCTCAATAAAGAGTTTATTATCAGATATTGATCAGACTAGGCCTAATGCTCTAATGACTGTTTATTGACATGTAGGTGCAAAGTTACTTATTGTCAACGGAATGCTCAAAAGGGACCATCAAAAATAGTGTTACCAAATCTTCTAGCATTATGTGTGCGAGTTCCTCTCCTTGTTAAACTTTGATTTATGTCATCATCTCTTGATTTAAGGCTTTTGATCAAAGTTCGATTCTGACTCCCTCACTTGGAAACACTGATTAACACACATGCATCTATAGAGCACTTCAAATATGGTAAACATAAAAGCTCAAACATTTTCTACAAACTAATGAGGTTTTTATATGTGCACAAAAGCCTAAATTAAGCCTGTTCATCATATAAACAGACTAAGAATATGTGGATTGACTATATTCACTTTTTTGACCGTTCAAATGATTTTATGAACGTTTTGAATCCGAAAAGTGGTTGCGTAGACTTTCAAACTGAAAGTTTTACTGAAAAGTTTCAGTAAAAACTTAATTTGTGTTTCAAAAATGGATGAACGTCTTATGGATTTGAAAGACATGAGGGTATGTAAATGATGACAGAATTTTCAAATTTTTTGGGGTGAACTATCCATTTATTACAACCAAAACTTTTAGAATATCAGACGATATGGCATTTAGAATCTGATATTATGTTCTATTGCCATCAATTATGTTCCTAATCACATATAAATCTAACGAAAGTCATAAATACTCTTTCACATCAACCCAACTCAGACATCAAAAGTATTCAGGTCCACACCAATTGTTCTAGTGTCAAAGTGCCCATTATATATAATAATATAATTGTTTGTTTGTTTGTAAAATGTAATTTATTTACCAGTGTCTTATCCCAAAAATATAACAAAACCATACAGTGGAAAAATATCAAAGTGACTATTCAGTTAAAAATGATAAAACAACCAATTTGTGTCTAATTTCTGAGCTTGTGTTTCTCTTGTGGACTGAAGCTGCTGTTCTTATCTGAGAATGTAGGTCAGAACAAAACGCTTGTACTCTCGTTCTCTTTGAGGCTTTGAGGAATTACATTGTAGGCTCAACACCACAGACACACAGAATCTTGAGGCTCCCCTCATATTCCTTTTTCCCTGTATCCCATCTTTTGTTCTCTTCTCTTCCCAAGTCACGGTATCTCTTCATATTCACTTGCCATTTTTTCCTAAGCACATGCTTTCAAAGTCCGCTGTCGAAGTGAAGGTCACCCTGCTGTCTGTTCTGATTGATTGTAGACTCAGTTTGAGTGAAGATACATATGTATTAGCACGGATCTGTATGAGATGTTTGTTTTAAAACATAATTTGTTCTGATACACCACATTTCACCTCAGAAATAGTGTACAGTGCAAGCATCTTTCCTTTCCAGCTCTGAAATTCATGCTGCTTGTATTTTGCTTTGTTTATTGATATTGCATAATTAAATTTTTGGTTCAACTACCCCACAGCGCAAGTAAAAATATGAAATCATACACCATTTATCAACATCGGCTCAAACGTGGCTTGAGAAGCCGAGCATCCTGTCATGCCCTCTGTGATGTTACATCCCGGTGCGTCCAGCATTTGCATAATAATTAAAAGCCCATTGCTGGATGAGGATGATTTGCATCTGACTGCATTAAATGTGCTTTTAAAAGGTGATTTATTCTTTCTTTCTTCTTTTGAAATGAATATGGCCCCTCCATCACTCTTTCAGGGGCCGCCTGTTGTTGGTTTGTGCATCATGGCATCAAGTAAAGCTCATTTTCTCAGTAAATCATCTCTACATCAGACACTGGCCGCAGAGCCGTCCTGTACACACTGGATCTCTGTCACCTGGACTGCTAGTGTTTGATTTAAAGTCATTCGCTTCTGATTTTGCTGCAAGAGACAGGTATAATGTTAAAATGTAGTAGCCCAACATAGAATAATTTTTATTGGAAATGTAAACATTAAAAAAACTGCATTAACTGTAGGGTCCAGGGATCTTATTTATAAAGTGTGTGTATGCTCAGATTTTTTATTGTGTGTTTATTATCGCTTAAATCCACGTCAACACTCATATTTTGTAAAAACAGTTTGTAAAAATTGGCTTTAACATGGAAAAGTGTTTAGCGTCACGTCAGGGTCTAAGCAGACGTACACACGTTTTCTTGTTCGAGTACTGCAGGTTTTTGAAAATATAAACTGTTTTTGCTGTACGCTGTTCTAAATTAAATAATTTTACGGTGGCCGAGAGAGCTCAACGCTGCAAATAGAAAAAACACCTGCAAATTAAAAAAACGACTTCCTCAATTTTACAACGCACACGCTGCAAATGCTCACAACACAACCAAAAAAGAAACGCGCTGCAAATAGAAAAAACACCTGCAAATTAAGAAAACACTTTCGCCAATTTGACAACACACACGCTGCAAATGCTCACAACACAACAAAAAAAGAGACGCGCTGCAAATAACATTTATTTGTTTGTGTTGTGAGCATTTGCACCATCTGCTATCAAACTGATGAAAATGTTTTCTTGATTTGTTGGTGATTTTTCTATTTGAATGGGTTTTCTGAAGTTGCAGCGCGTTGAGCTCTCTCAGCCACCGTAGAATTTGGACAATGACTGGTGATCTTTTACATGTTAATGACATTAATTAGGAGTAGTTTACATGCAGAGTGCTGAAACCATTCATTTGCGTGTAGGTTCAAAATAATTTTCGATTCATAGATTTTACATCTGAAAGAGATGTGATTCATTTTATGAATCACACATACGCATATTCAATATATGATCATAAGATAAATTTTAGGATAGTTTCTGCGCAACATTTTATAAATGAGGCCCCGGGTTCTGAACTGCATTGGCCCATCCATCCATTTATCCTCATGTCATTTATTTTCAGAAGCTGTTGGTTAGAATTCATGCTGTATGGATGTTTCTTCAACTACATGGCACTTAAATGTTTTTCATGCCTTAAAATCCTGTGCCGTAATTATGTTGTGGTACCACTTTATTTTAAGGACTAATTCTCACTATTATCTAGTTGCTTATTAGCATGCATGTTACTAGCTCATTAGTTGTTTATTAGTACTTATAAAACACAAAATAATGTCTTATTCTGCATGATTCCTTAATCCGACCCCATGCCTAAACTTAACAACTACTACTAATTATTCATAAGCAGCAAACTAGGAGTTTGTTCAGGGACAACTTAAAACTTAACTTAACTTAGGGAAAAGTTAATAGTGAATATGTGGCCCCAATCCTAAAGTGTTACCATTTTTTGTTTTTTATTTCTTTAATCCTACCCTTGTAAATTAACTTGACTTTTAGTCTTGAAATATGAAATATGGAATAAAGCATTTAAATATTTTTGTGAAATTACATTTTAGCATGTATGTCCCTGTTATTTTTATTAATGACTGTGTTCATATTCTTTTTTTCCATCAAAAGTCAGTGTACTTGGTTTAGTGCATGTTTGTGATTGGGAATTCAAGGGAAAGACCACTTGGTAACCATTTTAGAGTGGCCTTTTATTGTGGCCAGCCTAAGGCACACCTGTGCAATAATCATGCTGTCTAATCAGCATCTTGATATGCCACACCTGTGAGGTGGATTGTGAACAATATTTGAGCGAAATAGGCCTTTTGTGGACATAGAAAAAATCTTAGATCTTTGAATTCAGCTCATAAAAAATGGGGGCATTTATAGTGTTTATATATATATATATATATGTATGACGAGTTGGCTGCCTCCCCCTTACTATCATCACCACCCCCATTCCTTATTCGTCGCTCTTCACCAGGCTCCCGACGGGAGTGGTTGTGTGAGAGAGGAGGGGCGCTGAAACAGCCAGGGCTGGCGGCGTATGTTGAGGTGCACCTGAACCGAATAGAGCCTCATCACCGCCGCTGTTTAAATGGCAAGCGCGCTGCTACTCGAGAGACCGGTCTCTTCCCCGTCCTTGAAGGGAGGATGGAGGGAATTCCGTGCTGCCAGAGACGTGAGCCGCCGGACCCTCGGTCCGGACAAACCGTACCCGTGATACGGCAGTCGGGCCAGGATGCCAGGCCGACCAGTCCCGTCGAGCACCATGGGCAAAGAGGTAGATGATGCCGCTGGAGAAGCCACCGCCCCTCGTGCCCCGGACCTCAGAGGGGAGCGTGTGCGGCTACCAGACTCTGCCCTTACCTGGACCCTTCCTTCACAAACCCTGCAGCATGACAAGGACACCAGATCACCTGTTTATTTTGGACACTTTATCCCCTTTGGACACTTTTATTTTATTATTTCTTCGAATTGTGCGCGTGAGCCAGCAAGACATCCTGGGCAGCGTGAGCCACGCCTCCAGACGCTGTGCAAGCGGCTCCAACGGCACAATCAACATACCTGTGGTGGTGCAGCGAAAGGGAGTAGGGGTGGATGGTACAGAAGGCGGTGCGTTCTAAGGCATCCTCACCGAACTCCCTGGGTCCCAAACGGGACTGGCCAGAGGTGCGTGGGGAGGAATGTCGTCCCCGAACCGTACTCTCTTGGCTACTGGCAAAATGGGTCGTGGGCGAGAGTGAGGAAGCAGCGCGTCGCACACTGTCGTTCCATGGACCTGAGAACCCAGAGGAAAAGGAAATTGCTCTTTCTTGAGAAGGTGGGTACCGCTGGCCCTTGGACAAGCGGCGGAACAGAAATGGAAGATTCTCCTCCCGGCCCTCCACCGGGGGAAGGAGCGGCGCTGTTCTTGCCGTCTCCTGAGAAAGAGCCAAGAGGGTTGGAGGTTGGGGGGGGGCGCCGCTCTCCTGTGAGAGGCTCGACGCGCCGGCCTAGGTATCGATTCGGCCTGGGGCGGAGCAGCTCTGGAGGACGCAGGAGGGCACCCACGGCGACGGGCAGACTGAGGCCTGGCCCCGGGGGCAGCAGTGGATGGTGCATCACGCCGGTGTGCTGGATCGCCTCGGTCTGCTGCTGTACCGCCGAGAACTGCTTGGCAAAGCCCTCGACGGTGTCACCGAACAGCCCTGCCTGGGAGATGGGGGCCTCGAGAAAGCGTGCCTTGTCGACGTCCTTCATCTCTACCAGGTTGAGCCAGAGATGGTGCTCCTGGACCACCATGGTGGACATCGCCTTCCCGAGGGAGAGCGTAGAGCGAAGTCAGTCGCCGTGCGCAGCTCCTGCATCAACCCCGGGTCGGTACTACCCTCGTGCACCTGTTTGAGCGCCTTGGCTTGGTGAACCTGCAGGATAGCCATGGCGTGCAGGGCGGAGGCTGCCTGGCCCGCAGCGCTATAAGCTTTGGCCGCGAGAGCGGCTGTCAGCTTACAGGCCTTGGACGGGAGACGCAGACAGTTCCTCCAAGTGGCGGCGTTTCGTGGGCACAGGTGCACCGCGATCGCTTTCTCCACCTGGGGAATGCACCCGCGTACCTCCTGGCCACTCCGCCGTCGAGGGTAGTGAGGATGGAGGAGGCGGACGAGCGGCTTCTGGCCGTGAAAGGGGCTATCCACGACTTAGTCAGCTCCTCATGCACCTCCGGGAAGAAGCCTGATGCTCACGGCTGCCCAGGCAAGCATGGCCGTCAGCTCTGGGTCCGGTGCGGCGGTGACGACAACACCCGAGGGGGGCAGCCCCACCTCACCTTCATCCTCAGAGGACGTGAGCCCATCCCCCGATGCTGCGATCGCCATCCTATCTACAGATGGCGCACCGAATGAAATGCTGGGCGCCCTGTGGGACAGACCAGCGAAATCACCTGGGAACCGGACGAGATGTTCGCTGCGTGAGGAGTAAGAGGTCCGTGGGGGCGTGCCCGGCGGAGAGACTCTTACTGTAACCCTCAGATCTCCCAGAGCGCCAGCCGGCGATCCTCTGCTCGCAGAGAGACCAGCACGGGTGGCGGCAGAGGGTGCCAATCCTTTCATAAAGGAAAGGCGAGATCGCAACGAAATCATGCTCACACGCCCACAACAGGCGCATGAGTCATCCACGAACGCATCTTCAGCGTGTTGGAAGCCCAGACACTGAAGACAACGATCGTGTCCGTCATCCGCAGACAGGAAACGACCGCAACCAGAAGGACACGGACGAAACGGCATCTTGAAAAAGACGTGATTGTCCGTGATTTGCTCTTTTAGAATTTGCTCTCTTAGTTGAAGTGCCCAGGGGAATCGCTGATGAGAGGGACTCCGCTGATCGCACCGTTACGTCACCCAGGAACAAAACAAAGATGAAAAGCTTTGTGGAGATCAGCACTCTTCTCATCCACTCGGCTCCGAAGCAAAAATCTAATCAGTGGATGCACCTGTCACCTTTTTACCTGTCACGGGGAGTGGCTCAGGTATGCAAAATCCACTAGCCAATTTCATTGGCGTTTTCTCTTTAGTCAGAGATGATCGGGGCTTTCAAGTAAATCCCCTATGTCGTCACGACATAACTCGTAGTGACCGACAGATAGGGAACAGTATTTATTTATCGCTTTAGAGTTTATTTTCTGAAATCCTAAATGTGATGCAACCAAAACACTCAGATGAAACCATTCTTTTCTTAGTCAGGTTAACATTTAAAAACAATACATTGTGTTAATTCTGAAGCTGTCTAGGAGATTTTAGTTTGATTGGCGCTGGCATGCACGACAACCCTCATGAGAGACCAGAGGCACAATAAGTTTCTTCATCCGGGATGAGTGCTGATAGGTACTGCGCCTCAGCAGACGAGACAGCGAGTCAGGAGCATTTGGGTCTTCATTGTGATCTTCAGCTCAAGATTATTTATGTACACTGAGATTAATGGAGCTAGTGCTTCTTTGTGGCAGAGCTCTATAGGGAGTCCAAGCACACCCACTCCACTTTTCAAGAGTGGACTAGGATCTGAAAATCCAACGTCAAAAAAAAAAATATTATATTTATGTTGCATAGAACGTTCACCGCAGTATCTGGTTGGGCTAGAGACAGAAACACTTCTCTGTATGCAGAACAACATCAATTTCCATGCTGGACTAAATACGTGTCTTTAATAAATCCAATAAAATTGCAACTCTGTTTCATCTGATGTGTTAACAGGAGAAGGATCTCATATGTTCCAACTCAATTCAGGATTTCAGTGACATCAGTTTAATTTGAGGTCATTTTTGTGTTCAATTGCACTTGAAATAAATCTAACTAATTACTGTTAATGTTATAAATGACACAGTTTAGCACAAAAAGTAAAGAAAGACATAATTATAGTAATTTAAGTGAATGAAAAATAATAATTTAACACAAATGTCATCATATTTTCAATGTGAAAATTAGATTAAGTGTTTTCATTAGATAAAATTTAATTGTTGTTTTGATACAGATGAAGGGATTTCAAATAGTATATAACATAATAAAGGAAACAAGATAAATAATTGTTCATTAATGCATAATGCTGGATATTAATTAGTTGCTGCTACCCCAGAAGTCATGGCAAATGTGAGCACATTAATTACTCTTTGATTGCTCCTTTTGAATCAGTTTTTATTTATTTATTGTAACTCCTGCGTGCTTGTCCGGAAGCATGGAATAACCTTCAAATGCAATTAGAGCAGTCGACTCCATGGCTAAACTATGCCAACAGCTTAAGATGCACCTTTATAATAAGCTTGATTAAGTTGGCATAAAAATCAAGGTGAAGAGTGTAATTTCTGCATCACTAGCAGCGCCAACAGAATTGCAAAGATGGTCCAGACATTACAACATTAGCTCAACCAATAGTGTGAGTTCAGGGTAGGGGTGATTGTTTCAATGACCAATGGAAGAAGTGAGCTATGAAGATATGACAACCATTATAACAATCATTATAATCTATTTGGTGACATAATTTGTATTATATATATATATATATATACTCACTGGCCACTTTATTAGGTAAACCTTGCTAGTACCGGGTTGGACCATCTTTTGCCTTCAGAACTGCCTTAATTCTACATGGCATAGATTCAACGAGGTTTTGGAAACATTCCTCAGAGATTTTGGTCCATATTGACATGATAGCATTATGCAGTTGCTGTAGATTTGTCGGCTGCACATTCATAATGTGAATCTCCCGTTCCACCACATCCCAAAGGTGCTCTATTGGATTGAGATCTGGTGACTGTGGAGGCCATTTGAGTAAAGTGAACTCATTGTCATGTTCACGAAACCAGTCTGAGATTATTTGAGCTTTGTGACATGGTGCATTATCCTGCTGGAAGTAGCCATCAGAAGATGGGTACACTCAGTAACGTGTTTAGGCACCACGCAACCCTTCCAGTTTTTTTCCGGACAGATGGGAGTCCGCATTGCAAATGACCTCAATGACTGGCTCATCTTAGCCCATTCGGAGGCCGAGCTAGTGTCCCACAGGTCCTTCCTCCAGCCACTTATGGCGCTTTTCCACTGCATGGTACGGCACGGTACGGTTCGGTACGGTTCACTTTTGGGGGGTTTTCCACTGGGTACTGTACCTGGTACCTGATACTTTTTTAGTACCACTTCGGTCGAGGTTCCAAGCGAGCCGTACCGTTACCAAACGTGACGTAAACTCTGCTGATCACTGATTGGCCGGAGAAAATCGTCATTACTGCGTCACTGAACTTGCGACACGAGACCCTCCTCTACAGCCCTACCCGCTAGATTTAAATCAGCACAGCCAGCGAAGGATCGGACGCAACTTCTGTTTAAACAAACGCACATTTTGCATCAACCACAAAATAGCAGTGTCGTTGTCTTTTGAGGAAGTTCAGACGCTCCTCGTTGATAGCCGAGGAGCGGATCCAGCGAGAGCTTGATGGCGCCGAAGGAAAAGCCTTATGTATAACGTTACTTTTGAACTTGCTATATTTTCAGAGTATGTTTTCTGTTTATATTTTTACCTTTTGTATCTGTGTTTTGCTTCAATTAAAAACAATCTGATCGAATAAGTGTACCTCCAGACTATATTAAATATGTATCATTGTATGAGCACGTAATGAACCTCTTGAAAAAGACAAATGATTAATGCCGCGATTATAAAAACCATCACATAAATAATAAAAAACAAGGGATACATTGTACATTTTGAAATATTCAAAAGTTTATTGATAATTCACTTTACAGAACACGCTGCATGAATAGTTAACTAATCAAGTAACGCAGCACACCTGCACGAACATCCCTGCTCTCCTCATCTACAGCCCGTGGCACTGTCACCACAGTCTCTGCTGCTGGGGGTAAATCCCAAGCATTCTCATAGACCTCTCCATTGCTGTTAAAAACATCCACATGCCGAGAGTGAAGAACACTATTCCGTCTCCTTTCTTTGTTGTGAGTTTGTTTGTGGCGCGTTTACGATGATGTCACGGCAGTAGAGGCAGTAGAGGCAGTAGAGGCGGCGCAATTATAACGATGC
The DNA here is from genome assembly GCA_027564155.1 of Gymnocypris eckloni scoliostomus. Lineage (NCBI taxonomy): Eukaryota > Metazoa > Chordata > Actinopteri > Cypriniformes > Cyprinidae > Gymnocypris > Gymnocypris eckloni. The sequence continues at coordinate 18,097,291 of CM050429.1, read as the reverse complement.
GTGAATAATCCCGCCCACTCTATAGCGGTACTAAACTGCGGTGGAAACGCAAACCGACCCGAACTGAGCCGTACCGTACCGTACCGAGCCGTGCCGAACCGTACCGTACCATGCAGTGGAAAAGCGCCATTAGACTGTCTGGGTCTCAGGGTCAATTTAGCCAACCAGCCAACGAGCTTCAAGGGTTCAAGGTTCAAGGTTTGTTTATTCGTCACATAATAAATTATACAGGGTATAATCAGAAGTGAAATGTAAATCAAATCAGGTCTGCTCAGTGGACAGTGCAAAAGAATAAAAATAAAAATTATATAAAAGTAACACAACACAAGAGCATATATATAGGTAAAAAAGAGAAATAAAGAGTAAAATGTGCAATAGAATAAAAAGTGCAAAACAAATAAGATGTGCAAAACCAGTATATTGGGACTTAATAAATAGCAATATGCACAAGAGGGATGTGCAAGAGGGATGTGCAAACGGGTTGTACCGGGTATGTACACATAGCAGCAATACGGATGATGAGAATATGAATGTTTTTTAGTTAATAATAATGAGTCTTGTAAGTGTTTATGAAACTGGGTTTGTGTTAAGGAGCCTGATGGCCTGAGGGAAGAAACTCCTCCTGCCAGATGGCAGTAAACAGAAAAGATGGTTACCGGGGTGAGTTGAGACTTTGAGGATTTTAGCAGCCCTGCTTTTGCAGCGTTTGAGGTAGATGTCCTGCAGAGAGGGGAGAGCAGACCCTGAGATGCGCTCAGCTAAGCGCACGACTCTCTGTAGAGCTTTGCAGTCCTGGTTTGAGGAATTACCATACCACACTGAGATGCACTGAGTCAATACACTTTCTATTGCTGAGTAGAAAGTTTGAGAAAGCTGAGTAGAAAGTTTTCAGGATTGTTGGTGAGACCCTGAATTTTCTCAGCTGTTGCAGATGGTACAGTCTTTGCCTGGCTTTCTTAACCTGTGTTTGCATGTGTGTAGTCCATGTCAGGTCCTCTGAGATGTTTACACCGAGGTACTTGAAGCTGCTCACCCTCTCCACAGGTCCCACTGATCATAAGAGGGGTGTAGGGCCGCTGCTGTCTCTCCTGAAGTCTACAATCAGCTCTTTAGTTTTGCTCACGTTCAGAGAGAGACAGTTGTCCTGGCACCATGATGTGAGTCTCTCCACCTAATCCAAGTATGCGGCCTCATCATTGTTGTTAATGAGGCCCAGAACCACAGTATCATCAGCAAATTTAATGATAGAAGTGGAGCTGTGAGAGGACACGCAGTCGTGGGTGTATAGAGAGTAGAGCAGGGGGCTCAGGACACAGCCCTGTGGGGCTCCTACGTTCAGGGTGATGGAGTTGGAGGTGAACTGGCCGACTTTCACCACTTGTGGTCTGGCGGTGAGGAAATCTTGAATCCAGTCACAGAGTGAAGTGTTTAGGCCAAGGTCTGAAAGTTTGACAGCCAGCTTGGTGGGGACTATAGTGTTGAAAGCTGAGCTATAGTCAATGAATAGCAGCCTGACATAGTTGCCATTTGTGCTGTCAATGTGTGTGAGGGACGAGTGCAGTACCTGGGAGATGGCATCATCAGTAGACCTATTTGGCCGATAGGCAAACTGAAGATGGTCCAAAGTAACAGGAATGGAGGAGCAAATGTGTTTCTTTAAAAGTCTCTCAAAAACCTTCATGACTGTCGATGTGAGGGCAACTGGACGATAGTCATTCAGGCAAGAGGGTTTACTGTTCTTAGGCACAGGGATTATGACAGATTATGACAGGTGGGAACAACAGAGGTAGCGAGGGACTCATTAAATATGGAAGTAAACAAACCAGCAAGCTGATCAGCACAGGACCTCAGAACGCGGCCAGTAATCCCATCAGGTCCTGCTGCTTTCCTGACGTTCACTCTCCTTAGTTCCCTCCGAACCTCGTCCTCTGACAGGGTGAATACATGATCATCGCTGCTCTGTCTGCTGCTTCCTGACGCGCTGATCAGCAGAGTCGCGCCGCCGCCATTGCATTCAAAGCGGCCGTAGAAGGTGTTTAGCTCTTCGGCCAGCAACGGATCTGCTCTCACCTCTGCGGAGGAGTTATTTCCAGAGGAACAGATGGTCTTCAGTCCCTGCCACATGCGTCGAAGGTCATTGAGCTGGAAATGTGACTCAATTCTCTCCCTGTACGGGCGTTTAGCGGCTCTGACTGCCCGTCTGAGAGTGTAGCACGATGCCTTGTACTCACTCATGTTTCCTGACAAAATACCGGCGTTGTATGCGGCAGTACGATGGTTAACCGCATCACGGATTGTTCTGTCCACCCAGGGTTTCTGATTTGAGAATGTCCTTATTTTTACCGTTTCAGTGGCCTGATCGGTTAGCGTGTTGACAAAGCTCAATGCTACCTCCTTGAATTCGCTGACGTCAGATGAACTCGCCCGGAACATGTCCCAGTCGACGTCATCAAGAGACGCCTGTAGCATAGCTTCAGAGTGGGAGGACCAGCGTGTCACTTCCCTCTCCACCGGCGGTCCCTGAACGATCCTTTGTTTATATTCCGGTGTGAGGAAAATGGCGGCATGGTCCGATTTGCCAAAAGCCGGCAGTGTGTGGGCTTTGTAGGCATTTTTGAGCGATCCAGTGTATTCAGTCCTCTGGTTGGACAGGATATATGCTGATGAAAGTTCGGCATGACCTTCTTGAGGTTGGCTTTGTTAAAGTCCCCGGCGATGATGAAGGCAGCGTCAGGATGTTTGTTGATATATCCGCTGAGCACATCGTGGAGATTGGATAAAGCCAAGCTAGTATCTGCCTGTGGTGGAATGTAAACGGCAGTAACGACGATTGATGAAAATTCCCGGGGCAGATAGAATGGGCGGCAGATAATGGAGAGATGTTCTAGATAAGGCGAGCATTAGCATGACAGAATGGAGATATTTCTGGGGTCACACCATTTCTTGTTAATCATGACTTATCCTGGCTCTAAGATCGTCCATCTTATTCTCCAAGGATTGGACATTAGCGAGCAGAATACTCGGTATAGGAGGACTGTGAGCCCTTTTCCTCAGTCTGTTACGAATTCCAGCACGTCTCCTGCGATGTTTCCTTCGTCTCCTGGGGTTATTCAGGTGGTCATTGTTCAACTCGGTGTTCCGAAGTATCTCCAATGGCCACGCTGGGTCCGTGGATAAAGTGTCCTGAATCAGGTTAGTGTAGCGCTGTCCAATGTCCAAAAGTGTTCTTTTGTCATACATAATCATTGCAGACGTTACACGTATAAAAAGAGAAGTACAAATAGGTAAAAAAAACACATAAAAGCACAATTCTGAGCGGAGCTAATTCACAGGCGACTGAACTCAGCAGCGCCACCGGAAGTAATAAGCTTCATTCCTGGGAGCAGTTTTCGACTCCACATGAGGGCGATAGTCTCGCCAGAACATGCACTAGTCATACAATAGCTCGAGGCTTCTTTCAAAATGGGAGCCTCTTGCCCTCTCATCACGCTTCAAAGGAAGCTGGGCCTCATGGCCTCGGCATCAACAGTACTACAGTTGGCACTGCTCTGCATGAGACCCATTCAGTACTGGCTGAAACCAGAAATTCTGCCCCATCCGTGGCGTCATGGATGCCTTCACATCAGGGTGAGCCAGGCCTGTGTCACAGCTCTGGCCCCTTGGAAAGACCCACGGTGGTTCAAGCAGGGCGTGACTATAGGCATGATTCTCAGAAGGAAGGTTGTCTTGACAGATGCATACAACAGAGGTTGGGGAGCTCTGTGTGCGAGGGCAGACCAGCCTTCGGCTCCTGGTTGGACGCAGAAGGTCGGCTACACATCAACTGCCTCGAGATGATGGCAGTATGTTGAGCCCTTCAGACCTTCTTACCGGACCTGAAGGGACACCACGTGCAAGTCTGCTCAGACAGCATGACAGTGGTATATTGTAAAAATCGCCAAGGCAGGCTCACCTCGAAATGCCTCTTGGAGGGGGCACATCTCAACTTGCATTCATTGTGCCCGGCGTATTGAACCAAGGAGCAGACATGCTATCTCGGAGTAACGTCCCCTCAGAGGAAAGGATGTGACACCCGCAAACAGTTCACAGAATCAGGGAGATCTTTGGCAGGGCAGAGGTTGTCCTCTTTGTCTCAAAAGACATCTCTCAATATCCAATTAATTTTTAAAGAGCAAGGATGCGTTGGCCCACAATTGGCCCAACCTCCTCCTGTATGCTTTTCTCCCAATCACTCTGATCTCTCAGTTAATCAGACGAGTCATGGAACACAGACACAGGGTCCTTCTGGTGGCCCCGCTCTGGAGGAACCAGCTTTGGGTCTCAGAGCTGTCTCAGCTGCTGATAGCAGCCCCATAGCCCATTCCCCTGAGGCAGGACCTTCTCTCTCAGGTGAACAGCCCATGCCCTTAAATGCTCGGTCTTTTCCACCTTGTGCGCAACCTGTGGCAAAGACCCAGGTTCATGTGATATATTGGTGATATTGTCCTTCCTACAAGAACTGTTGGATAAGGGCCTGTTTCCCTTCCACGCTCAAAATCTATGTGGCAGCTATAGCAGCTTCCCATGCTCCTATAGCCGGACAATCTGTGGGCCAAAACAACTTGGTTGTTCGTTTCTTTAAGGGGTACAAGTGGCTTAATTCGCCCACGGTCCAGAGAGCTCTCAAGGGTTCCCACTTTGAGCCACTGCAGTCTGCAGACTTAAAAATGTTGTAGTTGAAAACGGCCCTGCTACTGGAATTAGCTTTGGTTAAATGAATAGGCGACTTGCAGGCTCTCTCGGTAAGCCCTGCCTGTCTTGATTTTGGGCCTAACGACTCCAAAGTTGTCCTAAAGCCAAAACATGGGTACATCCCTAAAGTGCTCTACACCCTGTTTAGAGTTCAGGTAATCACTCTCTCTGCGCTACCTCCTTCTGCGGAGGACCAGGAGCTTAACCTTCTCTGCCCTGTTAGGGCACTGAGAATTTACATTGAGCGTTCCGCTCCGTTTAGCTGGTCGGAAAAACTCTTTGTGTGCTTTGGTGGCCACACCAAAGGGCCCCCGGTCACCAATGGCAGATTAAGACCCTTTGGTGCCCCTGGACAACAACACCTAGAGTGCCCCCACATGCCACACCATGCCATGCCATGATACAACACAAAAATTAAAAATCAATGGATGATTGAAGGAAATTAATGAATAAAATGTGGTTCATGTGATAATTTATATTAACTGGATTTTTTTTGCACAAATTTGTATTAATAAACTGATCTGATAATAAGGCTACAAAAATCCTTACAAAATCAGGTTACCATTTTTCTACAGTGTACTCTAATAAATTATTTATAACTTGTGAATCCACCTCTTACAGGTGTAATCTGTTCTAAGATGAGATATAAATCTGAACTGTATGCAGCAAATTGAAACATTTTATAACTAGTGAAGCCAACTGTTACAGGTATATTAATCCAAGCTGCTAATCACTTCAGACTCTATGTCCAACAAAGAAAGTGTGGATTGTCTTTTTAGAGTCATTGTTGTCCTCAGCTCATTTTTCATTCATTTATTTTTAATTTACAAAATCATTTTCTAATGTTTTACTCCCTTGTCCAAAAAAGGTGTTTTCGAAAATGCGACAATGAGTGCATGGTCTTGTTAACAATCAGAGTGACTTTCTTAGCCCTTTTCCTCACTCTAGAGGTGTAAAGTCCTTGGAGGCTGGGCAGAGGGGCACCGATAATCCTCTCAGCAGTCCTGACTGTCCGTTGTAGTCTTCCGATGTCTGTTTTGGTACCTGCACCAAACCAAACAGTTATAGATGAACACAGGACAGTCTCGATGATGGCAGAGTAGAACTGTTTCAGCAGCTCCTGTGGCAGTTTGGACTTCCTTGGCAGAGGAAATACAGTCTCTGCTTGGCCTTTTTCGCAATAAAATCAATGTGATTGTCCCACTTCAATCCTGAGAGATGGTGGTTCCCAGGAATCTGAATGACTCTACTGCAGCCACAGTGCTGCCCATGATGGTGAGTGGGGGAGAGCAAGGGGGTTCCTCCTGAAGTCCACTATCATCTCCACAGTTTTGAGTGTTTAGCTCCAGGTTAAGACTGCACCAGTCAGCCAGGTGCTCCACCTCCTTTATGTAAGCAGACTCGTCTCCGACCTTGATGAGGCTGTTGACTGTAGTGCCATCCGCAAATTTCAGGAGCTTGACAGAGGTGTCCTTTGAAGTGCAGTCAATTGTGTAGAGGGAGAAGAACAGTGGGGAGAGAACGCAACTATGAGGGGCGCCAGTGCTGATGGTGAAAGTTCTGGATGTGAGTTTGCCTAGCCTCACTAGCTGCTGCCTGTCTTGTCAGGAAGCTGGTGATACACTGACAGACGGAGGTGGGCACAGAGAGCTGTGTCGGTTTGTCTGAGAGAAGGTCAGGCATGATGGTATTGAAGGCTGAGCTGAAGTCCACAAATAAGATCCTTGCGTAATTCCCAGGTGTGTTAATGTGTTGCAGGATGTAATGCAGTCCCATATTGACAGCATCATCCACAGAACTGTTTGCTCTGTAGGCAAACTGATAAGGATACAGCAAGGGTCTAGTGATGTCCTTCAGGTAGGCCAGGACCAGTCTCTCAAGTGACTTCATGACCACAGACGTGAGAGCGACAGGTCTGTAGTCATTAAGAACAGTGATTTTGGGCTTTTTGGGGATGAAAATGATGGTGGAGTACTTGAAGCAGCAGGGAACTTTGCACAACTCCAGAGATCTGTTGAAGATCTGTGTAAAGTTTGGGCGCAGTTGGTCAGCACATACTTTTAGACAGGAAGGGGAAATATTGTCTGGTCCTGAAGCCTTCCTAGATTTCTGATTTCTGAAGACCCGGTTCACATCCTCTACACAGACCTTAAGCACAGGTTGAGTGGTGGGGGAGGGAGGGATGGGGGTTGCAGGGAGGGTAGGTGAATTGTGAAGTGCAGATCAGAGCGGGTGCTGGGTGTCAGTCTGACCTTTTCAAATCGGCAGTAAAACACATTGAGATCATCAGCCAGTAGTTGATTCTCCACAGACTGTGGGGGAGGTGTCTTGTACTTGGTGATGTTCCTCAGACCAGTCCATACTGATGCCGGATCGTTTACTGAATTTTTTTCAACTTCTCAGAGTAGTTCTTTTTAGCCACTCTGATCTCCTTTGTTAGTCTGTTTCTCGCCTGGTTATACAAGATTTTATCCACACTTCTGTAAGCATCCTCTTTGGCCTGACGAAGCTGTTTGAGTTTCCCAGTAAACCACAGTTTATCATTATTGAATGATAAGAATGTCCTGGTGGGGATGCACATATCCTCACAGAAACTGATATATGAAGTTACAGTCTCTGTGAGCTCGTCCAGATCGGTGGCAGCAGCTTCAAAAACAGTCCAATCAGTGAGGTTAAAACAAGCTTTTAAATCTTGTTCTGCTTCATTAGTCCATCTTTTAACAGTTCTTATAACCGGTTTAGCTGCTTTGAGTTTCTGCCTGTAGGTCGGTGTAAGAGCTTAACCAGCGCACTGTTGCACCTCCCTCTTTTCCGTATGAGCGCACGTTTGACTAGGACTGCTGCCCCGCCTACCAAAACATCCAACTGATTTTTATCTGAATAAACAAAATCCGGAAAAAAACTGTCCGGAATGTGTTGCCTTATGTCCAATAGTTCATTTCTGGTAAAACTGATAGTAGTTTTACCTGTATGTTTCTGTAATGATTAATCCACCAGTATGTGTAAGATCTTTAGTCACAGTAGTGTTTCTAATGCTAAAATATAATTATTGTTGTGATTGAATGGATTCGAAGATAGATTGCACAAAAATTTAATTTAAAGCAGGTCTCTGAGAACAACTAGAAATTATTTGGAAGTCAGTAACAACAGAGACTGTGGAAAAGTGCATACAAATTATGCCAGCAAGAATGCAAGCTTTTATCAAGGCCAAAGGAGGCTGACAGGGTTCTGCTCTGACACACTGTTTGTCTTGTGTTTGTTCTTGTTTATGTTGTCTTGTGTTAGCACATGGCTTTGTCTGCCATGTGCTTTTCTAGCCCCTTCTCGTTTAATCTTTACCACACCCTCTTGTTAGCCCTTGTTGGTGTAATTGCTTTCACCTGTTCCTGGTGTGCTTTCCTCCTTATTTATTGGGCTCCTTGCCCAATAAAAAAAAGACCTCTTAATAAAACATTCAGTGAACTTCTACGTTCAGATAGAAGGATATTGGCCACAGCTAGATAGACGTTTGAGAATACATTGCTTATTTTACCGCTGAAAATGTATTTGCGTGGTGCCCCCTGGACGTGATGCCCCTGGGCACTTGCCCAAATGCCCATATGGTTAATCCGCCTAAGCCGGTCACAAAGCAGCGAATTTCTCGATGTTTAGTTGACGCTATTGCGACAGCATACTCCTCCCTGGGCCTGCAAAGCCCCAAGGAGTAAGAGCCCTTTCCACTCAGGGCATGGCCTCGTCCTGGGCGTGGTCTAGCAGTGTGTCCATAGCAGAAATTTGCGCGGTGGCAAGCTGGGCCTCGCCGTACACATTGTCAGGTTCTGTAACTTGGATTTTCTGCCCTTACAGGCTCGGATCCTATCTGCTTAAAGAGGCACGCGCCTGCTTAGAGCAGGTTTATTCCTTGTATGCTCTTGGCCCTTTCAGAAGTGCTAAGGCTGAACAGATTTATTTGGAAGGATTACCTAAGGCGGGGTTGACCTCAGTGAGTTCAGCCCTCTTGCCTCGTGCGAGGCTCACCCTTCTTATTCTTGGTCTCTCTGAGCCTTAATTGCTCAAGGCCAGTTCATACCAGTCGTTCCTCTTCCATGGCATGGCGGGATTGTATTGGTTCCCCATAAGGGTCTAGTGTAGTGTGTAGAATCGAAAGGGAACGAGTGTAGAATCAAAAGGGAACATACTCAGTAACTAACGTATTTTTATTTAGTCTTCAGGCTAAGGCAGTGCTTGTGTGCAGGAGAAACTCAATCGCTGTTCATTTCTAATTAATGGCCCTGGAGGAAAGGCTGCAGCAATGATTTCCTAGTCCGAGACCTCAGCACAAGGCCTTGCGACTGTGATGAATGTGACAACAGTTTTTTTTTCTTTTGTTCTGTGAGTAACTTCTTTACCTCTCTATTCATTTTTGATGTTGTTCAAATCATATGTCTGTTAATCTTTTCTGTGCAGTGCTACACAGAGGTTGAATATGACAAAGTAATGCATTTTTGTCTGTCGTTTGTAGAACAAATGTGGTGTAGAACATTTCATTAGATGTAATTTAATTGTCTTTTTGATACAGATGAAGTGATTTCAAATATGCAATACATAGAACAAGATAAATAATTATTCATTAATACATAATGACGGATGTGATTAAGCTGCTGCTACACCAGATATCATGGCAAATGTGAGCACATTTATTACTCTCTGATTGCTCCTTTTAAAACAGTTATTTTTTATTTTTTATTCTTGTAATTCCTGGATGTTTGTCCCAAAGCCTTCAAATACAATAAGAGCGATTCGACTCCCTGGCTAAAAAACTGCAAGTAATATTACACTGTAAAAAGTAATGACCAGTAATTATTACTTTTAATACTGTAATACTTACAGTATTATTATTACTTCAAAGAGCTATTTCCACTTGATTTACCCCAGCTTACTTTTGTTGGTATAAATTATGGAATTAGGTTGATTTAGTTATGTTTAATAATATTTTTGACTTAAAAATAAAAATTAAAACCAGGTACCTTACTGTAAATGCTACCATTTTTTTAATTGTACTGACAAATGTAGACACATTGCATTGTAGTACAAAATATTCCATGGAGTATTCCAATTAAACATCATGCTATGGACATTAATACATACTATATACTGTAGAAACTGTAGGAATTTTATGATAGTATGATATATATCCTGTCATTTATATAACAGATATGTGGTACAGAACATGCTGTTGAGAAAGTCCTTAAATTGGCCCAGCTTTATTGATATGCACCTCACATAATCCAGGAAGAACATGACTTATTTTCTCCAATAATACCCTCGGGTCAAATCTGTTTTTGCTAACATCTGGATTTCCAATGTTCAGGTGCTCATTTGAATTCATTGTAGCACTGGACAGTCTGATAAGGCCACAAGTCATTTCAGTCTCCCAATTATGAGAATGAAAACCATAGTGTTTACAAAACCGCATCCGCCCCCAAGTTATGGCATACAACAGGTATTATGTTGCAACCTAATTATTTGGGTTGTAGTGGGAGAGAGATTAACTGAAACCCACAAATGCAGTAAACACATACAAACCCCTCTAATATTATTAAAGCTCTTGAGATCACATCTCAGCAAATGACCGTAAACATGAAACAACAGTGCATTAGGCTAATTGCGTTCTGACGCCCAGATGCCATTTAACCCTTTTAGCAGAAAAGGAGCAGTAGCAGTACAAATGCAGATGGCTGTGCTATGAATAACAACTGTGTTTGTCAGGAACAAGGTTTGTCATTATGATTGATGGATAGGTGGATTTTTGTAACAATCTATTTTAAAGGTTAGCCTCTAAGAAAACACAGGAAGGAAATTAATGAGCAGAAGAAAATGTGCAAAAAAGAATATATTTGTACTTTATCTGCCTGTGTAAATCTCCTATGTTCACCAAGGCTACAGTTATTTGATCACAGATACAGTAAAAACAGTAATATTACAGTTAAATTATATAATACTATTACAATCTTAAATAAGTTTTCTATTTTAAAACTTTTAATATACATTTTCAGCATCATTACTCCAGTCTTCATTGTCACATGTGGAAACTGTAATCTAGTATTGTTCTGGATTCTTTTATGAATAGAAAGTTCTAAAGAACAGCATTTATTTGAAATTTGTCCTTGCTGAATAAAAGTATTAAGGAATAGTTGACCCAAAATTGAAAATGTGCTGAATCTTTACGCATCATCAGGCCATCCAAGATGTTGATGAGTTTATTTCATCAGATATAAAGAGTCTTAGCATTACATCACTTGCTCACCAATGGATCCTCTGCAATGAATGGGTGCAGTCAGATTGAGAGTCCAAACAGCTGATAAAAACATCACAATAATCCACACCACTCCAGTCCAGAACATCACTTAACATCTTGTGATGCAAAAAGCTGCATGTTTGTAGAAACAATTCCATCAATAAATTATTTTTATATCTAAACATTTGCTTTCAGCTAAAATTAATTATGGATCAAGTCCTTAATGTTGCTTACTTCAGTGAAAAAGTCATCTCATCTGAATCAGGAGAGAAAGATGTACAGATCAAGCTCCGTTTACAAGCAAAAACTGTCTGAAACACTTCAAAATAAATTTGTCAGTAGATTTTGAGCTGTTTGGACTCTCAATCTGACGGCACCCATTCACTGCAGAGGATCATTTGGTGAGCAAGTGATGTAATGCTACATTTCTCCAAATCTGTTATGAAAAATGAACAAATTAATCTACATTGTGGCTTGCCTAAATTAATTTCTGTGTGAACTTTTTCTTAATTTTTTTTAAAAACTATTACCTATGTGGTATTTATAGTTAAAATCAGTTACATGGTACTTCCTCAAAAGTGATTCATCAATGGAATCTAGATGATGTTGATCTGATCAGAAACAGTATTCCACATAGTCATGTAATTAGATTTATGTGATTGTGCTTTCCTCCTCCGCTGGTGGAAAACTGCAGATGCTGTGAACTACACTGCATGCCTCATCATCTCTTCTCAGTAACAGATGCTCTACTGTTCGCTGCTGAGAGAGTCAGTCCTTCAAATGAATCAAGCAATACTTGCTCCTAAAATCATCAACTAGGACTGCAGAAACCCCGGTACTTAGTGCAAAGACCTCATTGATTTAGTGACTCTCCTATATCCCAAAGTTTAGGATTAATTCAACTGTCACTACGAACACTGTCACTGAGGTGCTACATAAACCACTGACCCTCTTTAGCTCTGTCTCATTATGTATTTCTGTCCACAGCTAATAGTCACAACTAAGATGTTTATTCACCCTAAAGCCTACTGTATCATATTTGATCACTTGATAATAATTGATAACTTGATGCAAATTTCTAATGATTGACAGATCAAAAGTTTACTGAAAAGCCTGTTGTACTAGACTGATTGATCATTTATACTTTTTTATCAAGTAAAATTATGTTTAGTATGAAAATTCACTTACTGTACTGAAGCAATTTTACTTGATTATCCAAACATCATTTTATTTGTTCATCTCTCAATCATCAATGTGTACAATGATCATAAAAATAAGCATTTTCATATCATCTTACTAAGACGATTTGGCCATAAAAATATCAGCAATGGCACTAAATAGCATATTTTTCTCAGTTTGGACTTTATGAGCCATGAAAGCTTGATGATCAAATATGATACTCAAAAAAGCTATCGATTGTGTTTATTGTCAAGACAGTTTGTACTATTCTAAACAATGTCTGAAGCTTTCTATTACATTATTTGCCTCTTCGGGATGAAACGCTGGTTGTATTTTTCATTTGTAAGTCCTTTGGATAAAAGCATCTGCTAAACAAACACATGTCAATGTAAAGGCTTAATAAGCCGTTACATTTCAAAAATCTGATTTTTCTGATTATTATTTCACATGCAGGCTTTACAGGTTTAATTATTACTAGATAGCATCCTGTTCAGATAGCCTGTGAATCCCTTAATTGGGAAGCAGTGTTTCCCAAGCCACCTACTTTAATAGGAAAGCTGCAATTTTTTGAGATCCTAGCCTCGGGCATCCCTGCATGTAAAATGCATGAATTGTCTTGGCTAATATTTCTGGCAAACTGTGCCTCTATGAAATATGCACAGATGTTTAGTTATTCAGTCAGCCCATGGGAACTGAAGAATGAAAACGTCAGGACAGAGAACAACAGAGCTGAAACAATTCAAGCTGGACACTTTTAAAAGAATAACTGACCCCAAAATAAACATGTTTTCCACATTTATGTAATGTAATTCAATCTTTATCCTAATTAATCATACTTATGAAAATGTTAACGATTACAAAGGGGGTTACTTGTGGTAAAGTGATAAAGTAATAAAAATGCATTCCAGAGCTGGAAACTTGTGGTGGCTGTGCTTTAAAATGAAATGTTTATAATATTAATTTAAGTGATGAAGGATTTTGAAAGTCTGACAGTAATCAGTGTTGAGCACTACTGTAAGCTTAACCCTGTCTGGTCTAAAGGTTTGAGAATGATTAACAGTTGAAAATTTAAAGCAATCAAAAAGTTATCATATGTAATCAGTTACATTACTTTGATAAAGTAATTGAAAGTTACATTACTTATTACATTTTGAATAAGCTAACTTGTAATTCGTAACGTTCCCAACACTATAGTATTTACTATAACTGTACATTTTGTTTAATTGCAAACAACTAACATTACATCTAAACCTATAGCAAATGTACAGTAATTATGAAAACTAAAAACTAAATGACTTTCTTATTTCTTTGGAACACAAAAGAAGGTATTTTGAAGAATGGTGACCATTTTTTGGTGGCCATTGACTTCAACTGTATGGACAAAACAAACACTGAGCCATTTCTCAAAATATCTTTTTATGTTGCACAAAAGAAATTCATAGAAGTTTTGAAATAAATAAAAACAAAAATCACAGAATAGTTTTAGGGTGAACTATTCCTTTAACATACATTAACAACTGCAACAGTTCATCAAAGTTCACAGAAAAAGATCCAAAAGCAAATTGCCCAAATTAGATTAAATTAAACACACTGACACCATATTTGAATGAAAAGACCACATTTAATTAGCATGAGCTTGCTGGCAAGAGGTGTGTCCCAAAGTATTAGGAGAAAATCTGACAGCGGAGGCATTTACAGCTTCATAGACTGACATGTATAAACTGAACGCCTTAAGACTTAATTACAGAGTAGTTCATATTAAATATTACAGCCCCAAGAGAATGATTTTATCCATACATTCTGAATAAAGACCACGCGCAGGCTTGAGCAACCCATCTATATGGCTTTGTTCATTTTGTGTCTGTACTATCAAAAGAGCGTTGAAAATGCCCCTTCATGTCACAGACCTTAGCTCTTATTAAAAAGGCTTGAAAGCACTGTGGCACTTCAGACAGATGCTTTGTGTACACCAAAAAACATTCAAGAAAAATCTCTGATTGTTCAGAATCGGATTCAGATCCCCTTCAGATCTTTAGACAGGTTAGATCTGTACACCAAATACTGTTATTATGACAAACCCATATTAAAGTCAAAATGATGTTTTGTTCTTAAACCCATTTAATTCACTTAAAAGTATGTTTCCAAGTAAAACTAAAACTGTAGGGACCTGGGCCGGGGGTATAGGGTTGCACCAGCCGTTTGTAAGATCTTACTTAAATGGGAACAAGTCCACGCAAGATTTTTAGTAACTACTAGCTAGTTTGTAACTAACTAACCGTGCTTGATTTTTTATTTTTTTTTGCATCAGTTGTTCCTATAAGGCAGAGTGTAGCTAGTGGTAGTGTAAGCACTGGGTTCATAAACAATATTTTTCGCATAATGTTCTCTCAAAATGATTCAGCCGTTTTGAACAAATCCTTTGAATGAATGATTCAACGAATCACTCATTAAGAGGATACTGGAGGTTTTAGTGTCATGTTTATTTATCCCTACGAGGCATAATCCAATTGATCAGCACAAAAACCCACTCTGCTAAATATTGTTAAATAATCATTAAAATAATCCCCCAAAATCTAAAATCCCTACATCTTATGTCCAAATAATTGAAGTTTGTCAGGTAAATCATAAGCGTATTAATGCAATTCAATCAGCCCGCTATTCTGTTCCAATAGTTACTTCTCTTCTGAGGCTTATTAAGTAAATATTTAGTTTATAAATTAAGTTGGTGCAATGTGATAATATTTACTACTGCCTAATGGTGTATGCACATCAAACGTCAAAGCAAATATGCATCTCATTACTCACTCTAGTGTAGTCGCGACATGTTATTTGCTTTACTCACACAAATAAAATAAAATGATAAAAATGATAAATTAACATTTAAAACAAAAAATCTGATACAACCAGACATGTCAAACCGGATCTGTCAATAAGCTTTTTGCTGATTGCCTTGACAACACGTCATCCGAATTTTTCAGCTCGAGTTGAAATTGTACAACTTGCGCAGAAGATGTGATTGAGGTAAATATCGCGCTTTCGCCATACAATTCGCATCATTCGCATTGCCCGGCGTGAATTTGCGTCTTTTCACCTGTTATCATTGAGTTTCTATGTAATATACTTGTGCGAATAATTAATTTAGATTTTAATGTGCACACACCATAAGTTGTAATTTAGTGGACCTTTGCGTCGATAGGCAAAGCTGTAACTTGCGTACAGCTGGTGCAACCGGCCCCTGATTTCATCCAATGGGAAATGACTGGATGGGCCACCCATCCGATGACAAAAATGGAAAGTTGTGCAAATAAATACATTTTGATGAATTCAGTATGATTAAGAACATGCATAAAGAAAATAAATCAGGTCCATTTTTATTTCATATTGACTTTAATTCGGCCCAAATCGTGTGTGTGTAGCAATAGATTTGCACTTGCACAAACACTGAGATAGATACCCAAAAAACAATAGTGGTGGTGGCACGTTCACATGAAAATGCAGAAAAGTGACCACGACAATTTACACAAACGATGATCTTCTCGATGAAATGGAAACGCGACTTGTAAAAGTGCAGGAGTGGAACACATTGCTGGTGAGTCCCGTATCGTGACCATTCGGTGTTTCCTAAAGAAGCTGATCCCAAAGTGAACCAGACTTTATACGACTGTGAGAGTGATTTGGGCATGGGAAGGCTACAAGTGATTGTTTTTGGAGAGGTATGCGATAAGGGCCACAGCCACACCCACATAGATGCCCGTCCCGATGGTGATGGACAGTACGGCGAGGAAGAGCGCACGTCTGGAGCTGGAGCTGGCGTAGTGAAAGTCTCCTTTGGTCACTGCTTTGTTAGTCTGCATGAGAAAGGGAGAACAAAGACAGAAATAACACATGTTGACATGTTTTGAAAAGGTCTGGAGTGTGAATGAGCTATGATCGCATAAGAGAGCTGCAGAGAGATAGAAAACAGAGAAATAATTAATTGGCTGCTCTCCAACAGCTGACTGAAAGATCTGGTAAAGTGCATAAATAATAAGTGCTGCATGACTCAGAGCTCCCCTGCGGAGACCCGCATCCTTTGAAGTCCAGGAAATGTTGCCAAGATTAAGGATAGATATTTCTGTTGAATTCATTTACATCTCAACAACCCACTGCCTCAATGTTTTCCTTACCCGCTCGCTTACAGATGCTCCTTCCTGACCGCTATGAGACATTTTGCCATCTATTATCTTGATTTATTACATAATGGTGATAATTGCTTGCGGTGAAAGGCTGGTCTGTCTGTCTGTAGGCTTGTGTATTTCATCTTTGCCAACATCCAGCAAACGGGTCAGCCCACAATAACCTGATGATGCTAATCGGGTCATATTAAAATTGCCCTCACATTTAGCAGCCGATCATAATTCAACTACTTCTGACTGACTGCATCATGAGGTAGGAACAAAACAAAATTATTCTAGTCATGCACAACCTAGATTTCCCTCAAATGTGCATTTCTCTTCGCCTGGATGATATCAGACCGGTGTGCGTCAGAATAGCGATATTGAGAGTGTGTAAAAAACAGCACAAGAGTTTGTAAGCTTGATTCATTTCCATGAATCCGTTCAAACTGTTTCCAAATCCAATTTAAAGATTATATGGTGTCATCACACAAAATTAGCTTGAGATTGTATTGAATTTGTTCATATATAAAACAAAACTGTATACAGTGTCAATTTTATATAGATCAATGTTATTTTCATGTTATCTTGGCATATAAAAATTATTAAATATAACTTTTCCTTGTTCAATTACAAAAAAAACTTAATTGTCTTTTTCCATTAAATGCCACCTCTCTATTCCATTTGAGAACAAATATATATATATATATATATACACACTACCATTCAAAAGTTTTTAATGTTCTTGAAAAAAGTCTCTTTTGCTCACCAAGGCTGTATTTATTTGCTCAAAAATGCAGTAAAAACTGCAATATTTTGAAAACGGCAACTGTCTATTTGAATATACACTGCCCGTCCCCAAAAAAGTCACCACCTGGATTTAACTAAGCAAAAAGGTAATAGCCTCCCATTGGATAACTACTGCATGGATGATTATGTTTCAGCTGACAACAAGTTATTTAACCATAACTGATGCAGTGAGTAGCTTCTCATTTCTTAAACAACCATGTCCGAAGACACATCCTGTGGTTGTGGAAAAGATGTTAATCTGTTTCAGAAGGGTCAAATTATTGGCATGCATCAAGCAAAGAAAACGTCTAAGGAGATTGCTGAAACTACTAAAATTGGTCTAAGAACTGTCCAATACATTATTAAAACTGGAAGGATAGTGGGGAACCATCATCTTTGAGGAAGAAATGTGGTCGGACAAAAATCTTCAATGATCATAATCGGCAATCACTTAAACGTTTGGTGAAATCAAATCGTAAAAAAAAACAATAGAACTCACGGCTATGTTGAATAGTGAAAGTAAGAGCATTTCCACATGCACAGTGTGAAGGGAACTCAAGGGATTGGGACTAAACAGCTATGTAGCCTTAAGAAAACCACTTTTCAGTGAGGCTAATCAGAACAAAAGGCTTCAATTTGATAGGGAGCATATAGATTGGACTCTGGAGCAATGTAAGAAGGTCATGTGGTCTGATGAGTCCAGATTTACCCTGTTCCAGAGTGATGGGCACATCAGGGTAAGAAGAGAGGTGGAAGAAGTGAGGCACCCATTGTGCTTAGTCCCTACCGTACAAGCCTGTGGGGGCAGTGCTATGATCTGGGGTTGCTGCAGTTGGTCAGGTCTGGGTTCAGCAATGTTATGTGCTCAAATGTGGAGAAGATTTTGCGCAGCGGTCCGACTCTCCCATCATCAATACAAGATCTTGGCAAAAACATTAATGCAACTCTGGACGGGAATACATGTTGTGACATTGCAGAAGCTTATCGAAACGATGCCACTTCGAATGCACGCAGTAATCAAAGATAAAGGTGGTCAAACTAATTATTAGAGTGTGTGACTTTTTTTTGGACGGGCAGTGAATTTTAAAATATAATTTACAGTATTTCTGTAATGCAAAGCTCAATTTTCAGCATCATAACTCCAGTCTTCAGTGTCACATGATCTTCAGAAATCATTCTAATATGCAGATAGAAAGAACAATTATTTATTTCTGTTCAAGAAATTATTATTGTTATTATTATTATTAATGTTGAAAATATCAATGCTGATTTTAATTTTTACTGTAACTTTTCATCAGTTTCTAAAAGTGAATAAAAATATAAATTTCTTTAAAAAAAATACCTTACTGACACTTAACTTTATATTGGCAGTGTAAATATACAAAAACATGCAGAAAGGTGATCAGATATTTATACAAATTATGACTTTCCTATGTATATGGGAATGTGATGATAGATGTGGTTATGAAATAAAAAGACAAGTGTTTATTTTCCTATGGAAACAACACAATGGTCAAAGAAAGAAAATAAAATATGAGGTTTAGTGGTGAGAAACTGCACTTTTCCATTTTTAAACTGTATTTTTTTGTATGTTGCTTGACAATGACTGCTGTCTTTTACAAAGGCTTTGCTGCAACCTGGCCAAGCTGACCAAACATGAAGGTGATTTAATTTTGTGAGTGGATGATTTTTTTGCTGTGTGCTGGCTAATTTAATAATTTTAGGTTTGTAATACATTTAAGCCTCTTATACATTTAAATAACACTTGGCAACTAGATTTGCCAGGCTGTAATACTTCAAATAATGCTAGTATTACATTTTGGCCCATACTTGTCCCATTTTTTTTTTTGCAACGTCAACCATCACTTCCAAAGTCCATAATAGATAATAATGCTTCCTCCAATGAAAAAGTCAATTTCCTGTTGTCGCTCACATCAAAAATCCACCAACATATTGTTTCACATGATGACTCTTTAACTAAAGAAAGCAATATTACAGATTCCCCTCCATGGGAACTCGAACTGCGTCCCCTAGGGGTCGCTACGGGGAACGCCCTCAGCGTGACTCGTGTCTGAAGATACATATGTAAAAACACCACCTGTTGACCGGCGACAGCCCATGACGTCACTACCGGCGTGCCACAATATAAGTGCCGCCGGGAGGATACATCATCAGCTTTTTCGTCTTCACTGACTGATTTGTTTGATGCAAAGTGAATCTGGTAAGAGTACAGTTTTCCTTTCTACTATGGCGAGCACTAGCAAGGCGTTTAGGAAGTGTGTGGATCCGTGTCCTCGTTATTTGACACCTGATGACACACACGACTGTTGCGTTGTTTGTTTGGGCATAGAGCACGCACGCGATGTCTTTGAGGGGGCGGTTTGCGTGCATTGCGAGCGGCTCCCTATGAGAACGCTCCGCTCTCGCCTGTCCCTCTTTTCGAGGAAAGAGGGGCAGCCGTCTGCTTCCCGCGATTCAAGTCCCACCGCTGCCGAGGCACGGAGGAGATTGAAATCGTGGGGCTCGCAGGCGGATCTAGCCGATGAGTTTGAGAGGGAGCTTTCCCTTTCACACGAGTCGGCAAAGAACGAGAGCGAGCCGCTAGATTATGATGATGTAATCTCTCTGACGTCATCTGATCTGGCGGCTAGTGCTCTGCTGGGCTGTGCCCAGGAAGAGCAGGAGATGTCTGAGAATGAGGATGTTGAGACTGAACTCTCTCAAGACTCCTGCCCTGCACGAAGAGCTGCTGGATGTTATGGAGCAGCGCCACGGCAAGGCTTGACTTGCCGTGGGAGCGAACAAAATGGCGGCGCCACGAGGACGCCTCGGACGAGCGATTTCTTTCTGGCCATAAACCTCAGCTCGAGTGAACCTTCCATTTCTTCCTGATCTCCATACGGAGGTTGAGAAGGAATGGAAAAGCCGCTTTCTGCTCGCATCCACAAGTTCCAGCGTAACAGTTATGCTAACATTGTAGGGATGCGTGAAAATGGCTATGAGAGGATGCCCCTGTAGAAGAGACGCTAGCTAGCTATCTCTATGGGGAGACACCTCTCTGAAGGTTCCCTCCTTGCCATCCGGGCCCCTTCAGGCTACATCACGCTTGAATGGCAGAGCGTACGCAGCAGCAGGTCAAGCAGTCGCCTCGTTACACACCATGGCGGTGCTTCAGGCGTACCAGGCAGACCTGCTGAAGGACCTGGATAGCGGTCAGGGCTTGTCACCTGACGAGGTAGCTGAGCTGCGCCGCACCACAGATCTAGCCCTCCGTGCCACCAAGCAGGCTGCCTCTGCTATGGGCAGGTCTATGGCAGCCATGGTGGTAACGGAGAGGCATCTGTGGGTGAATCTGGCAGACCTCGAGAAGAAAGAGAAGGGCTTTCTGCTCGACGCTCCAGTCTCGCCCTCCCAGCTTTTCGGTGCCTCCGTCGAGACGGTGGTCGAGAAGTTTAGAGAGGCGAGGGCGCGCTCGGCTGCCTTCAAAACCTTCATTCCAAGAAGATCCAGGTCCGAGCCCAAACAAAGCGGGGGTCCTGGTCCATCCTGGTCTAAGGACCAGAGACGGGCGCAGAAGGCTAGTGTCGCGACTTGTGCCCCTCCCCCACCTGCGGGTAGGGGTAGAGGGAGGTACTGGTCAAAGAGAGGTAAGAGGCAAGACCTGAGGGAGGTGATCCAGACCAAGCGTTCTCAAAGAGGCTTTCGTCTGGACCAGAGTAAAAAATAATATCTACTCCCCTCCCTCGGGGAGGGTTCTACCATCGACCCTTAGCTTCCCTCCTTAATTCCCCTGCAAACCACCATCTACCCCACCGGAACCGAGGTCAGGTGGGAGCCTAAGAACTGCAGTCAGGCTGGACCTATGATGATTTCAGGCAGGTTCTGTATTCTCGAACTGCCTTACTGATGGTCTGGACGTGAGTCCCCTCTGAGGTTTCTGCAGATCCTCCTGGATCTTCAGTCATTCTGGTCACCACTGCAAGGGTAGACCCAGCATTACTCCCCTCGCGATAAGAGGGTTACCTATGAGTATGCCGCTCCCTTCTGAGCGGCGGAGTGCCTTTTCAGTCTGAGGAATGAGTTCTCCACTCTCCAGAGCTCGTTATAGGTAGAGCTAGCATTGCTCCCCTCGTTAGAGGGTCACCTTTGAGCATGCCGCTCCCTGCGGAGCGTCTGAGTTCCCACTCATTCTGAGGAATGAGTTCTCCGCTCCTCAGAGCTCTGTGATAGGTCGCTCTCCTTGCTGGTCGAGCTAGCATTGCTCCCCTCACTATAGAGGGTTATCTATGAGCATGCCGCTCCCTGCTGAGCGTCTGAGTTCCTTCTCATTCTGAGGAATGAGTTCTCCGCTCTCCAGAGCTCGTTATAGGTAGAGCTAGCATTGCTCCCCTCATTAGAGGGTCATCTTTGAGCATGCCGCTCCCTGCGGAGCGTCTGAGTTTCCCTTCATTCTGAGGAATGAGTTCTCCGCTCTCCAGAGCTCGTTATAGGTAGAGCTAGCATTGCTCCCCTCATTAGAGGGTTATCTGTGAGCATGCCGCTCCCTGCTGAGCGTCTGAGTTCCTTCTCATTCTGAGGAATGAGTTCTCCGCTCTCCAGAGCTCGTTATAGGTAGAGCTAGCATTGATCCCCTCATTAGAGGGTTATCTATGAGCATGCCGCTCCCTGCTGAGCGTCTGAGTTCCTTCTCATTCTGAAGAATGAGTTCTCCGCTCTCCAGAGCTCGTTATAGGTAGAGCTAGCATTGCTCCCCTCATTTGAGGGTTATCTGTGAGCATGCCGCTCCCTGCTGAGCGTCTGAGTTTCTTCTCATTCTGAGGAATGAGTTCTCTGCTCTCCAGAGCTCGTTATAGGTAGAGCTAGCATTGCTCCCCTCATTAGAGGGTTATCTATGAGCATGCCGCTCCCGGCTGAGCGTCTGAGTTCCTTCTCATTCTGAGGAATGAGTTCTCCGCTCCCCAGAGCTCTGTGATAGGTTGCTCTCCTGGTTGGTCGAGCTAGCATTGCTATGAGCATGCCGCTCCCTTCGGGGCGTCTGAGTTCCCTCTCACTCTGAAGAGTGAGTTCTCCGCTCTAGAGCTCCTCATTGGTAGCTGAGGTCCTCTCATTCTGAGGAATGAGTTCTCCGCTCTCCAGAGCTCGTTATAGGTAGAGCTAGCATTGCTCCCCTCATTAGAGGGTCATCTTTGAGCATGCCGCTCCCTGCGGAGCGTCTGAGTTTCCCTCTCATTCTGAGGAATGAGTTCTCCGCTCCTCCGAGCTCTGTGATCTCCCTTGCTGGTCGAGCTAGCATTGCTCCCCTCACTATAGAGGGTTATCTATGAGCATGCCGCTCCCTGCTGAGCGGGGAGTTCCCTCTCATTCCGAGGAATGAGTTCCCCGCTCTCCAGAGCTCATGGTTGGGCTTGCCGCTCCCTTCTGAGCAGCGGAGTGCCTTCTCATTCTGAGGAATGAGTTCTCCGCTCTCCAGAGCTCGTTATAGGTCTCACTCTGAGGAGTGAGTTTCTCCGCTCTAGAGCTCCTCATTGGTAGCTGAGTTCCTCTCATTCCGAGGAGTGAGTTCTCCGCTCTCCAGGGCTCGCCGTCGGTAGAGCTAGCACTGCTCCCCTCAACCAGAGGGTCACCTATGGGCATGCCGCTCCGTCTGAGCGTCCGAGTTCCTCCGCCCCCAGAGCTCTGTGATAGGTCGCCGCCTTCTTGGTCGAGCCAGCATTGCTCCCTCAACCAGAGGGTCACCTATGAGCATGCCGCTCCTCTCTGAGCGTCCGTCTAATAAGTGCACACGCGAGACTTTGGGCACTTTCTAAAATCCACTCAGTGGTAAGTCCGCACGTCAAAGATTCTGCGTTCTTTCTAAAATCCCGTAAGGGTAGGGTTACGCGCACAGCTTCGTGCCCTCTTTGAGTTGGTTAAAGCCCGGCTTGTACCTTGGGCCCGCTCCCTTGTCCCATATATGGGTCCAAAAAGGGGGTATACGCTACCAAGAGGTCTGTTGAGACCGTTCCCTCAGTAAGCTTGACCCCCCCAGAGCTCTGTAATAGGTCGCTCGCCCTGTTGGTCGAGCCAGCATTGCTCCCCTCAACCAGAGGGTCATCTATGAGCTTGCCGCTCCCTTCTGAGCGTCTGAGTTCCCTCTCACTCCGAGGAATGAGTAGTTCTCCGCTCCAGGGCATAGAACGTTCTTCTAATAAGTGCGCACGCGAGACTTTGGGCACTTTCTAAAATCCACTCAGTGGTAAGTCCGCACATCAAGGTTCTGCGTTCTTTCTAAAAACCCGTAAGGGTAGGGTTACGCGCACAGCTTCGTGCCCTTTTTTGAGTTGGTTAAAGCCCCGGTTTGTGCCTTGGGCCCCGCTCCCTTGTCCCATATGTGTTGGGTCCAAGAAGGAAAAGAAAAGAAAAAGGAAAAAGGGGTGTACACTACCAAGAGGTCTGTTGAGACAGTTCCCTCAGTAAGGAGCAAGTGGTAACCCCTGAGTGATCGGCCAGGACCTAGTGAGCCAGGTGCCTGGCCATATCCCCTTAAAGGAATCTTTTCTGATTCCAAGAACTTTGAGCTCTACCCTAGGCCCGGTAATCCCGGCACCTAGCAGGTAAGTACTAGGGTATGCAGCTGGGGCCTTTGGCCGAAGGGGATAATATCACTGACAGCCATCAGCCGTCCCAGGGGCAACTCCCTTAGCCGGGTAGAGTTGGCTTAGTGCTCGCCTTTTTCGCGAAATTGGCTTGCATTCCCCTCAGCATGGTGAAGTGGGTATAACGTTCCCCGTAGCGACCCCTAGGGGACGCAGTTCGAGTTCCCATGGAGGGGAACGTCTCAGGTTACGTATGTAACCATGGTTCCCCGAATGGGGAACGAGACACTGCGTCCCCTAGGCTTTGGACCATGCTTCGGACGCAAGCTTCAGACGAAGAAGCTGATGATGTATCCTCCCGGCGGCACTTATATTGTGGCACGCCGGTAGTGATGTCATGGGCTGTCGCCGGCCAACAGGTGGTGTTTTTACATATGTATCTTCAGACACGAGTCACGCTGAGGGCGTTCCCCGTAGCGACCCCTAGGGGACGCAGTGTCTCGTTCCCCATTCGGGGAACCATGGTTACATACGTAACCTGAGACGTTTTTACATTACAGGATTTCAACCGGACGCATTGGTTTGGAGTTAAAAATGTCTTGAATTTATTACAGCTTTTCATTTCACAAGACTGGAGTTCTAGCTTTCCTGTAGCTCAACTGGTAGAGCATGGCGCTAGCAACGCCAAGATCATGGGTTCGATTCCCAGGGAAAGCAAGACCTGTAGAAATGTAAAAACTGTAACTTGAATGTAAGTCGCTTTGGATAAAAGCGTCTGCTAAATACATAAATGTAAATGTAAATGGCATTGTAAGGATTAGTTGTGGATTATTGTGATGTTTTTATGAGCTGTTTTGACTCTCAATCTGACGGCACCCATTCACTGCAGAGGATCCATTCATTGGTGAACAAGTGGTGTAATGCTAAGTTTCAACAAATCTGTTCCGAAGAAGAAACAAATTCATCTACATCTTGAATGGCCTGAAGGCAAGTACATTTTTCCCTAGTTTTGGGGTTTTGGGGTGAACTACTTCATGTTGAGAGAATAATTTGTGATTCAATTTTATTTACAGTTATAGAGCACAACAAGGGCCTTGTGATACATTAAAGGCTGTTATGTCATGTTCAGCAGAGCTGAGCACACTTTATTCCTGCTTTTACTCATCCAGAATTCACTAAATCCATCACAGAAGACTTCATGTAATAAAACTGTCACTGACATTATCATGATACATTATTGGAAAAGCAAACAGTCCACTGGCGAGTTTTGAGCCCTCGTTGGTACACATGAGAGTCTTGTGCAGATGCTTCCCTTGGGCTGGCAATACAAACCAAGTTAACATGATTTTTGTAATGCTTGCTGTCAGGGCATAAATTTTAGCCCTACAGTCGAAGAAGCAAAGCAGTATGTTGTTATATTTACATCGGTTATTCATTTGTCTTCCTGGCATATATCTTAAATGTTCGTAGGGGCCTCTGGAAATGTCACATCAGTTTTACTCCATACCTTTCAGACCAGCCGTTGTTTTCAACCAGTGAGGCAAATGTGAAATTTTGTTTGTGTTAATCTGAGCAAGGAAATCAAAATACACCAAAACACTCATGAATACACTAATGAGCTGCAATGATGGTCTGTCTGTCTGTCTGTCTGTCTGTCTGTCTGTCTGTCTATCTAACTGTCTGTCTATCTAACTGTCTGTCTGTATCTAACTGTCTGTCTGTCTGTCTGTCTGTCTGTATCTAACTGTCTGTCTGTCTAACTGTCTGTCTGTTTGTCTGTCTGTCTGTCTATCTATCTGTCTGTCTGTCTGTCTGTCTATCTGTCTGTGTCTGTCTGTCTGTCTGTCTGTGTCTGTCTGTCTATCTAACTGTCTGTCTGTCTGTCTGTCTGTCTGTCTGTCTGTCTGTCTGTCTGTCTGTCTGTCAAAATAATGCAGTAGTATTTGAACTTTGATTTGCAAAGTAGTTCATGTCTTCTTCCGCCTCCTGCTGTTAATGTGCACAGTCAGTGTGCAAACATGATTATCAACCTATTGTTCCATAAAGATGGAGGACTGTACTTAGTAGCCTAATTACTGCTTCAATTTAGACATGCATAATTAATTACCATCAAATCAAAGTAAAAAGTAATTAACAATAGAGCAATGACACAGACAATAAGAAAAAGAAACTAAATGAGGCATGACAATCGCTCAATTTGTCGTATCACTGATTGCACCAGATCTTACTGTGCAGAATATATTTCCTGCAATATTAATATGTGACATTCCTGCATAATCATCAACTACAACACAAATCCATATTGACTTGTGAAGTGGGCTTATGAATCTCTGCGGCGAACCGTGCAAAGAGCACCCACAGTGTTGCTGACGAAATGAAACCCATTGTTCAAAAAAAGGTATTTTATTCAAAGCTTATGTTCTACAAGGCCCACACTTGCACCCTCCCTCGCCAAACCATTACATAAGGAGCGTATTGTGTTTGTGTTAGAAAAGCTCTAAAAGCAATGAATCAGATTATGCACACAGGCTTAGCAAAAACAGATAGGACAGGAACAGCATTCACTGACCTGCCCAGATTAATAATTACTCATGCTTTAAGGTCCAATAAGGACAATTAATGTGAAATTATAATTTGACTGTAATATATCTGATGAGAGTTTCTGCACTGCTATGCATGAGTGGCACTGGTAAATATGCAAGTTTGTAAGGATAGGGAGATTCAAATATGTATTGTATCTAATACATATTGACAACCATATTTTATTACAGTTTTCTCAATTGCTTTGGCACATTTTTTTAAACAGTTTTAACATTCTCTAAACTGTGAGTGCAAATGTCACAACTGTTTTCTGGAACTTCAGAGCTTTATTGCATGTCTGCTAAATGTAGTTACTCACCCAAAACATTTCATTCATGCTTCAAAAGCTAGTTATCGTGTAAGTAATTTGGCAACCAAAATATAAAGTATTTTTGTCATCGTGTGAGCCACACTGGTCAAAATGTTTAGTTGTTTTTTCACCATGACAGTCAACCATGGAAATTATGGTTTTATTTTAAAAAATATGATAATTGAAAATTGAATAGTACATAGAAGAAAAAAAAGTATATTGTATTTTTTGTATATTTGTATTTATACAGTACATTTATTTTTGTACGAATGTATCACATGTAAAATGAAATCTTGCTTGTCCAATTACTGTACATTTCATATTTCTTATGTTCCCACAAATACACAAAAATACAAAATAACATCCATGAAAAAAAATTATTGGTGTACATCCTGTCGCTCTTGTTGGTCAGGCCGAAGATTTTCATTAACATCTCATCTGATGTTTTCCATTACATGCACTGGGGGAAAATCTCCTTGATTGCACCACCCATCCCTTACAATGATCAGCTGTGCAATGACCATCCCTTGCAATGTGACATCCAACAGAGACAAACAATGTCAATGTCATATAATTATGGAATATGCATGCGTGTATACGATTTTTTCATAGTTGAATGGATCGTTTTGAATGTGATGGCTTACACGATGAAAAATTATTGAGAAGTTGTGAAGAGTTTGACAGTTTCAATACTGACGATAATCGACTCATCAGTTTGGATCAACAAGCCATATGCAATTAGTTGTTGTGCAAACTGCAGACAATTGTACTTACAGTTTGCACACATGTGCCAAAGCATTTGCAATTTGCTCAAATCAATAAGAAATTCCAATCTGATGTGAACAAAAAGCTAATTGTTCAGAGATCTGAACTTATTGTTTCGAAGAAAAAAAAATATTCGAGAATTGAGCCAAAGCAATAAAGAAAAACAGTCAATATTATACTTGAATAACATTTTCCCCTTTCAAACCACAATCTGTTTATATAATACTACTTGTTGTTTAGAATTCTCTGCAAAAAAAAAACATTGTGATGAGATCCATCACATTAAAATCCATTACAGTTTCATCGCAATCTAACATTTTTGGTGAAAAGCATGGAAATCTGCATGGATGTAATCACTGGGAAGCAGAAATAGGAAACATAAAAATGCATCCCCTATACACAGATGTTAATTAGTAGCCAGTCAAACAAAACCACAAACGCACATGAAACTATTTTAAATTGAACATTATTTGAGTGGAAAGAAATCACACAAAAAAACACATGCAACATAGGAAGTTGTGCCACGCAAATTGTATTCAGCACTGAATTTTTTATTAGTATTTGCTCAGTTTTCATAATTCCTTTTGTCAATTGAAAATTAAACATTGCAGACAACAACAGACATAAAAGCATGCTATAAGACTTGTAGTTAAGTCAAATGCTTTATATGTCTGATTAAGTTTCTATGCAATTGCATTAGCAGACAGCAATGACCTTTTAAAAAATGATGCCAGTGAAAGAGAATAGAAGAAAAGATCTGTTCAAAGAGGCTGCTTTGGCCTCCCTCAAGGCACATCACCCCTGCTTCATTCTCACAGAATCACATCGGCCATCCATTAGCTTCTCGCTAAACCCAGTCAGAAAATGAAAAGCCCTGGAAAATATAATACATGACCATTCTCTAACTGTAATAGACTTAGCCTTCAACACACACAACTCTAAACTCAAAGCATTGATGATATTACATTTTAATTGCTAAAAAGTGCAATTTAAGCACATTTTATTTGAATATACCTGAAGTCTATAAAGACCATGGTAAGCATCACACAGGAAAGTTGTCACAAGATCTGTATCTAAGGTTGATCCAATAATCAAATTACTCAAAAGGGATAGTTCACCCAAAAATGAAAATGCTGTCATTAATTACTCACCCTCATGTTGTTCCCATCCCGCAAGACCTTCATCTTCAGAACACAAAGTAAAAGAGCTCTATGACCCTCCATAGAAAGCAACGCAACTACCACATTCAAAGCACAGAAAGTTAGTCCACGTGACCTCAGTGCACAAAGAAAACTAAAATAATGACTATAATCAACACTTCCTCTCCTCCAGATAACATATTTTGCCACTATCAAGAATACCATGACAATTCATCAGCCTCATCATGCGCTGTTTACGTGCAGAGGTATTCTCAATAAGGGCGGAAGACACGGTTTGGAGGAGAAGAATTGTTTAATAAAGTCGTTATTGTTGTTTTCTTCGCGTACAAAAAGTATTCTCGTAGCTTCCTAAAATTACGGTTGAGCCACTAATGTCACATGGACTTTAATGATATCCTTACTACGTTTCTGGGCCTTGAACGTGGTAGTACCCTTGCTGTCTATGGACTGCAAGCTTTGGTCAGAAAGCTTTGTAACGGGTTTGGAACGACATGAGGGTGATTAATGACAGAAGGGCCTTTCGCACTGCAGGAACCTTTTCATAGTACTAGAACTAATTGTGGAACTACCCACGTTTTGGCATTTTCGCACTGCCGGAACTGGGTGCGATTTTACTACCGAACTGCATTTTTGAGAACAAAATTAGCTCTTACTCCAGAGCAGGGTCTAACCAGCACAACTGGTACTACCCATGACGTAAGTAGACGTTGATTGGCCAAAGGCGTACGAAAACGCCCTCAACCATCATGATTTAAAACACCATGTAAACATACTGTAAACACTGTGTCAACTTATTTCTCAAAGTATGGAGAACAGCGACAGATGGACAGACGCTGAAGTGCAGGCACTTTTGAACATTTATTTTGAACATTAGCACTGACAGTTTTTGTTGGAGATTCTTAGTCCATCTTTCCATTCTTTCAATCGCTTGACATATACGTCGACATTCCATGTCCATTATTGTGAAACCCGCGAGACACAAAATAACACAGCTCTGATCACAGCATCCTCCATCCTCCTGTTGTTGACGTTGTTCTTCTTTGTTAGCGTTGTTTAACGCCGCACAAATTACATCACTGTCAACCGGCTTACGTCACTTCCTAGTACCCACTGTCTGTGTGAATGCAACCCTTTATCAGGGTTCCTCAAATCTTTCCCTGGAGGGTCAATCTGCTGCAGAGTTGAGCTCCAACCCTGATCAAACTCACCTACCTGTGATTTTCTAATGATCCTGAAGACGCTAATTAACATGCTCATGTGTGTTTGTTCAGGGTTAGAGCTAAACTCTGCAGGAGTGGGACAGATTTGAGGATACCTGCTTTAAATGGTACTGGGAAATAATTCGCTCAAAATCGTCCCAGTACTTTAGTACTGTAAATTTTGTTCTGTACGGAGCCCCGCACATGACATCCAGGAAAAAAAATTGTAGGCTCAATCGTGTGCACGATTTACTAATCCGTTCCCTCGATTTACTAAATCATGCACACAATTTATATATTTTCTTTTTGCATGTCATGTGCGAGGCGCCATAGTTCTGGAACTAAAGCGGAGCAAAAGGCCCTAGAATGTAAATTTTTGGGTGAACTATCCCTTTAAGAAATGCATAAATTATGTTTTTATTAACTCTGCCCTCCAAACTAAAACTCCAATATATTTTGGTAATATCTGTTTGGGAGGAGTCAACTAATGAAGGGTAAGGTGGCACATTTTATAAGATTTATTAATTACTTTATTCATTGGCTTAAACTGCTCTGGTGTTTTTTTATATTTCCATTGCAAGTTATACATACAGTGTGACAAAATACTCTATTCTGTGGTTACAAAAAGATTGTTTTGTTTTTTAAATAATCCTCTTCTAGGATGTTTATTAAGTGTAATATTTGACCACTTTTATGACGTGGAAATTTCATCATATACCTGAATTTGTGAGGTTGTTTTCACACATTAAAGTTTTATTTGAAGATTTTAGTCATAAAATGTTGATTTGATGAGGCGGTCTTGCAGTGTAACTGGAGTTTGTGTTCTATTGAGTGCTGAGTAATTGCTCAAAATCAATAATTGATGAAGGAAAAGTCCAAAAATAAAAAATACAAAAAATGTAAAAGCTCTGCAGCTGATATTGCATGCAAAATTGTGATTTAAAGACTGAGTGACTAACTTTGTCTGAGAATTTGCACAGCTCACATGAAACTGCTCTTCTCACTCTTATACAAAACCCCAAGAAATTAATTTATTTCAACCAATCAGTTGATATTCAAGTATCATTTTATTACAGTGCATTCACAAAATAGCAGCATAATTTAATGTCTACAATATACTCACTACTACAACCTACTCTGTATATAGTCTACGAGATGTATCTAGCATCTTTTAGTAGATATGCATAAATGCATTCAGATATTTAGAGTTAAATCAGCTATTTATGTGCCATTTTTACTTGATAAAACATTCTGCAATATTGTAAACCTATTGAGGTTTGCAGAAGGATCGAAGTGAACTGATTTTGGTGTAGGCTTAGATTTTAAGAACCAGGCTGAGAAAGGATTTCAATTTTTTATTTCTTTTTCAGGCAGAGAATCAGAGAGCTGTGGGTGTTGAGTCGTGATGTACTGCATGAAAGAGAAAGACGGAGAGAAACAGAGCGAGAAACTCAGAGAAGGAGGGCCATAAACTGCTTTTAAAGCCAGTGTCAAAAGTGAACACTGAAAGTTTAAGCACACGATGAATCACACAAAACCCATCAAGCACAAGTCCAGGACATATTTCAGCCCAAAATCAAAAGAAATTACAATTTATAAAAACGAGGCCTGTTTTGGGACCATTAAGATATTTAAAGACTAAATATTGTAAATTATTGCATAATTGAATAGAATACAATATGCATTGTTTATATTATGCACTAGTTGTGCTGCTTTATAAAAAAGTGTCATGTTTAACAGTACTGACAATGCAAAAATAGGTGCAGGGTTCATTTTTATTTGATTTGGAGGTGAAATGGAAAATGAACAAAAGGAGATGAACACCATCATATTCTGTTTTGCATTAATGCTTTGAAATAAGAGGGAATGAGTGAAAACGCTGCAATTACCAGTTCTCTGTACAGTTCCCGTCTGAGTTGAACGACCTCTCTCTCTCTCAGCACTCTTTCTGTAAGCAATCTCTCTCCCCTCAAGAGCATTGCGGTAAGCTATAAATACATTTGACACTGCAGCATACTATAGTCCCCTTTATGAAACAAACCCGGGAATGCTCCATCGTTTGCCCTGCAGCACACATTAGACTATAATGAATACCTATTTGTTTTTAAATGCTCAATGACATATAATGACCGGCTCAACTGTGAGTTATGGAAACCTAGAGTTTAGCTATGCATCCTTCCACAGTTTTAGTTTGTCCTCGGGACTTTGTTTTTGTGTTACTGTCCCATAATAACTTATCTTCATGTTATTTATCATCCATCCATTCTCCAAAGTGAGGCATAATACTATTATTATTATTATTAGTAGTAGTAGTATATAAATGTATTAAAAATGAAGTACATCATATCTGAATATGTAGTTATGATAATAGTAATAATTTAATATGTGCTATTATTATTATTATTATTATAATTACGAATTAACAAAAAAATAACAACAATAATGTCAGACTTTGTTTCTCTGTGTCTTGTGTTTCCGTGCCCATATTTGGTTTTCCTGTCATCATTAGTCCCCGTCTGTGTTTGATTACTCCTCACCTGTTTTCTCTGATTACGTTCTATGTGTTTATAAGCCCTGAGTTTCCCCTGAGTCTTGGTCCATTCACTCGTCGATGTAGTTGTGTATCCTGTGTTCTATCATTAAAATCCCATTATTCATCCTACCTCTCATCTCCCGCGTCCTTCCCGCTACACGACCGTGACAGATGAACAGACCTTAAAGAAGACAGAATAACCGACCCAAACCAATCTTCCTCCGTGGCGATGGAGTTCGCCGCCGGCGTCCTCGCCCTGATCCGCCATGGCCGCCCTAGTCCCCGGATCCGCAATGGCCACCCGAGTCTCCGGATCCGCCATGGCAGCCCGAGATCCCTGCTCCACCATTGGCCCGGAGCGGGATCTCTCATTTGTGGAGTACGCCGGGGAATTCTGCGTGCTTGCCGCGGTGACGGAGCTCCACGACGCGGCAATCCTCCATCTGTTTCGGCTCGGGGCCAATTACCATTGCCCTATGGATCTCCCAGACACCACAGTATTGTGTTGGAGAGAGGGGATCTACCGGTGTCTGGGAAGTTTCCGGTCCCGAGTCGAAACCAGCCCACTAGTGTCTCCGCTGGCCCCGCCCAGCTCATCTTCGTCTCCGCTGGTCCCATCCAGCTCATCTTCGCCCCCGCTGGTCCCGTCCAGCTCATCTTCGTCTCTGCTGGTCCTGTCCACCTCATCTTTCTCTCAGCTGGTCAGCGCTTCCCGAGCGCCCCCGAGATTCAGCGCTTCCCGAGCGCCCCCGAGACTCAGCGCTTCCAGAGCGCCCCCGAGACTCAGCGCTTCCAGAGCGCCCCTGAGACTCAGCGCTTCCAGAGCGCCCCCGAGACTCAGCGCTTCCCGAGCGCCCTCCAGTGCCTGCACCCAGACAGCACCCTCCAGTGCCTACTCCCAGACAGCACCCTCCAGTGCCTGCTCCCAAACAGCGCCTTCTAGTGCCTACTCCCAGACAGCGCCTTCCAGTGCCTGCTCCCAGACAGCGCCCTCCGAGCCCCCTAGAGTCGGCTCACCGAGCCCGCCTCCGTTCCAGGAGCTCACAGAGTCCACTCCAGAGCCCGCTCCAGTCCAGGAGCTCACCGAGGCCACTCCAGAGCCCGCTCCATTCCAGGAGCTCACCGAGTCCACTCCAGAGCGCCCTTGTGGATTTCTCCAATAATTTTTTTGGGGGGGGGGCTACCCACCATGGCCCACGGAGGCCCCTGATCCGCCAGGGCCGCCCGAATCACTGGGTCCACCATGGCCACCCGAATCACCGGATCCGCCATGGCCGCCCAAATCACCGGGTCCACCATGGCCGCCCATATCACCAGACGGCGTTTTAGTGCCTCATTAAAAATAAAATAAAAATCTAAGATTATGAGATTAAATTCGTAATATTTCAAGAATAAAGTTGAAATTACAAGAATAAAGTCGAAATATTACGAGAACAAAGTCAAAATGTGTCAACAATAAAGATTAAAGTAATTAAAGATTAAATTAATATTGTTGCCGCTCGGACGCAACAATATTCAAATAAATTCCAGTGGCCTGGGCCTGCAACTTCTCCGGTGCTCTCAATTCGGCCATTTGCAGCGCAATATAGACATTACTCTAAAACATTATAACTTTAATTTCTACAATTTAAATTCTCGAAACATTTAGACTTTATTCTCATAATATTCCGACTTTATTCTCGTAATATTTCGACTTTATTCTCAAAATATTTTGACTTTATTCTCATAATATTCAGACTTTATTCTCATACTATTCTGACTTATTCTCTTAATATTTCGACTTTATTCTCAAAACATTATGACTTTCTCGTAATATTTCGACTTAATTATCGTAATCTCATATATATATTTTTTTAATGTGGCTCTAAAACGCCAAAGTGTACGCCATATTGTGTCATGGGAAATAGTCACCCCAGTTTGGCTTTCTACTTCTTTAGATAACTGCAGTGAACTTGCATGTCGATTTTCTTCAACCCTTCTCATCAGAAGACGCTCCTGACGAGGTGTTAACTTCTGTGGATAACCTGGACGTCTCTGTGAGATGGTTGCAGTTCCATCTTTTTAAATATTTGTACCACTTTTGCTACAGTCTTCCGACTGATAAGTAAAGCTTTGCTGATCTTCTTGTAACCTTCACCTTTCTTGTGTAAATAAATTATTTTCTTTCTCAGGTCTTGTGACATTTCTGGTGCCATTGCAGACAGCATGAAATGGGAAGGGGTTCTCTTTCATAGGTAACTCAACACTGCGTAGCTTTCTTACGTTTTGGGAACGCCTTCCGCGTGACCGAGTCTGAGCCCATATAGAATCACGCCAATTCATTGGCTGATGGCGCGACGCCGTCTCTGACGCAATGACGTCGTCATGTCATACTGGCGAACGCGCCATCCACTCCTCAGATGTCTCTGCCTTCACGAAGCGGTCACATTACCCTTCGTTTTTGCGATTTCTGACCCAACTTACCTTTTGCGATCACCATCTGCACTTCGGCGACTGCCTCAGTGGAACTTCGTTCTCCTCGCGGTGAAGTGCCATGGAATATCGCCGTTGTCAACCACCGTGCGCGCGATTCATCACTCGCTATGACCCGCACAGATAAGTAAAACTATATGTTTCGGGTTCACGCATGCGTTTTATGGGATTTGAATGTAATTTGTGAGAATCTCCGTCTCATAACCCTCCACTCTCGGCTTGAGGTGTGTGAAAAGGAGTCATCCATTTTCTTCCCCGTCGCGCTCCGGAGGCCTCCGCGGCTTCTCGTAAATCCGCGACCTGGGTTTTGGATGTTTAGCTCAAGGAGACGGAGAGTGAGCAGACAGGCCTCGCCTTTTCTCTCCCTCCCTCACCAGAGCATGTGCGCACGAATTCACGCAAGATTATCTGTTTCCTAGCCCAAGGGCACGTTATACTGTTTCCTTCGGGATGGATTATGTTCTGCTAACTGCGGCCTCCGACTCCGAGGATTTCGGGCCTAGTTTAGCAGATGGGCTACCGCTTAGCGGTCAGGAGGCGCGGCCTTCACCGGCCTATTCTGAGCTTGTGGACGTGCTTTCGCGCGCCGCTGAGAAGCTCTCGCATGGATTGGATGATGAGCCCCGCGACTCTCGCTCTTCGAAACTCGACGAGCGGTTTCTTAGCGGTGTAAATTCCAAAATGAGCGGAGGAAGCTGCTGTTTTTCGGTCATCTGCATCAGGAGATTTCCAGATCCTGGAAACAGCCTTTTTCTTCCCGCCTTACTAACGCGGCGGCCGCTGACTTTCACCAACCTCGTGGTTTCGGTGGAGCAGGGCTATACCGCCATGCCGTGTGCGCGATTCATCGCTCGCTATGACCCGCACAGATAAGTAAATTATATGTTTGGGGTTTACGCATGCGGTTTTTGTGATTTAAATGTAATTTTGTGAGAATCTCCGTCTCATAACCCTCCGCTCGGCTTGAGGTGTGTGAAAAGGAGTCATCCATTTTCTTTCCCGCCGCGCTCCGGAGGCCTCCGGCGCGCATGAATCCCGGCCTCGTGATTCCGCGACCTGGGGTTCGGATGTTTAGCTCGAGGAGAAGGAGAGTGAGCAGACAGGCCTCGCCTTTCTCTCCCTCCCTCACCAGAGATGTGCGCGCCGTTGAATTCACGCAGGATTATCTGTTTCCTAGCCCCCATACGATGGCCATCCTTCAGGCCTACCGGGCGGACGTCCTCAAGGAAATCCGAGGGGACTGGTCTGACTCCGGAGGCTGTAAAGGAGCTGCGCAGAGCCACTGACTTAGCTCTCAGAGCCACTAAGCACACCGCACGCGCCGTGGGGCGCCTTATGGCGGGTTCGGCCGCAGAGCGCCATTTGTGGCTAAACCTCAGAGGAGAGCCGTTTCACCGCTACGGGGCGAGGTCAGACCGCAAATGCGTTTCTGCCCGCTTCAAACGTGCTCTCCTCACTCAAACCTGCCACAGCCACCCCTAGGGGCTTGGCGCGGGACGAGTTCATCCTCATTTATTCTCGGTCTGGCAGTTGGGGGACGCGTTGTCTTTCCCCCGCTACAGTCCGTCCTTTCGCCGCCGGCGGGCCGCGTGTTTGGGGACACAGTCGATTCTCCCCTGCAGCGTTCGGACCTGCAGGGGTTTCACCGCTACGGGGCGAGGTCAGACCGCAAAGCTTTCTGCCCGCTTCAAATGTGCTCTCTCGCCAAAACCGCCACAGCCACCCATAGGGGCTTGGCGTCGGGTCGAGTTCATCCTCATTTATTCTCGGTCTGGCAGTTGGGGACGCGTTGTCTTTCCCCTGCTACAGTCTGTCCTTCGCCGGGCGGGCCGTGTGTGTGGGGACACAGTCGATTCTCCCTGCAGCGTTCGGACCCGTGCTGGCCACCTGTCAGTCCAGCACTTCACACTCCATCAACCCGGACAAGGACGCCAAGGGCTCTCCTTCGTGGCGGAGGGTGCCGCTGCTCACGATTCGGTCTGGCTACACATTTCAGTTTGGGGTATATCCCCCCCGCCTCTACGGGGTTTCAACTGACGGTAGTAAACAGCGCCTCCAAGGCTTCTGTTCTACAGCTGTAGCTTTCCTCCCTCCTACAGAAAGGAGCGATAGAGGAAATACCGCAGTCGGACATCGAACGAGGGTTCTTCAGCTGAAGGGGTACGGCGGCCTGAGACCCATTCTGGATCTACGGCGTTTGAATTTTTCCCTCTACAAAGGGAAGTTCAAGGTGCTGACGATGAGAACCATCATGTCTCAGGTCCAGGAGGGAGACTGGTTTGTCACCATCGACCTGAAGGATGCGTATTTTCACATCCAGGTCGTTCTAAGACACAGGAGATTCCTTCGGTTCGCCTTTGGAGGGAAGGCTTACCAATACAAGGTCCTGCCCTTCGGCCTGGCTTTGGCTCCGAGGACATTTACCAAATGCATGGATGCTGCACTTGCCCCTTTGAGGCTCCAGGGCATTCGTGTACTGAACTATCTGGACGACTGGCTCATTCTGGCTCACTCCAGGGAGCTAGTGAGTCGTCACAGGGATATCGTTCTCGGCCACATCCATTCTCTTGGCCTCAGGATGAACGCCAAGAAGAGTGTGCTCCTCCCATCTCAACAAACTGTGTTTCTAGGAGTTCGTTTTGATTCCGTTCAGATGCAGGCCGTTTGGCTCCTGCCCGGATACCAGTTCTTACAGCATGTCTGGCCCGCTTCAAGCTAGGCCATCATGTCTCTGTAGGTACCTGCCGCAGGCTGTTGGGCCTTATGGCAGCAGCCTCCCCTGTGTTGCCCCTAGGGCTGCTTCACATGAGGCCATTCCTTTGGTGGATGAAGGAGCTGAGGTTACACCCCACTGTACCAGCTACTCGCCTTATCAGGGTGTCGCACAGTTGCTGTCGACACCTGTTAATGTGGCGAGACCCCGTCTTTCTCCAGAGCGGGGTGAGAATGGGTGCGATCCACCATCGCCATATGATCACGACGGACGCATCAATGACAGGCTGGGGCGCGGTCTTCGAAGGAGAGTGGAAGGAAGAGTTCCTCTTTTGGCATATAAACTGCCTGGAACTCAGGGCTGTCTTCCTGGCTTTGAAGTATTTTCTCCCCGTTCTCAGGGGGTATCATATCATAGTCAGGACGGACAATATGGCGGTTGTGTCCCACATAAACCGCCAAGGGGGTTCAAGGTCGCGCACCCTGGACAGGCTTGCGCGCCATCTTCTCCTTTGGTCCCAAGACAAGTTCCTCTCTTTGAGGGCGGTTCACCTTCCGGGAGTACTGAACCTGGCGGCCGATTTTCTGTCGCGACATAAGCTCAAACCGGGAGAATGGATGTTGAACCGTCAGACGGTATCCCAGATCTGGGATCTGTTTGGCAAAGCGGAGGTGGACCTCTTTGCTTCTCAAGAGTCATCCCAGTGCCCGCTCTGGTTCTCCCTGAGTTTCCCGACGACTCTGGACATAGATGCATTCGCCCACCCATGGCCGAATGTCAGTCTGTACGCGTTTCCGCCAATAAAGCTGATTCCGGCAGTACTATGCAGAGTGAAGGTGAGCGGTGCCCGTCTCCTTCTCATAGCCCCATTCTGGCCCTCCCAGACCTGGTTCTCGGAGCTAACTCCCCTCTTGTATCTGCCTCCTTGGGAGATTCCGATCAGGCGGGACTTACTGTCCCAGCTTCAGGGCAAGATCTGGCATCCTCAGCCGG
This sequence comes from Gymnocypris eckloni scoliostomus, assembly GCA_027564155.1. Taxonomy (NCBI): domain Eukaryota; kingdom Metazoa; phylum Chordata; class Actinopteri; order Cypriniformes; family Cyprinidae; genus Gymnocypris; species Gymnocypris eckloni. Next base: position 18,058,861 of record CM050429.1, on the reverse strand, counting down.
AGCTCTGGAAGTTGTGGGTTTGGCCCATACAGGGCCAAGGGCTGTGATTGATAGTTTGCCTGCCGAAGTTCAGGAAACCATAGCCAGTGCCAGAGCCCCCGCTACTAGGAAGCTGTACTCTTCCAAGTGGGGCATCTTTGAATCCTGGTGTTTGACTCGTGCAATCGACCCAGTTAACTGCCCTGTTGGTCCAGTGCTGGAGTTTTTGCAAGAAAGGCTGACAGCGAGGGCGGCTACTACCACCCTTAGGGTTTATGTAGCGGCCATTGCAGCTCGGAGAGAGCTGGATGAGATCCCCTTGGGGAGACATCGGATGGTCTCCGCTTTCATGCGTGGGGCCAGACGCCTTAGGCCTGTTCGCCCCATGGCAGTTCCTTCTTGGGACTTGTCAGTCGTCCTTGAAGGACTAGTGACGGCCCCTTTTGAGCCCTTAGAGTCAGCTTCGGATCGGATACTGACTCTTAAGGTTGTTCTTTTGCTGGCGCTTACGTCACTGAAAAGAGTTGGAGATCTGCAGGCTTTTTCTGTCAGTGAGACGTGTATGGACTTTGCCCCGGTCTAGTCAGTTACCCTGCGGCCTAGGCCGGGTTACATTCCCAAGGTCTTGTCCACGTCGTTCCGTTCTCAAGTGGTCACTCTTCACTCTTTCCATCCCCCTCCCTTTGCTTCAAGTGAGGATGAAAGACTCCACTTGCTCTGCCCGGTCAGGGCATTGAAGCTGTATGTGGATCGCTCCAAGGTTTGGAGAAAATCTCCCCAGCTATTGATCTGTTTTGGTGCTGGTCGCCGCGGGCTTGCCACGTCAAAGCAGAGAATTTCTCACTGGGTGAGAGATGCCATTTCGCTGGCGTACGAGGTGCGGAACCTTCCTTCACCTCTTAGTCTTCGGGCGCATTCTACTAGGGGCGTAGCCTCCTCTCAAGCTCTTTTTAGAGGGGTACCCCTGGAGGATATTTGTGTTGCGGCAGGATGGTCCTCTCCGCACACCTTTGTCAGGTTTTACAACCTTGACGTTGATACGGCTCCGGGTTCTCAGGTACTGTCTGTTTGAACCGACCGTATGTTGTTGGTTCATTTTTGGGCCAGATAGGCAGCTTTTCAGCTTGGCGTGTTTGGTATATCGTTCCCAAAGCGTAAGAAAGCTACGCAGTGTTGAGTTACCTCTGAAAGAGAACGTCTCGGGTTACTCACGTAACCCTTGTTCTCTGAGTAGGGAACGAGACACTGCGTTCGCTGCCAAGCTTCTCACGCTGCCAACAGGGTTCTTTTCGGCAGAGAAATCTGAGGAGTGGATGGCGCGTTCACCAGTATGACCTGACGACGTCATTGCGTCAGAGACGGCATCGCGCCATCAGCCAATGAATTGGCGTGATTCTATATGGGCTCAGACTCGGTCGCGCGGAAGGCGTTCCCAAAGCGTAAGAAAGCTACGCAGTGTCTCGTTCCCTACTCAGAGAACAAGGGTTACTTGAGTAACCCGAGACGTTTTCCTTAAGTAACACCCTTTTATAGTCAACTGTCTGCTGAACACCTGTGTAATGAATAATTAGACTCACCTGTGGTTGAATTCTTGTTAAATTAGACATTTGTAGTCTAAAATTTAGCTTTGCTCCAGAGACTTTCAGTGGGGTGTACTCATTTTTGCATCACCCTAATTTGAGTAAAACTGAAAATGTTGTTCTCTAAGTTATATTATTAACCATACTTTCATGTTATAAGTTAAACAGATGTTATATTAAACTTAGTCTTGTCAACATTTTGGAAAATGTTTTTGTGTTCATTGAGATGTTACTTTTCAAAGGGGGTGTACTCATTTACGCTGAGCACTGTATGTATGTATGTTCTTTGGGCCGCTGTGCCAAGATTGTGTTTGCATGCAATACAAATACCCTACAGTGCCATTTTAGTGTCATGCTGAAAAATAACTAACTAAATAAGATTAACGTCATACTAAGACAAAATTACTATAATAAAATCATGTTATATTGCGTGAAGTTAATGTGAAACACTGTCATCCTTAACATGAAAAGCAGCAATAAAACGTAGGCTTATAGATGTTTTGAAACTTGATCGATTTCATGTTTATTTTGTGCTGCAAATATTAAATAGGAAAATATAATTGATTCACATGATGCTTGAACTAAGGCGAATGTAGTTACCTCACTACAAATAAGAGTGCAAAACACATTTATTGTTTGTATCTGATCTTAAAATTTACAGAAGGATGAGACTTTGTGTTATAATAAAAAAGCACAGAGCTTATTGAGATTATTGGGTGGCTTGCGTCAAGTTCTGTGCACTGAATGGACATGAAAACGTAAAATATTATTTCCAAGCACTTATACCATAATTAAAACAGCTTGTGAATGGTCATGTAACGTTATTTACGTCAGAAAAAATCAATACGTTAACCGAGTTGGAACCCATGTCACTTTTAGTCACATACTAATTCTTTTGCATATGGCCCGGGACTGACTTGCTACTCCACTGCGGTGAAGAATAAGGTGGATAGTGGAAAAGGGTTATTTCGATTTTTACAATGTTCTTTACACAAAAAAAAACGGTTATTTTAAGAACTGTTCACTGAAAGGTTCTTTGGGGAACCTTTGCTTAAAGAGTGTATAATTAGTCTTCATTTTATTAGTATTAATAACTGTAACTACATCTTGAACATTGGCATACAAGGTTGTGATAGAGATCTTCTCACCTCGTGAGACAGGTAGAAAGCTGCGATGCCCAGGGGACAGAAACAGCAGAGCATGGAGAAAACACTGAGGCCCAGGTGGTCCCTCGGAGGCATCAGGAGGAAATTGTCTTCACTCTCTGAGTCACTTGAGTACTCACTCTGCAGAAAACATACAAAACACTGAATGAATCAGATGACAGAGAGGCTTTTCATCTAACTCTTTCCATTTCACATCTCTCTGCTTCTTTTCAGGGAAAAGGAAGACCAAAAAAATGAAGTAATAATATGCAACAAGCTTGTAGGAGGCCTGAGACATAGGGTCCAAATCAACAGAACACATTTTGCATGTGAAGGGTTTTTATAGGGTTAAATCTATTTTACTTCTTGTTTAATGTATACGGTCTTTTTGTACAACTAACAACCGTGTTCGACAGCATGCTGTTCCAAAAAATACTAGAATACTATTTATTTTAATTTAATAGTGTACAATTCTTCTTAATTACTATTTTCTTACTAAGGAATTAATAATATTCTGTATTCTTAAGATAGTTATAAAGACAAAACCTAAGAAGAATTTGAATTCCTAAAAATAATTATCTTAAAAGTCATTGTAAATAACCTCTTAAAGTTAGAATAACCTCCAACTTGTCTTATATCCCCAAAAGTAATATGTTTAATAGAATTGTCGGGTTGCTTCTAATAGAAGCATACAACATAACACTGGTCACATATAAAAAGTGCCATGAAAAGTGTTGAGCTTGTCCCCAATTGCACTGAGGGACATTCTTGAAATGTATCTTAAGATATTTATTAACTTATTTCTTGAGAAGTCTTGCATGAATCCGGCCCCAGATTTATTCAGACCTGACTCCATACTAATATGTGCTGTAATGTCCCCTTTTTATGATCTATTCCATTCACAATGAGAAAAATCTTTTTCTTGAAGAATATTCTTGAAATATTTCACTTTATGCAAGTAAAAATGTGAATGCAGCATTGTGTTGACTTGTGTCGCAGTACATTTGTAGCTCATATTAGGATTTTACATTTTTTGACAATAAAACACAATTTCAACTCTTACTAAATTTAAATCATGTCAATCATTCTGAATGTTGTAATATTTAATAACAGCTATGATACCAAAATAAAATCTTTGTAAATTAATATGGATGAAACTTTTCACACAGGCCTGTATCGCAGACTGAAGCCACAATTCTTGCAGCATTTCTGAATCTTGTTCTTAAAGAAAATTCTCTTTTCTCTGCATCCTCTACTTTTAGTAAGGTTTTTATCATCAACTAACATGTTCTTGTGTATGTAATCACAGCTTGCATGTGTTAACGGTGTGCTGATGAATGGACATAAACAGCTTGCACAACTTGGCTCTCTTGTCACCAATTTGCAGCAGAATGCCCTCTGCATATGTTAACACATCGAGGGCACAGTGACCTGCAGCACCCGGACGACAGTTCGCTCTCACACACACTCAAAGAAGATGGCTGGGGAGAGATTTTTGTTTTCTTTTGCACACAAAAAAGTATTCCTGTGGCTTCATCAAATTAAAGTTGAACCACTGATGTCACATGGACTGTTTTAACGATGTCCTTACTACCTTTCTGGGCCTTGAACGTGGCAGTTGCTGTCTATGGAGGGTCAGAAAACTTTGGAACGGGTTCGGAAAAACATTAGGGAGAGCGATTAATGACTAAATGTTTATTTTGGGGTCAACTAACCATTTAAAACAGCTTACCATTAAAATTTTCAAATGAATATCTAACATCTAAATGGCAGCTGTGGTTGCCAGAAATTCACCATTACACACGACACTAGAAATCCAATAAACATTAACATAACAAACAATAAACAAACAAAATAAGAGAAAATGTAACTATGTAATAAAACACCTCACATTAGCCTACTGCAAGCAAAAATAATTAAATGTATTTCAATGGGATTCTCAGAATGTCCTTTACTGTCTTTCACTGTAATTTATGTAAATCATTGTTTTTAACCTGAAAACAACAGTAAATTAATTCTTACAATAACGTTACATATATTGCTGTTAAACCATTTACAATTCCCACTGTATATGCGACTTACAATTTACCAATCAACATGTTTTTAATGTAAAATTTTACTGCATTTTTTCTATAAAAAAAAATAAAAAAATTTACAGTGATGTTACTGTTGTCTTAATCGAAATAGTTGCCTCTAAATTCATTTTCTGCAGCACCGTTATTATGTACCTTACATCACGTTTCCCAGCAGTTTTAACGTAAAACATCCAGTGAGTGGTGCTAAAACGCAGGGGTCAATACATGACGCTGGCACATTTTTGTTACGCTGATTTAGGCATGTATTGCTGTGTTTGTATTATGTATACGTTTATAAAAATTACTTAAATGTCCTAACTGATCTATGGCCTAATCCTGACTTAGTCTAAGCCCTGTCTGTGAAACCGGGCCTTTATCACTCAAGTGCAACGCCGTATTGCGTGAGCTACTGAGTAAACCTACTCAATTAGAAAACTCATGCATATGAAGTTGGATATGTGACGTTAACCTTCAAATGCATCAGTTTTCAAATCTCCCAGCATGTTAAAACTGTTTTGAATTCATAACATATTCCTCAGGTAATTATGCAAAAATTATGTTTTATTAATCAAAACTGTGGACCTGCAAATCATACTTGGTGTGAAAAGGAAAGTTGTAGGAGTTTTATTTATGCCTCTAGTGTTCATTTCAACTGGAAACTGCAGTGGTTCATATGTATAAGTACAATTTTTGAGGTTTGCAGAAATGTAAGAGGCTCGTATTTCCAGTGAGCCTATTTTGAGAAATGTCCAATGTGACCTGTCAATTAAAAAGTCTTTTGTTTACATGAATGTCAAGTTGATGCAGTCATATATTACATAAAGCATTTGCAAGGAAGTAGTAGAAACATAGGGTGGGGGGAGACCATGATAAAAAAAAAAAAAGAAGTTTTTGATTCATAAATACTGATTTTTCTACTGTACATGATGTCACGATTGCCCAAGAAGTCTTCCGAATTTATCAAGAGTCAAACATGTGGCACAACAATCTGGTGGAAGCTCTCTGAAGCTGTCATTTTATGCAACCAGTCAAATGCTTTTTGCACACATGTTCCTGTGGCTCAGTGGTAGAGCGTTGCATTTGCAGCACAAAAGGTTGAGGGTTCAATTCCCAAGGAACACACATACAAAAAAAATATAATATATATATAGCCTAAATGCTCTGTAAACCGCTTTGGATAAAAGCGTCTGCTAAATGCGTAAATGTGCACATCATCCAAGCCAAATGAAACATTGAAAATATCAAATATAATAAAGCTATATCATTTTGGAGTGAGAATGTTTTTGTAAGATTCCCCTGATTCATTCTGACACATAAAATGTTTTTGCAAGACATGTTTCCTAAACCCATGTGAATCACCAGCAGTGTATTTATTCCATAATATTCACTTATACATACAAGGACAATTCACAATACACAGGCAAATATAATAACTGTATTAGCTAAAAGCTATATTTCAACTGTAGTCCTTAATTCGAGGCAGTGTGTAGAAATTAAATGACAAATGGATTTTAATATTCTTTTGATTGTATCATCTGGCTACACCATATTTCTAATCATGCAAATGTGATGAATGGAGATTGAACAGTCTGATTGCCGAGTTCCAGAGTGACCTCATCCACAAACCTCAGCTCACATCTTGCAAGATCTCATTTGCTCAGATTGGCTTTTGCTGTGAAGTGGCAAGTTGCTTGAGAACCTGGCACATCGTTTTCCAAACAGCGTGTCATGTGATGCAACGTGTGTGAGGATGTAACGGTACAACAGACTGAGAAGTGTGCGTCTGCATAATAGAAATGTCAAGCGTTTCATTAATTTGATTCTAGAAAGAACTTCAAAAAGGCCAGAGCTTCTAAAGGCTACGATTATGAAAGGAGGCCTGATAGAGTTCTCTCTGCAGGTAAGAAAGCAGCGGATGAAAATTCACTTTCACGAAAATAAAAAATGAAGCACTTGTGAAAGCAATAAGGGAAAGTGTTACATGAGTCATCGGAGCGGCTGCACATGCTATCCGGTGCTGTATGATGTGATGTTTTTCAGGCCAGTGCAATCAGATTTTCTTTCCCCACGATTAATTGACTGATTAATCTCTCCATACATTGCATTTCTGATTAGCTGTTAATGTTGTATTATGGAATACCCAAAAGAGAAATGAGAGTGCCTGTTGAGGGTTATGCAGTGTATTCAGCTGTAATTAAATGATCAAAACATGCTGCAAGCAATCACATGCAGTGACAGTTTTCCTAAAATGTATATATTTATGAGAATTACAAAAGAATCTGCTGTGAGTAAAATTTTCCATTAAAATGAAAAGGTATAGGCCATGATAGAATCATAACCATTTTAAAGTTCACACATAAAATGATTTTTTTCCCCCGACATGGTTTTCTAAACCTATAGAAGCTTGTTTGTGACAGTATGAGAAAATAAATAAGGCAATTGTAAAAAGGTAAATAAGGTCATTTTAATCAGAATTCTGAGCTTATGTCTCACAATTCTGCCCATTTTTTCACAATGTAGAGACAAAATTCTCAGAATTGCATAAACTCGCAATTCTAACTTTCTTGCAATTTCAAGTTAACATCTCACAATTCAGAGTTTATTTTTCACAACTCTGACCTTGATTTTTTTTTACCACAGAATAATAAAAATACAGGTTATTGCAACCTATCTCACAATTCTGACCCTTTTCCCTCCAAGTTAATGTATATTGCGAGTTATAAACATCTCGCAATTCAGTGTTTACATCTCGCAATTTTTTTATTTATTTAGCCATCCATCCATCCCATGGTGGAAACAAGCTTTCATATAAACCTGTTGTTATAAAGATATATTTTTTTAAAGAATCTTCAAACAGCTCTTTTCCATACAATGACAGTTAAAATTATCATTCAAAATACAGTTCTGACACATACAGATTTAAAGATCATTATTTTCATGCTATGGGCAATAACTGATAAATGGCCTTTACTAATATTAAAATATTTAAAAGTTTTACACAAAAGTAGTTTATGTCGTTCTGCATAAAGATAAAACAAAAAAAAACGGTGCTTCAAGACTAGTCATTGCTTCACAATATTAAAATAAAAACTGTATGAAAATAGATGTGCAGCCAATAACCAATATTGTATCAATATACTGTGCATCCCCAACAGTATATGATACTTTTATGGTATTTTTGGTCTGTATTCTTTTTATTTATTTATTTGATCTTGGTGGATGTAGTCACTATATGTTGTTGTTAAATGAAATAAAAAGCTGCAGGAAGATGTTACACACACACACATATATATATATATTTATTTTATTTTTTTGTATTTTAGATGCACCTGCATATTTATATTTACAGGTGCATCTAAAAAATTAGAGCATCATGGAAAACGTTCATTTTTTCTTGAAACATTTCAAAAAGAGAAACTTTCATATATTTTAGTTTCATTAAATGTAAAGTAAAACATTTCAAAAGTGTTTTTGTTTTCATTTTGATGATTAGAGCTTACAGCTAATGAAAGTCAAAATCCAGTATCTAAAATATTAGAATATTTACATTTGAGTTTCAATAAATGACCATCCATACAGTATACATCCTGGGTATCTCTTGTTCTTTGAAAACACAATAATGGGGAACACTGCTGATGGTCCAGAAGACAATAATTTACACCCTCCACAAAGAGGGTAAGTCACAGAGGGTCATTACTGAAAGGGGTGGCTGTTCAAGGAGTGCTGTATCAAAGCATATTAAATGCAAAGTTGACTGGATAGGAAAAGGAAATTGGATAGGAAAAGGTGCACAAGCAACAGGGATGACCGCAAGCTTGGGAATACTGTCTAGCAAAGCTGATTCAAACACTTGGGAGAGCTTCACAAGAAGTGAACTGAAGCTGGAGTCAGTGCATCAAGAGTCACCACGCTTAGACATCTTCAGGAAAAGGGCTACAAAGCCACTTCTGAAACAGAAACATCGCCAGAAGTATTTTACCTGGGCTAAGGAGAAAAAGAACTGGGGTCTCTTTTATAAACATTGCTTACGCACAAAATGGGCATATAATATGCGTAAGCAATTTTCCACGCACATATCCAGATTTATAAAAAATAAACATGCCGTAAATATGTACAGACTTTCTAGACCATGCGTACAAACTCTTTTGGAGTGAGGAGTAATGAAGTAAACAAGTTTTAACTGTGTTTTCATTTCGATATGCATTTAAAATAAATATTCCACTCTCATTAAGCACTGAAATTACAAAAAGTAATTATGCAGAAGTTAAACAAATTTAAATTTAGACATATAGTGGAAGCATTTGATCACTTTTCATGTGGCATCCTATGTTTTAATGACAGCGAGGAGTGCTGTAGGTGCACAATAATTCATTTTTAAACTAAACTGCAGATCTCATGTTACGAGGATTTTTGAACAATGATCATGATGTGCACTTACTTCGATATTATGACGGACACAGATGGATACGGTGGTCGAACGGTCAGTACATTGTCCGGTTTGAATATGACCAATGATAACATCTCACTGTAAACCCACAGCTGCACGGACGTGTTGATGTCGTGTAAAGCCATCTCCGAAACGTTATAAAAAATACCACTGTATTTGAAGGATACCATTGAAGGAAAACGGTATAATATTTGCACATTTCCTTTTTAAAATAATTTCAGTAATTCGCAGAGTCAGAGAACTGGATTTACATTGCAAAAAATATAGGCCTATTATATCAGCTGTTTCCACAAAAATAGATGTTCAGCTTATGTTCACCTTATCAGCTAAACTGCATAAATTGAATTTGATTTGAATTGTTTAAAACAATTGAAATACTCTATGACCAGTATTTAATTTACAACTATGAGTTATACTAATTTTTGCATCACCCTAATTTGAGTAAAACTGAAAAATGTGTAATCTAAGTTATATTATTAACCTTACTTTCATGTTATAAGTTAAACAGATGTTATATTAAACTTAGACTTGTCAACATTTTGGAAATGGTTTTTGTGTTCATTGAGATATTGTTTAAAATTTTACTTTTCAAAGGGGGTGTACTCATTTACGCTGAGCACTGTATATATTTATACACAGGTATATACATATTTGTGTGCGTGTGTGTGTGTGTGTGTGTGTGTGTATGTATTTTTAAGCTTCTAACTGTACAATCATATAAGGGTTTTTGGGGGTCATGTATTTTAAATCAAAGTGAACTCGATGCAACACAGGCTGCAGCACATCTGCGGTTTGTGCAATCTGTGCTCTTCGTTGGCCACTCACGCAGGACTCTGTGAAGATGCACATCGGCCTCAGAACAGGTGGTGCAAACAGACGGGCAGCAGCAGGAAACTGGCTGTCCAGACCAGCTCTCTTTACACTCTCTACAGCCTTCTGATCACCCTCTCTCTCTCCCAGTAATCTGGCAAGAGCTCCAAACACATGCTCGCTCAGATCAGCAGCACCATATGACAGGGTGCTGTTAAAGTAGGGACAAAAACGGAGCTCACACCTTCCTTATAACACTGGATAACCGTATGGAAATTCTTGCATTGCTAAGAATTACCTCTAAACAAAACATTTGTGTGGTGCATTAATTATTTGAAAAGACTGAAAATCAAGCTGGCTCTGTTCCAAAACCTAGTGAGCTGCCAGCATGGGCAGCATTGTAAAGCCTGGTCTATGTATTAGAGTGTGCATGCAAGAAAAGTGACATATGATTACGTGATCGCAAAACTTCCGGTAATGTACACAGGTTTGTGAGGTCGTGCAAACTTCAAGGGCTTGCTGTTTTTTAACCAAAATTAAAGCTTGTTTAATTTCTGAAAGAGAATACATTAAGACAAACTACATTTAAAACAAATAAATTAAGATGAATTAGTATTATTCATGTAAAATATAATTATTTGTCTTAAATACTATATTGTTAGACAGTGAAATATTACAATCATAATATCACAATGGTAATATATCTTATTTTGTTTTTTATTTTTAGTTGTATTTAAAATAATTATTATATTAAATACTTGATTTAAATATTACAATATGTTTTCAATATTTCTATATGTACTTAAAATAAAATAATAATGTTTACATTTGTATTTTTTTTAAATACTTGTTTTTTTATTTTACAATAAAATGTTTTAATAGGAATATTTCTTATTTAGTTAAATATTTTTTTGTACATAAAATACAAATAATTACTCATATTTTATTGGTTTTCTTAAATACTTTATTTTTTATTTTACTATGACATACTACCATAGAAGTATTTTTTATTTTGTTTAATATTTGTATTTTGTAAGAAAAAGATTCATAATTAAAAAAGTATTGCAATAAAATGTATTGCTTTATTGCCACTAATACTTAAATTAAAAAGTATTAAATTAATACTTACATTAAAAAAAATAAAAAAATAAAAAATTGCAATCACAATTTTATCAGAAAAATCACGATTACTCTCCCTCACCAAATCATGCATTCCTACCACTGACTTTACCTATATGCAAAACAACTTCTTATGTGCTCTTTTGTCCTTTGTGCATTTTGATGAACTATATTTAAACATGCATTAATATGCAATCTCTCACCTCGAGTTCCTGAAATTCATCATCATCATCATCATCCACATCATAGGAGAGCGTCTGGATCTTGGCGTCTTCCAAAGAGAGATCCAGCAGTTTGCTGTCAGTGAACAGAATCCCGTCTTTAGTGACAGCGGAGCCGGACGAGGCGGGGGTCATCTCCTCAATGAAGGTGGTCTCGCAGCAGTCCCCCCCCTCTCCCCATGCTCTCAACATGCTCTCGGGGTACAGAAGCAGGTTGGGTCTGTAGTAAGGGTCTATAGCCTGGGGCAGGGTGCTGGGGTTGAGCAACTGTGGGGGTCCTCGACCATCCGGTGTCCCATTTATGTCCTTGGACACCACATGGCCCTGGTACTGTGGGGCAGAATAGACCGACACCAGTCCTTCTTTAGTCTCCACCATCAGATTGTGGGTATTGATCAGACCATTACGTTTGCAGCATTCATGTCCCAAGTCTGCACTCCCCGCTAATCTGGTCTTCCCTTGAGTAAGAGGGTCTTTCTCATCTGTTTCTAGTCGTGTTCGGACCCCTTTCTCCATGCTGTTGGTGTGGAGGAAACCTTGCCTCATGAATGGCTTTGTGGAGGCATGAGGTTCAAGTATCACTGCCCTCTTTCCTGGAAAAACCACATCCGTCTGGTTATAAAACTGTGATGGGAGAATTTGATGGCACAATAGGTGACACATAGTTTGGGGTGATTCGCAAATCAATGACTGCGGTTTAAATTTTTACACTGAAAAAAAAACAGTAACATCTAAATTAACTAACTGCATTTATTCAAGTTAAAAACTATATTTAATATCACTGAATTATCCTAAATATAGTTATTTATACTACCAAAACTACTTTTTATTGGCTAAATAAGAATTATTTTAAAAGTAAAATTATTTTAAAGTAACAAAAAGGGAAAAATGTATTGCATAAATATTGTAAATTGTAGTAAAAGCATTTTTTTATATATATATAATATTATGTTAATATTAATTATTAATTAATTTAAGTTTTTATTTTACATAGTAATACAGTTCTGTCATCATTTTAGTTTAATAGAATTAAAACAACAATTATAACAATAGATGATTATTATTATGATTTTTTTTCTGAAATGCCACTGTACATTTAATGTGGTTTTATTAAAGTTCAACTATTGAGAAACACCACTAACAATTTATGGAATTAAAATGAAAAAGGCCACATGCATGACAGAAATGAACATTTTGGGTTAAACTGTGCCCAGCTGTTATGAAACATTTAATGAGATTATTGCATTTATATCAGGCTTAATTTTCTTCATGCAAAATATTGTTGTTATTTTCTGAGATTCAGATATATAGAAGAAACTGTAATAAATAGGAATTCAATTTTATTGAATTTACTCGTTTTCTCCAGATGAACACAGATTTAATTTGAGTAATTTACAAGTAAAGAGGACAACCATAATGGTGAACAAATGTCTGATGTTCTCAAGCTGCCAGAAAACGTCTCAGGTTACGTATGTAACCATGGTTCCCCGAGTGGGGAACGAGACACTGCGTCCCCTAGGGGTCGCTACGGGGAACGCCCTCAGCGTGACTCGGTCTGAAGATACATATGAAAAACACCACCTGTTGGCGGCGACAGCCCAGCGTCACTACCGGCGTACCACAATATAAGTGCCGCCGGGAGGATACATCATCAGCTTCTTCGTCTGAAGCTTGCGTCGAAGCATGGCTCAAAGCCCAGGGCGCGGTGTCTCGTTCCCCACTCGGGGAACCATGGTTACATACGTAACCTGAGACGTTCCCCTTCATGGGAACTCGAACTGCGTCCCCTAGGGGTCGCTACGGGGAACGTTATACCCACTTCACCATGCTGAGGGGAATGCAAGCCAATTTCGCAAAAAAGGCGAGCACTAAGCCAACTATACCCGGCTTAAGGAAGTTTCCCCCGGGACGGCTGATGGCTGTCAGTGATATTATCCCCTTCGGCCAAAGGCCCGAGCTGCGTACTCTAGTACTTACCTGTTAGGCGCCGGGATTACCGGGCCTAGGGTAGAGCTCAAGGTCTTGGAATCAGAAAAGATTCCTTCAAGGGGATATGGCCAGGCACCTGGCTCACCAGGTCCTGGCCGATCACTCAGGGGTTACCACCTGCTCTCCCAAGCTTACTGAGGAACTGTCTCAACAGACCTCTTGGTAGTGTACCCCCCTTTCCCTTTTTTGGACCCAACATATATGGGACAGGGGAGGCGGGGCCCAAGGCACAAACCGGGGCTTTAACCAGCTCAAAAAGGGCCGCAAGCGAAGCGTAACCAGAACCCTACCCTTACGGGATTTTTAGAAAGAGCACAGAATCTTTAATGTGCGGACTTACCACTAAGTGGATTTTAGAAAAGTGCCCAAAGTCTTGCGTGTGCACTTATTAGAACGTTCTATGCCTTGGGCGGAGAACTACTCATTCCTCGGAGTGAGAGGGAACTCAGGCGCTCAGAAGGGAGCGGCACGCTCATAGATGACCCTCTGGTTGAGGGGAGCAATGCTGGCTCGACCAACAGGCGGCGACCTATCACAGAGCTCTGGGGGCGGAGAAACTCGGACGCTCAGGCGGGAGCGGCATGCTCATAGGTGACCCTCTGGTTGAGGGAGCAGTGCTAGCTCTACCGACGGCGAGCTCTGGAGGCGGAGAACTCACTCCTCGGAATGAGAGGAACTCAGCTACCAATGAGGAGCTCTAGGCGGAGAACTCACTCCTCAGAGTGAGACCTACAACGAGCTCTGGAGGTGGAGAACTCATTCCTCAGAATGAGAAGGCACTCCGCCGCTCAGAAGGGAGCGGCAAGCCCCATCATGAGCTCTGGAGGCGGGGAACTCATTCCTCAGAATGAGAGGAAACTCCCGCTCAGCAGGGAGCGGCATGCTCATAGATAACCCTCTATAGTGAGGGGAGCAATGCTAGCTCGACCAGCAGGGAGAGCGACTTATCATAGAGCTCTGAGGAGAGAACTCATTCCTTAGAATGAGAAGACACTCCGCCGCTCAGAGGGCGTCGAGCCCAACCATGAGCTCTGGAGGCGGGAACTCATTCCTCAGAATGAGAGGAACTCCGCCGCTCAGAAGGGAGCGGCATGCTCATAGGTGGCCCTCTGGGTGAGGGGAGCAATGCTGGCTCTACCAACAGCGAGCTCTGGGAGGCGGAACACTCATTCCTCGGAATGAGTGGACATTCAAACGCTCGAAGGGAGCGGCATACTCATAGGTAATGCTGGCTCTACCTAACGAGCTCTGGAGGCGGAGAACTCATTCCTCAGAATGAGAAGGAACTCAGGCGCTCAGCAGGGAGCGGCATGCTCATAGATAACCCTCTATAGTGAGGGGAGCAATGCTAGCTCGACCCGCAAGGAGAGCGACCTATCACAGAGCTCTGAGGAGCGGAGAACTCATTCCTCAGAATGAGTGGGAACTCAGGCAGCTCCGCAGGAGGCGGCATGCTCAAAGGTGACCCTCTAACGAGGGTAGCAATGCTAGCTCTACCTATAACGAGCTCTGGAGAGTGGAGAACTCATTCCTCAGAATGAAAAGACACTCAGCCGCTCAGAAGGGAGCGGCATACTCATAGGTAACCCTCTTATCGTGAGGGGAGTAATGCTGGCTCTACCCTTGCAGTGGTGACCAGAATGACTGAAGATCCAGGAGGATCCGCAGAAACCTCCGAGGGACTCACGTCCAGACCATCAGTAAGGCAGTTCGAGAATACAGAACCTGCCTGAAGTCATCATAAGTCCACCTGACTGCAGTTCTAGTTGGGAACTCATTCCTCAGAATGAGAGCCTATAATGCTACCTATATCGAGCTCTGGAGGCGGAGAACTCATTCCTCAGAATGAGAAGGAACTCACGCTCAGCAGGGAGCATGCTCATAGATAACCCTCTATAGTGAGGGGAGCAATGCTAGCTCGACCAGCACGGAGGCGACCTATCACAGAGCTCTGAGGAGCGGAGAACTCATTCCTCAGAATGAGTGGGAACTCAGGCAGCTCCGCAGGGAGCGGCATGCTCAAGGTGACCCTCTAACGAGGGGAGCAATGCTGGCTCTACCTATAACGAGCTCTGGAGTGGAGAACTCATTCCTCAGAATGAAAAGACACTCAGCCGCTCAGAAGGGAGCGGCATACTCATAGGTAACCCTCTTATCGTGAGGGGAGTAATACTGGCTCTACCCTTGCAGTGGTGACCAGAATGACTGAAGATCCAGGAGGATCCGCAGAAACCTCCGAGGGGACTCACGTCCAGACCATCAATAAGGCAGTTCGAGAATACAGAACCTGCCTGAAGTCATCATAAGTCCACCTGACTGCAGTTCTTAGTTGGGAACTCATTCCTCAGAATGAGAGCCTATAATGCTACCTATATCGAGCTCTGGAGGCGGAGAACTCATTCCTCAGAATGAGAAGGAACTCAGACGCTCAGCAGGGAGCGGCATGCTCATAGATAACCCTCTATAGTAAGGGGAGCAATGCTAGCTCGACCAGCACGGAGAGCGACCTATCACAGAGCTCTGAGGAGCGGAGAACTCATTCCTCAGAATGAGAGGAACTCCGCCGCTCACAAGGGAGCGCCTCTGGGCAGGAAACTTCCACCTAACCTCGGTCGGTGGAGTTTACGGTGGTTACAGGGAATTAGAGAGGAATGAGAGGGCTTGCCTCTCTCTGACCCACGCCTCTGTCTCACCCTAGCCGCAGGAGGGGGAGGGGCATGAGTCGCGAGACTAGCCTTCTAAGCCCATCTCTGATCCTCAGACCGAGATGGGTTAGGACCCCTGGTTGTTCGGGCTCAGACCTGGACCTTATCCAGGACTTTTAGCAGGTCAGTTGTGCAACGAGCGGACGGTCTGACCTGCTGCTGCCCCCTGCCATTTAAGCGAGATTCAGGGCTTAGATGGCCAGGAGGGAGCCTTGAGAGAGGATGTCTCGCCATAGAGAGATAAGCTAGTTATCATCTCTTGCACAGGGGCATCCTCATAGCCATTTTCACGCATCCCTCAGTGTCAGCATAACTAGTATGCTGAAACCTATGAATCTGAGAAAAAAACTAGCTTTCCCACTCCTTCTCAACCTCCACATCGAGATTTATGAAGAAAGGAAGGCTCACTCGAGCTGGGGTTATTTAAATTTATTTTTATAATCCATAACCTCCAAAACTCGTTCATATGCAGCGGAGCACTAGCTGCTGCATCTAATGATGTCAGAAAGATCGCATCATCACAATCCAGCAGCTCACTCTCGTTCTCGGCCGTGCGAGGGGCGGTCCTTTCCAGCTTATCGGCCACCACCAACTGCGAACCCCACGATTTCATTCGCCTCCGTGCCTCGGCAGCGGTGGGTCTTAATTGCGGGAAGCAGGCGGCTGCCCTCTTTCCTCGAAAAGAGGGACAGGCGAGAGCTGAGCTTCCTCACAGAGAGCCGCTCACAATGCACGCAAACCGCCCCTCAAGGACATCGCGCGCGTGCTCCATGCCCAAACAAAAGGCGCAACAGTCGTGTGTGTGTCATCGGGTGTCAAATAACGAGGACACGGATCCACACACTTCCTAAACGCCTTGCTAGTGCTCGCCATAGTAGAGTTAGAAAACTGTACTCTTACCAGATTCACTCTGCACGCTTCAAACAAACCAGTCAGTGAAGACGAAAAAGCTGATGATGTATCCTCCCGGCGGCACTTATATTGTGGTACGCCGGTAGTGACGTCATGGGCTGTCGCCGGCCAACAGGTGGTGTTTTTTCATATGTATCTTCAGACCGAGTCACGCTGAGGGCGTTCCCCGTAGCGACCCCTAGGGGACGCAGTTCGAGTTCCCATGAAGGGGAACCATGTAGTCTTCAATACCAACTTCATTTGTTCTTTCCTCCAAACTCTCAAAAGACTTGTTGTCTCCCAACCATGCGACTGTTGGTTGCTCTTATTCAATGCATGTCTAGGCCATTGATCTCACACTCTGCACCATCGCATTATCCAAAACCCAACGGCCAGGTATGCACAAACTTTCTTTTCTGCAAAGTTCAGCAGTGAGGCAATGCTGGAGGCACCGTGCACAGCATCCTATAATCTGAATTAGAGTATACTGCCATGAGCACAGAAAATCCATCACACCATCAGCAGTGTCCTGTAAGCAATTAGATGCTTCAGTGCAGGAGCTCTACTGTGCGTGATCACAACACATTAACCCTCAGTTTGTAGTGCTTTCTTCAAAATCACAAGGCCACAGCTTTAACAAATCTGATGTCTGAGTATGAGTGAATATGAGTGGATCACAAATCACAATATAAATCAGCCCTTTAAGGGTTAAAGTATCTGTGAAAAGGATTAGACACCCTAAAGAGCGCTGGATACCCTCCAAGGAAACATATATCAGTTTAACAGAGCTGGTGTGAAAAACATCAATACCACATTAAAGACTCCATGAACATAACATTAAACACTAGCATTGGACCTATATATCAGCCAGGCCATTTAATGCAATGATATTTAGTTGTTTTGAGATTATCGGCACTGGGTTAGGCCTAATTAACTGAGGTGGTTATCTCCACACATGTAAGATTCAAATTAAACTGACAGCTATGTCAATGGATTTATGTTTCTGAGTAAACGTTGTGTAAATGCTTCTTTTCAGTTCACTTGTTTTACTTAATTGTATTATAGCCCATACTATAACATCCACCTTGCTTTATAAATGCATTGGCCATAAAAAACTCCATTGGTTTACAACGACTGCATCAAACGCATAAACCAAACAGTCTGTTATTACTAGCCTCTACATGTAGGTGACATTTTTCTTCATGTTTAAAAAACATTATAAATGCAGATTGTTATTAAATAGTGTTGTAATATGTGTGTTTTTAGTGATTGAAAGACACCAGTTAATCATTTTTAATAATCTTGTTAAACTATAAAAATATATCAAATGTAATAATTGTATGATGCCCAAATAATAAATATTAGTTGAGGTAACATATAAAACACATGGAGTATATGGTTACACTTGAATTGCCATAACTTGTTTGACCAATTAAAACATTTTGGCTGAATGGACTATAAAACTAGTTCAGTAAAGGTTGAGCCAAGTAAAAAATAACACTTTAGATAACACTTTGAAGAGAGAAATTGACTGAAAGTAACATTTCTGTGGAACTAGGTATTAAATAATAATTAGTGAAGCAGCTTGAATTTGTTTTACAGCGCATCTACACAAAACTGCCTAATTTAAATGACCACTCTTTTACTCAAAACTAACAAAATAGAAATGAATAAATAAAAACAGAAAGTGAGGTGGACTACAGTTATCGGCTGATAATCTCAAATCACACACAATACAATCACAACTTTTAGAAAGTCAAGTTAGTAATTAAACAGATGTGTGACAATTGATTTCTTAATTCTGAAGTGTTGGGTGACAAAAAATTCCTTCGGTCTTTAAAAAAAACTACAAATGTGGCCGTGATTATTCAGTACACCAGCATCATCCCCACTCATTATTTTTCTATAATGGAACATTAGATTTTTTTTTATCCAGTATTATGTAATTTGAACTCTTATTTTATCTTAAACACTATTCAAAAGCTCATTTCATAACTAAATATATAATTTGCACAAACCAAAACATGAATCCCTAAGGGTTTTGCACTGCAAGTCTATTCTGAAAAACAAAGCAAACAAAACAGCCCTGCGTCCTAGAGCTGTTCATGCATCTGGCTGAGGCACATAACCTTGTATAGAAGAAACAAACATACACATCAATGCGAGATTAATTATGAAATGTGTACGATCCTTCACCGTTAAAGTCATCAATCAATCAACCTGCGCATCGAGCGAGCTCTGCTTTAAAATGCACCCGTGCAAGAACGAGATGAAGGACAAACAGACCACGAGAAAGGCTTCAGAAAGGCTGTGATGCACTGATGTCATCTTGGTGCAATCATTCATTTGCTGTACAAGTTCGTGATCAGACTGGTAACTTACCTTCCACGGTGAGCTGGTATAGCAGTCAGTTAATGTTCATCTGAACCACGAATAATCTCAATGACCGGGGAACCGTGCGAGTCATATATCCGTTTACAATTTTAATTATGAAGCAGAGTAATAAATAAAAAGTGCAAGTGACCAGTTTTTGTCCCCGAGAAGTCTTCTATCAAGAGTGAGGGAGGAAAAATCACCAGCGAAAACCTTTCATGCGGACACGATGTCGATTATACTGCATTTTGCCAGCCGTTTTAATAGGACTGCGGTAAGAGTAAAGACGCGTCGAGTCTGTAGATGTCAGAGCACTATAACGCACTGCTCTCTCCTCGTCTGCGCTCTTTATATGTATCGCTCGAGCTCCCCTGGGTCCTAAAGATCGCACAGGACCGGACCGTTTGTCTCATGATCTATATATTTATTTATAGCTTAATTTAAATTTGTACTAGGCAACAATACAACAACAGTGCATACCATTTATATTATGACTTGCTACTAAAGTGTGTAATAACTATATTCACGATACAGCAATATTGTATTGCTTTTATAAAAGCGATGCCACATAATATACATAATAATTAAGCTATATCAACTATTTTGTTAGGGGGAAATATCTGTGGGGATTGCACAGGGAAATGGTGAACAGTTGAGTTTCCCGCTGTTATTATTAGGCTAATGTTATGTGTGTTGTTGACCAATCAGAAGCCAGGACCAGAACTTTGGTTTATAAAGTAAAGATCAAATTATGACAACATAGACAAACAAATTAATAACTAAATTAAATCTTAATATTAGGCAATATGAAATATTGATGGAGGAGAAAGTGTGATTAAGATATGAGGATAGGCTAAAAATGTATCTTCCTTCCAAAATGAGTCCTGTTGTTTGTTTTATCCAGCTGTGAGCCACGTACAGTCTAAAAACACATATCACAGTGAAACTGTTTAATGCCCCTGTCTACATCAATATTGTTTGAGCATTAAGTCTTAATGTCAAAAACGTGCATGTTAATTATTGTTTTAAGATTCGTGTGCACCAGAAAAAGGAACAGGGCTGGCCCTGACTAATTTGGTGGCCTATAGGCAAGATTTTTGCTGATGCTAATCAATTCCACCACCGATCATTCACACAGAAACTGCATAGCTTTACGACATTAAACAAATATAAGAGCATTGCACAAAAAACGGACATTAAGTCAGCTATAGGTATTTGAATTAGAGAAATGCAAAGGTAGCTACAATATTTAAACTAACCTTTATCACATTGTAAAATTGCAATACTAATATTTATGTCTTAATTCTTCATTTCAAACATTCTTAAATTTAGGGATGCACTTATCTTCATTTTGCATGTCCGATTCTGATTACTCATTTTCTTACAAGCAAATCTGATTCCTGTTTATTAATACATATTACACCATTTTAAGCAAGAGACAAGAAACAATGAAAATATGAGTATAACAAGATTTTTATTTAGCGCTATAGCAGACCAAATCATTATCATTATTCATAATCATAATCAAAGCCCAAGTATGGGCAATATAACCGCACCTGCCTTATCAAACACAACTAATAAAAAATAGAGGGAAAGGCTGAAGAGTTTATTATGCACAGTTAGTGGTTTGCAGAATTTAGATGCCCTGTAGAAATTAAGTTTGCAAATAACTTAAATAACAAAAACATCCTGCACAGATGCTCTCAACTGTGCAGCAGCGATTTTAGCAGGATAATATAAAACAAGACAGAACCACTGTCCTGGTGGTTAGGTGTTGGTGGTGGTTAGGTGTTGTTTTTGCAAACTTTATTCAGACTCTCAATTGCAACACTGCCATCCAGTGTTTAAAAAGTAGACTAACTGTATATGTATGTAGATACAATATTAAATGTGAAACGGCTAGTTTTGGATCATTAAGATTTTTTTGTGACATTCTTTAGCAGCTGTATCTATGTACTGTATGTATATACACTCACCGGACACTTTTTTAGGTACACCTGTTCGATTGCTTGGTAACACAAATTGCTAATTAGCCAATCACATGGCAGCAACTCAATGCATTTAGGCATCTAGATGTGGTGAAGACGACTTGCTGAAGTTCAAACCGAGCATCAGAATGTGGAAGAAAGGGGACTTAAGTGACTGAGCCTGAGTATTTCAAAAACTGCTGATCTACTGGGATTTTCACGCACAACCATATCTAGGGTTTACAGAGAATGGTCCGAAAAAGAGAAAATATCCAGTGAGCGGCAGTTGTGTGGACGAAAATGCCTTGTTGATGTCAGAGGTCAGAGGAGAATGGGCAGACTGGTTAGAGATGATAGAAAGGCAACAGTAACTCAAATAACCACTCGCTACAACCAAGGTATGAAGAATACCATCTCTGAACGCACAGCACGTCGAACCCCGAAGCAGATGGGCTACAGCAGCAGAAGACCACACCGGGTGCCGTTCCTGTCAGCTAATAACAGGAAACTGAGATTACAATTCGCACAGCCTCACCAAAATTGGGCAATACAAGATTGTTAAAACGTTGCCTGGTCTGATGAGTCTTGATTTCTGCTGCAACATTCAGATAGTAGGGTAAGAATTTGGCGTAAAGAACATGAAAGCATGGATACATCCTGCCTTGTCTCAACGGTTCAGGCTGGTGGTGGTGGTGTAATGGTGTGGGGGATATTTTCTTGGCACACTTTGGGCCACTTTGTACCAATTGAGCATCGTTTAAACGCCACAGCCTACCTGAGTATTGTTGCTAACTATGTCCATCCCTTTATGACTACAGTGTACCAATCTTCTGATGCTGCTTCCAGCAGGATAATGCACCATGTCACAAAGCTCAAATCATCTCTGACTGGTTTCTTGAACATGACAATGAGTTCACTTTACTCAAATGGCCTCCACAGTCACCAGATCTCAATCCAATAGAGCACCTTTGGGATGTGGTGGAACGAGAGATTCACATCATGGATGTGCAGCCGGCAAATCTGCAGCAACTGCGTGATGCTATCATGTCAATATGAACAAAAATCTCTGAGGAATGTTTCCAACACCTTGTTGAATCTATGCCACGAAGAATTAAGGCAGTTCTGAAGGCAAAAGGGGGTCCAAGCAAGGTGCTAGCAAGGTGTACTTAATAAAGTGGCCAGTGAGTGTGTGTGTGTATATATATATATCTCATATACAACCCGAATGACGGAAACGTTGGGATGTTTTTTTTTATATATTTGAATAAAATGTAAACTAAAAGACTTTCAAATCACATGAGCCAATTATTGTATTCACAATTGAACATGGAGAACATAACAAATGTTTAATCTGAGGAATTTTACACTTTTGTCCAATAAATGGGCTCATTTCAAATGTGATGCTACAGGTCTCAAAAAGTTGGCATGGGGGCAAAAAAGGGCTGAAAAAGCAAGAAATTGCTTTCACAGATTTTGAAAAGATTCTGCTGGGAGAATATCTAGCAACTAATTAAGTTAATTGACATCAGGTCTGTAACATGATTAGCTATAAAAGAGATGTCTTAGAGAGGCAGAGTTTCTCAGAAGTAAAGATGGGCAGAGGCTCTCCAATCTGCGAAAAAGCATAAAAATATTGTGGAATACTTTAAAAACAATGGTCCTCAATGTCAAATTGCAAAGGCTTTGCAAATCTTATAATCTACAGTGCATAACATAATCAAAAGATTCAGAGACACTGGAGTAATCTCTGTGCGTAAGGGACAAGGCAGAAGACGTTTGTTGGATGCCCGTGGTCTTCGGGCCCGCAGACAACACTGCATCACTCATCGGCATGATTCTGTCATTGACATTGGGCCCAGAAATACTTCCAGAAACCACTTTCGGTGAACACAATCCACCGTGCCATCTGCAGTTGCCAACTAAATCTATATCATGCAAAAAGGAAGCCATATGTGAACATGGTCCAGAAGCGGCGTCATGTCTTGTGGGCCAAGACTCATTTAAAATGGACTGTTTCAAAGTGGAAAAGTGTTCAATGGTCAGACGAGTCCAAATTTGAAATTCGTGTAGGAAATCACAGACGCTGTGTCCTCCGGGCCAAAGAGGAGGGAGACCTTCCAGCGTGTCATCTGTGTTCAGCTCAAAAACCAGCATCTCTGATGGTATGGGGGTGCATAAGTGCATATGGTATGGGCAGCTTGCATGTTTTGGAAGGCACTATGAATGCTGAAAGGTTTATATAAAGATTTTAGAGCAACATATGCTCCCCTCCAGACAACGTGTATTTCAGGAAAGGCCTTGCGTATTTCAGCAGGACAATGCAAAACCACTGCAGCTATTTCAACAGCATGGCTTCATAGTAGAAGAGTCTATGTGCTGAATTGGCCTGCCTGCAGTTCAGATCTTTCACCTAAAGAGAATATTTGGCGCATCATTAAATGAAAAATACGTCAAAGATGACCACAAACTCTTCAGCAGTTGGAAACCTATATCAGGCAAGTATGGGACCAAATTCAAAAACTCCAGAAACTCATAATCTCGATGCCCAGACGTCTTTAAACTGTTTTGAAAAGAAGAGGAGATGCTGCACCATGGTAAACATGCCCCCGTCCCAACTATTTTGAGACCCGTAGCTGGCATCAAATCTGAAATGAGCTCATTTAGTGGATAAAAGTGTACACTTTTTAAAAATTTTACAGTTTAAACATTTGTTATCCATGTTCTATTGGGAATAAAATTTTGGCTCATGTGATTTGAAAGTCTTTTAGTTTTCATTTTATTCAAATTTAAGAAAACATCCCAAAATTTCCAGAATTCAAAAATTAATAAATAAATTAAATAAATTAATAGAGTTTATCCTATAAAATAATTGCTATATTTTTTAATTGATATTGATTAAAAATGCACTTTTTAATGTTCCACTGAAACAATTTCTCATTAATTTTGGTCCTGCATATACCCAGCATTTTTATTTTTAATAATGTGGAGCTTTTATTGTTGATAATATTTGTAAAACATTTTCCTTATTTTATAAACATGTGATTTTTGGGTTATTATAAGGATCGCTCTTTATCGCTCTTTAAAATGTTATTTTTTTATACATTTTATGTAATGTAAATTTCACATTCATAAATGCAAGTTAACAAAAGGCAAACCTCTTTTAAAAGAGATTAAAATGTATCTAGATGTGATGTCAAAATCTAAAAAGCAATGAAAGCAATTATATGCTCCTCCTTTAACATTTTCAAATAAAAACAAAAAACATTCAATGGTGCTTACCTGCAAAGTACATTTTCTGTAGTGTAAAACATATAAAGTGTAAAATATGTAATATATAATTTGTCTGTAAACTGATGCTTCGTACCCTCTCTCCTTTTTTCCCTCTTTTTCCTTGTTCCTTCTTGTTGATACATGTGAAATGTTCTTTGCTATACAGTGGGAGATGGCATTGTACATTATATAAAAAAGAACAAATTCTGCACCAATTAAGTAAAACAAAATAATGTTTATTATTGGGTGCATAGATTCAACCAAAGAGAAAAATACAAAAAGCAAAAAAAAAAAGAATATAAAAAAAAAAAACAAATATGCACACCAAATGAAATGCAAAGTTCAAGGTCCTCTGACCATATTTTTTCCCTGAAGATTTACAAAGAGGTGACAATAAAAACTAAAGTGCACTAACAAAAAAAGTGACTCTGTGCGCACACACACACACACACACACACACACACACAGCCCTGGCTGGACTATCTCCAGTGCTAAAGATTACAACAATTAAGGAAATAAATTTAGGTTTTGATTTATTCTTCAGAAATATGTTTTTTTGTTCAAAGCACCTTGAATGTTGCATTTCGTTTAGAGTGCAGATTTTTTGCAAATGCTATTTGTTGACAACAAAGCATAAATAATAAAAAGTACTAGGGCTGTTGTTGTTCCTCCACGCCTGCAGATGGCAGTAATGTGTTGCTGCACCCAGACATTGGCGCACAGCCGAGCTGAACTCATACCTGTTCCACAGGAAGCAGGATTTGACTAAACTTAACTGTACAACAGGCTGCAAAAACGACTTCAGGCTGGGCAACGATACGCTACCACGGAGAAGAAAACTCCATCCACCCCGGGGGAAAGTCGAGAAGGAGGAGAAGCCCTGCAACACCGGAGGTGAGTCCAAGCGGAGCTCTGCGCCTCTCTCAGGGCTTTTTATGTATTTTTGACACCGAGGCCGCACTGACAGCTAACGTTAGTTACAGCATATGTATCCTGCTAGCGACGCGACGCAACTAACTAGAACGCCCTCGAAGCCGCACGACGCTGCCTCGCGCGGCTTTCACTCTATAAAGTTTGGTATTTTTAAACGCGTTTTAGTTCGTCACGTTGCCCGCTCGCAGTGTTGATGTTAGCGCTAAATATTGCGCACTTGCTCAGCTCTTTTACCGCATCTCAGGAGAAAAAGCAGCGCGGCTGGAAGGGTTTAGACGCCGTCAGATGCGAGGCCCGAGCGGGCTGAAGTTCGTGATTCCTCCGCTGAGCGCTAATCAAACACGCTTGAAGACAACAGGCCCACATGCCGCTGTTTAGCAGCATCGCTAGCGGATGACAGCAGCTGTGAGAAGTAACAGACTTCGTGTTACCGCGGGGGGACATGTAAACGGTGTTCGTACGATAAAGTTTAAACTTTGTTAGAGATAAATTTCAATTTATGTTCTGGTGATGCTAGCAAACAACGTTTCACAAATCAAAATGACCCAAAATATCATGTCATGGGGTCGTGAGTCATAGATGGGGTCGTGAGTCATAGATGCAGTGACTAATATCCTAAACTTGGGTGTAGAAAATTTGTAGTTTTGGTGCCTTGTAGCATTGGTCATCATGCATTTCTTCAAAGTTTTTACTATGTTTGTGCTTTTTGTAAAAATAACAGGACATGTGATTGGGGGACGATATGAGACCGAGTAGTCAATGGCAGAAATAAAATTTTAGTGTGAAGTATCTCTTTAATTTGACACTTGATTATGGATATATTACAGAAACATCCTAACATCTTAGTCTTGTCTTATATTGCTTGAAATTGTCAGATGTAATAGTTACCCCCAAAATAACAATTCTGTCATTTACTAACCCTCGTCGTGCCCAAAATTGTTGTTCATCTTTGAAAAACATATTTTTAAGAAAACCTAGACATTTCTGTGCCTCTGTTGAAAGTCCGTTCCACCAAAACCTCATCATTTACTCATTCTCATATCGTTCCAAACTCATGAGACTTACGTTTGTCTTAGAAACACAAATTAGGATATTTGTAATGAAACCGGAGAGATTTTGAACCCATACGACTTTAATTAAAATGATTATATTTTAATAGAGGCCTAAATTAAATCTGTGCATCATATAAAGTAAGACTTGGCTTAAACCCTTTAATTCATATGGATTTCTTGTACAATCTACTTTTTGAAGCGTTGAAGCAATGTTTTGTGTGATTGGGCTTTCAGTGGAGGGACAGAAGTCTCAAGTTTTATAAAAAATATCTTCATATGTGGTTCGAAGATTAATTAAATCATGAGGGCGAGTAAATAACAGAGTGAACTAATATTTTAACTTGTAGGATAGGAAGTATATGTAATGCAGTGCTTTGTTTGTAAAAGCTGGTCTTCAGCATTTAGGGTGTACAGTGTAATTTGAGATGTTATAATTGTCGATTTTAAATCTTTATATGTGAACCCATGCTAGCAAAATGAGTCGGAGTGAGAAAATTTTCAAAAATGATATATGACTTGTTGGAATCAGATAAAAAATGACTGAGCTACAGCCGTCTGAAGGCGATGAAGTCGATTTTGAGAGAAATCAGATTCCACAGCGAAATCATCAAGCAATATTTTCCTCCAATTCTTTTCTTAAAGGAATACTCCACCCCAAAATGAAAATTGTGTCATTAATGAATCACCCTCATGTTATTCCAAACCTGTAAGACCTCTGTTCATCTTCAGTACACAAATTAAGATATTTCACATGGGTTATTTTACCAATCTCCTTGCTACGTTTCTGGACGTTGATCGTGTTAAATACATTGCTGTCTATGGAGAGCTCTCAGATTTAAATATAAATATCTTAATTTGTCTTATGGGTTTGGAACGACATGAGGGTGATTAATTAATGACAGCATTTTCATTTTGGGATGGAGTAACCGTTTAATAATAATTATTTGGGCTGCATGATATTTTGCATGCGATAGTTATGCGCATCTCCGTCTTTACTGACGAGATGCGCAACTTGTTTATTGTTTTTATTGTTATTTGTTTGCTGGTTTTTATTGTATTTGTTATACTTGCATTTATTTATTGTTTTTTGCCACGAAAATAGCCTAAGATGCTGACATGACATTAAATAAATATATACTACTACTACTCGTCCAGAAGTAAACAGAGAAAAAGGTACTCCTCTCAGAAAGCATACAAATAAAGATCATTTTAGATGTTTAATTACTGTTTGGAGCATTGGGATTGCTAGAAGTGGGCATAATGAACTAATTTTTGTGAAAACCTCAAATTGGACCAAAATTGAAAAAGATTTGCTTCTTTTGCCTCTAGCACAAAATTCAGATGGTGCGCTTCTGACTAATTTTGCCAGCACGGGTCACATATTCTCATTATATCACTCTTTGTATCCTCAGCTACCATGGTGGGTGAGCGCCGCAACGGTAACCTGCTGGTTCAGCTGGGCCCAAAGCTACAGGCTTACCCAGAGGAGCTTATCCGTCAAAGGAGGACTCACGACGGCCAGACGGAGTACCTGATTCGCTGGAGCTTGCTGGCTGTGGAGGATAGCAGCAGCTCAGGCTGCAGCAATGAGGCGAGCGGTGGCAGCAGCAGCAGTTCGGGCGGCGGAGGCTCCAGTGGCTCCACCTCTGGAGAGAGCAAGAGCGAGAGCATCCTCATGTGGATGTCCACAGAAGACGTCTATGCCAACTGCCCCACTCTGCTAGGCAAGCGCAAGGCTGACTCCCAGAGGCCTCTGCAGGAGGAAGAGGAGCGTCCCAGCGGCCAGTTCACCGCAGATGTCACCTTTGACGAGGGAGAGCTGTTGGACATGAAAGACGACGTGAAGAATCTCGTGCGCCGCGCCCGGAAGCAGATGGCCAAGAACAGCGACTTCGGGATAAGCATCACGCACACCATCCACGTGCTGAGTGCCTACGCCAGTATCGGCTCGCTGGTAGGAGTCTTCAAGGAGACCGGCGCTCTCGACCTGCTCATGGAGCTGCTCTGCAACAAGGAGCGACAGACCAGACGCAGCGCTGGCAAGATGCTGCGAGCCCTGGCTTCTCACGATGCGGGTGAGTCTGGCTTTTTGCAGTCGGGTTTCTCTATCAAACTAATGGTTATTCAGTTTGACAACCTCTTAATAATCACAGGTCTTTCGAAACTCCTCGGGTTCTCTGTTAGAGCTGTTGTGTCCAGTGGTTCAAACTGAAACTATCGCTTCCTAGGGGTTTTCCCTTGAATGAAAAGTAAAAGTCACTTTCCTTGAAAACTGCTGGTAATGCTGCTGAATACTTGTATGTCATTCAAACTTTAATTATTGATGCAGCAAAATGAAAAACATGGAGAGACAATTTTAAATAGCTGTAAATTTGGGAATAACTTTCTATGAATATTGTTAAATTGCATTATTTGTATAATTATTGCATATATTTAGTAGCATTTAGATTTCAACAAACGTTTAATATTATTTAATATTTTTTAAGTATGTTACAACGGTATAAAAATAAAAGAATATAAGAACAAAGTGTGCATTAGTTCAATATTGACTTAAACTCTTTTCCATACAAAGACAATATTTACATCCATGCTGTGAATAATGCACACACAAAAAAAATCACAATATCGCTAAGTTTTCAAAAAAGCAGCATGTTCTTGTCTAGGAATTTATTCTGTGAATTTGTTTCCATTGTAGTCTGTGTGCATGCAAGGGTATACTATGGATTATATGCATTGAAATAAATCTCTTGCGTTTGCCAAACATCTAAATAAAAATATATAACCTACACAAACCTTTTGAAACAAATTAATAATAAAAAAGCACTGAAAAACGTAGTATTTTAAAAATACCTAAATGTATGTAACAGATTTTTTATTTTATTTATGATTTATTTATAATTTTTTGTTTCTTTTTTTAGTAATCGACCAATATTTTTTTTTATAACCGAGACCAATTATTTGCTTGTTTATGTACCCAATAACCGATATGCAGAACCAATATTTATTTACTGTTATAAAGTAAATAAATAACAGAGTGAAGTAAGTCCATTCTTCACTTTCAGTCATCTTAACAACAACAAAAAACTGTTGAAAATGAACATTTTCATGTAAAATTTAATCTTCAAATTACATTTTATTTATAAAAAGCATCATCAGCAACACTGATATTAACAATATCATATCAATGTCTAATATATTCAAATGGAGAAAATAAAGGACAGAAGTCATATCAACTTCATTTTAAACTACAGTTTTAGGTTTAAACGCTGTTTAATAGACTAAAGAGTGAATAATTCACTGGATAAAATTATCTGAAATATTGAAATAAGCTATAACAAACAAAACATCATATTTTATTGCATTTCTCAACTGGCATGTTATATCAGAATTATTACAAAGTTTTTGTCATTCTAGATTATGAAATGCCTGCTGACAGCGCGGTTTATCTATGCATTTACACAGAACTATAGGGAGAGGGGACGGTTGCAACACTTTTTGCATTTCTTTTAGTTTTTCGGAGACTATTTGCATTAGAAAGCCAGAATGTTAATACAATAAAGCCACATCAGTCGGCTGCTCACCCACACTGCTGTAACACGTGCACATATGATTATATACACACAATTTATACTTGAATAGACAGTCAAATGTTGAAACTGACCCCATAAATGGGGACGGTTGCAACAGTCCACAGGGGCAGTTGCAACTTTCATTAAAATGTAATTAAAACCATTCTTAAATATCATTTAGCAGTTTCTTTATTTTATTTATGCATAGACATGGTCTTTAATTAGTTAAATTGGCTAAAAACAAAGAATAGTAAATGGGGGAAAAAATCAAGTAACAAGTAACAGTCTTGGTTAATTATTTCAATACATTTGAACTACAAAACATTAATTTAATCAGAATCAAGACACTCAAAATTTATAATAGCCTACTTCTGTTAGCATCTTTGAAAGGTTACTGAACTAAGGCCAGTTGCATGAACTTAGTCACTGTCTTAAGAACTAGTTTGACCAACAAGCAGTTAACCAAGTGTATCAATGTTGTGATGAGGGACCGCATGTTGGGACGGTTGCAGCAACATGTTGCAACTGTCCCTACCGTGACATCCGTGATAACTTTGTATAATGGCTTGACACAATATCCTTGACACAATATCCTTGACACATGTTAGCTATGCCTATTAGAAGCTAAGAAAAAACAGATATAAATCATGTTTTTACAATGCTTCACACAAACAACTTAGACAGTATGACAAAAATTTTTTTTGTCATTTTTACCATAAATCATTTTTTGTGAAAGAAATGGTCACTTGTGCCTGATTTCATCGAGGAAGGGTGGGGGGCTTGATTGAGCATGTGCAGTATGAATATCATCACTGTAGCTCATTCCTGATTGAAGAAATAAGCCATGTTGCAACTGTCCCCCATTGCTACCGTCCCCACTCTCTTACTCAAATTGCGATCACTTGCGGAGATAATAAACAATGTATTTCGATAGAGATGTGTTTATTTAGATATTTATTGGCACCCTCTCACAAGGGTGATTTTGGTCGGTTCGGGCTCTAAATTTAACTGTGCCGCTCGGGTCGGGTCGGGTCAGACGATCTCGGGTACGGGCCGGGTTCGGGCTTCAGTTTTGAGCCCGTGCAGACCTCTAGTTTGGGTACCCAACCCTACGCATGACTCGCATCCACTGTTCTGGTGCAGGTAACAAGCACATCTGGCCGCTGCCCGCGCAAAACCGCATGTGACGTCAGGCGTCATCACGCCCGCTGTGAGTGATTGCGTGTTATCTTGAGATCAGACGAGTTATGCTCATCTTCTGTCCTTGAAAATATAATTGGCTGAATCGTATAAATGCTGGATTAAGATCGCGTGGGGGGTAGAATCGAGATCCCGATCTTTTAACGATTATTTTTGTGATGATGACTGCCTCGATTGTGCAAGTCATAATTCCTGTCAACTGTGCAGCTTGCTTATAGTGCATATGCAATTTATGGTGATTTGAAACCATTTGCGCATTTTTAAAGAGAGAGAGAGAGAGAGTGTGCGCGCGTGCGGTGTTTCACTCACGCTGTTTGTGAAATTATGTCTCACAAAAAATGTTCAAATTATTTTATAAGTTATTTAATGAAGAAATATGAATTAGTACATATGTCCAAGATAATAATTACTTCAGCTTGATATTGGCTTTTTGAGATCTGCCTTTTTAGAGACCGCCGATCAAACATTCCCAAGCGATTATCTGCTGATAGTGATCAGTAACCGATCAATCGGAGCACCCCAATACATAATAAATATGCACAGCACACACATAGTATGTAAACACAAACTTTTATTTTGAATCGATTAATTGTGATTAATCGTTTTGCAGACCTAAATATAGAGTATTTTTGTGATTTAAGCTGTAGCATGTGTGCATTTATACTAGGGCTGCAACAACTAATCGATCAAATTGATTATCATCGACAACGATTCTCATTATCAATTATTTTAATAGAGATTTAAACTATATTCACTATATACAATGCTAAACAAATTGTGTAATGTTTGTGCCACGGCTACTCTAAACTAACAGCATTGGTGATTTACAATATCCTAAAATATTAGTTTTCTCTTTATGACAGGTGGTCTAATAAATTGTTAAGCACAGTATGTTTTCATAGCATTCAGTTGGCACGTTTGTTTGAAGGACATTGGGCAGAATGTGGAATAGTGTCTTTTTGTAAAATAAAAAATGATTCTGATTAATCGAAATATAATCGACCAACTAATCGATTATCAAAATAATCATTGACCATTGATTCATTTAAAAAAAGTTGGAATAATTAAAGGGATAGTTCACCCAAAAATTAAAATTCTGTCATTAATTACTCGCCTTCATGTCGTTCCAAACCCGTAAGACCTTCGATGACTGTGGTAGTTCTTAGCGATGTGGAATAAAGGTAAATAATGCGTTTTTTTTTTTTTAAACGAAGCATTAATACATGTTACATTAAAAAGTATAAATGCAATCAAGCCTAGAAAAATTGCAGTCAACCACCATTTTAAGATATTTATTTTAAGGAAAATGAACAGTCTACTTTCTACAACTTTCACTTTGGAGCAAAAAATCGGCCTTTAAACTTTAAATAAATAAAGATTTGACATTTATCGTGATAATTATCCCTTATGACCGATATGAAAAAAATTATCGTGATAATTCTTTTGGCCATATCGCCTAGCCATATGCATATGGATTATAATGAATGGAGCACAAAGCCTAGTGTGAACCTTAAGTAAAGACTCGCTGTATTGGCTTTAGACCACGGGCTGAGTTTGCTGAAGCCGTCAGATTCCCGCCAGTGGGCTCTGAGGTATTGGGTAATGTGAGTCATCCGTGAAGGGAACAGAGAGAGAGGGCTGTGTCATAGCGCTCTCAGCATTGGGGGTTGGCAGTGTCTCAAGATTGTACTGATGAGTCAGTACCCTTCAGGCTAGAGGAGATAACGCTGTGTATTTTTCTTATAATTGAGCTGTTTTGTCATACTCAATTATTTCTAAAAAGTTTGTTTTAGAGCTATGCTTAAAAGTAGAACAAAAACCCTAGTGGTGTTAATAAATCGGACTCGTAGAGGCAAAGTTATCAGACGTTACTTTTACTGTGATTATTCATGCTTGCTTACTTTTTTTTTTTTTAGGAAATGGACTCCTTACGAAGGGGGCTTCCAGTTCCTCCTCCTCGTTCTTTTAACTCTTATTCATACTCTTTCACGGGATGTACTTATTCGTCTCTTGTTCCTCTGATTATGCGGAGGCATTTTTGTCATTTACTTCAACGTAGCAGACCACAGGCATGTGGCTTATGTTAAGCTGCCCGAGGGATCCTGAACATGTGATCAGTAATGTTACACATTCATGACATATTAGTGATATATCACTATATAAGAGATTTATATTATATTTTTCTGGAAATATGAAATCAAGTAACCCTGTTAATGATCAGAGAATATAACCCCCCTTGTTACCCATTCAAAGCAAATTCAAAAGTATTTTAGTTAAAAAACAAATGTATTTATTTATTTGGAATTTTCAAGCACTTCAATATTTTTGAATATATATATATATATATATATACAAAAAAGCAAAAGTATTTAGATGAAATTTTAATTTGCTGGAAATAAAATGAAGCAACATAGAAAAAGGTCCTCTCGTTAACCATTTTAAAGCAAATTCAAAAGTATTGAGAGTAGGGCTGTGCTATGCGATATCGCGTTCATAATCGAATGCAAATCATCTGCGATATTGAACGCGATATCGCGCTGCTTGACAATGAACTATGGCTCATTGTATTAACTGCCGCTCCGTCTGAAAACAGGTTTATGGAGATTTACCACCTAACATGGAGCCGGCTTTACTGACGAGATGCACATGAGAATCTCATGCCATTAATTGCACAGCCCTAATTGAGATTTAAATATTCAAACAAAAAATAACTACCTCTGTGTAAACTGAATTGTGATTATTTTGAAACCGGTTTCTGTTTGCCATTGGTTGTACAAAGGTAGTGTTTGAGGCAGAATTTGGTAGAACAGACAGCCTCTTGACAAACAGAGCAATGTTTAGATGCCACCTCAGGGTTTGCACTTTTCAGTGTCCTTATAGATGACACGGCATGTTAAACTGGTTTAGGAGATAATATTTTAACAATCAAATGATCAGTTGCAAGTTGCATGACTATGATCAGTTGCAATTAGTTAAACTTTTACATTATTCTGGACTGTACTGATGGGGATTCAGCAGTAGATGAATTGAATGGATGATTTTGCAGAAAGTGGTTTCACTATTTAAGAATAGTGAAGTATCAGCACAAAAGTTGCTGACCTGCTCAGTGCATTTTGCTGTAGTGGAATGTTTTTTGTCTTATTTGTCTAATATATTTTGCATCATAGCTTTTATCCAATTGCTTAACACCAGTCAAATAATCAAGCCTCTTGATGAAATGTTAATATGTTGTCAAGTCACCTTTATTTATATAGCGCTTTTAACAATACAAAGTGTCAAAGCAACTGCACAATATCAAAATAGGAAAATAGTGTCAATAATGTCAAATGACAAGATTACACCCTCAATTTTCAGCTATGTAATATTAGACGAGCCTAATTATTGTGAGCAGCAGTGGTGAAATCTTATTGAATTCACCCATTTTAAGAAACAGCCCAGCCATTTGTAAATCTGTTTTTCCTTTTACCCATGAATATATGAAAAATCAAGCTTTTTTTGCCTATTTGTTTTTAAATGGGGGGAAAAAAACAATGGTTTAAATAAATACACCCATACTGATGTGTCAAACCCACATTTTTAAATGCACTGATATTGCTGACTTTTGTCTTTGACTTGTTTAATAAGGGGGGGGCTGTGATATTCTATACTTTAATGGGTGTTTATGGATATGATTCCCAGATAATGCTTGAATAAATAGTATAATTGAAATAAATGTGTAGTAGAAGTAACAGGGTACCCACAGGTCATGGCATTT
The DNA here is from genome assembly GCA_027564155.1 of Gymnocypris eckloni scoliostomus. Lineage (NCBI taxonomy): Eukaryota > Metazoa > Chordata > Actinopteri > Cypriniformes > Cyprinidae > Gymnocypris > Gymnocypris eckloni. The sequence goes on along the minus strand of CM050429.1, from coordinate 18,023,782 downwards.
CTGGAATATCATGGAATTTTAAAAGTTCTTTTCCAGAAAAATTTTCAATGAAAAATCTAACATTTTTGTTTCCATTTATCAAAATATATTTTTCCTATACCGTTTTTTTTAAATCTCATTTCATGCATTTTTCCTATTGTTATGGTTAGTCTATTTTTCAGTGCCGTTTTAATCCTTTCCCGCTCGTTAACTGGCAATCACTCAAGACAAATGCAGTCACCAGGCTGTACCTGTTAACTAAGGAAAACATTGCAGAAAATGTCAATTTCATGAGTTTCGTCAACAACATTACCACTTCAAAGACTTGGTGTTAAAGGTAGATGACAGAAAAGCTAAATGTAACGTTTGTAAAACTACTATTGAGCTAAATATGGGAAAGGCCTGTTTTTCTGTTCATTATAGGTCATGGAAATTCAGCTTTTTAGTCGGGGAAAAGTTAGGGAATTTGATATTTGGCTTAGAGTGGGAACCCTGAAGTAAATAAATACAGAGAATAAAATAGGGCTGTAAAAATCAGTCAGTGTTGATAATGCTGATGTTGTTTGTCTTTAGGGAGTCGTGCCTATGTGCTGCTGTCCCTCAGCCAGCAGGATGGCATCGAGCAGCACATGGACTTTGACAACCGCTACACCCTGCTGGAGCTTTTTGCAGAGACCACCTCCTCTGAGGAGCACGGCATCTCCTTTGAGGGCATCCATCTTCCACAGGTGCTTACCTTCATCTCCACTCTAGTCTGAATTACAGTCCAAAACCTAGTCGGGTTTAAACTCCGCCCACCTAACGGCAATAGATAGGTGCGTAGGAGGCAAAGACCAGCTAGGTCAAAAAGACAAAAAGGTCCCGCACACTATCTATGAAAAAGATATCAATTATTTATTAACAATGTTTCGGTCGACACGACCTCCATCAGGAATTTTTTCAATAATTAGGTCGTGTCGACCGAAATGTTAATAAATAATTGATATCTTTTGCATAGATTGTGTGCGGGACATTTTTGTCTTTTATATTAACCAAATAAAACATGGAAAATACAAAAGCTATAATAGGATCTAAAATAATAGATACTAAAATAACACCGATCTGAAATTTATATCCAAAGATTGCTTTTCTAAGATCTGTTGCTTGGACACTCTTTGCCTTTGACACTGTACATACTTTTTGTGTAAGAATTAGTTTGTCTGTTATAGATCCCAGGCAAGCTGCTTTTCTCTCTGGTGAAGCGGTACTTGTGTGTCACTTCATTGATGGACAAGCTGAACACGGCGGGGGTGGAGTCCAGCTCTGAGCGTCAGGATGTTGGCGCCTCCTCCTCCACGGCAGCCTACCAAACAGAGCACTCTCGCGTGCAGCGGGAGTTTGAGTTCACCATGGCCATGGCCAACCTCATCTCCGAGCTGGTGCGCGTCATGGGCTGGGACCGCAACCGGCAGCTGCCCCTCACCTCCTCAAGCGTAATCAGAAGGGTTGAGGAAATAAATAACGAAATCCAGAAACACCCTGTCCGCTCCATCTTTCAGCCGCGCTTCTCCGCTTCGTCTTCCTTCACGGCCGCTACAGCAATGGCTGCGGTCACACCACCAAAGAAGAAGAAAACGGCAAACGGTTTCAAGACACGTTCTGACTTCACTTCTCGTTCAGCATTTGTGGAGTATGTGCAGGACAACCTGAAGAGTGGCATGATGGTCCGTATGCTGGAGGACTATGAAGAGGTCAGCTCCGGGGATGAAGGAGAGTTTCGTTACAGTAACGACGGCTCGCCGCCGGTGCAGGTTAGTGCTGTGTGAATGCATGAAGCTCAGTATCAAACACTTTATATGCTGCTCTCATTCAGTGTAGACACTGAAACACTTTAGGTTATGTATGGTTCACAAGCACTAGCGATATATTGCAGTAATTCCACGCTTATTTACTTTGGACAGATAATTGCATTGTGAACTGCTGTCATATAAATATAATAATTTGTATTAAATGAAAACAGCCGGTTTTAGTTAATGTTATAATGCATATAGGTCATTTAAGGATAAGGAAAAAAATGTAATGGTTTGTTAAACTATCAGTTTGAATTACATTCATGTTTGTGCTGCTAAAATATAGAAATCAGACAGATGCTGTTTTCTGCAACAGTATCTTTTCTCCTCTTACGTGCACAAAAATGCATAATAAAAATGCATTTTTTATCAAATATGCAAAAAAAAAAATGTATAACCTGAATGCAGTTGTAAGTCGCTTTGGATAAAAGCGTCTACTAAATGCATAAATGTAAATGTAAAAAACAATACATTTCATGCAAACCTGTTATATATAATGCGTAAACAGTGCAAACCTATTTTTGGGGTTGAATTCTTACTTAATTAACCAGTTATTAAAAGTGTGCTGGCCACTAATTAGCATTTTCATTCAGATACAGAATTAGTTTCATTCAATTTGTTTGAGGTGCAAAAACACTTGGAAAATCATGGAAATGCAATAATTGCTGCCATTTTTCATATAGCAGTTTCCCTTGGAGTAGTTTACTTCTGAGCTGTTTTAGCATATCTACATTTGGTTATTCATTGAACATTGACATGTTATTAATGTAATATGTGAATGAATGAGCACTTGAATAGATGGTTATATATAGATTGGAATTGTATGTCGGGCTGTGCAATTAATCGAATGCAATTCTTATGCGCATCTCGTCAGTAAAGCCGGCTCCGTGATTCGCATTTGATTAATTGCACAGCCCTATATGTATGTGTATATTAATATTAGTGCTGTAAATTTATTTAATTTTTTTTACTAACTAATCGCACATTTTTCAGAAATGAATCGCGATTAATCCTACCAAACATTGTTTCTAAATATACGTTTATATTGCAATAATTTCACATTCAATCTTCAAATTAATGTACAAACAACATAAAGACAGTGTATTTTTAATATTTGTTTAATGTCATATTTATGACTGAAGGTTAGTATCACTGATGCCAATGAATACTGATTTCCCTTTATAAAAATGTCCCCCTAATATTTAACCATTGTCTATAGCCATTCAGCATTATAATTAAGAGCTATCAATTTGGACATTTATTAGACTTTCAAAATAACTTCTAATTTAAGTGAACTTTAAATAATCTTCACACAAACCATTCTAATAAGTCATATTTAGCTACCTGTGCCTCACAGCAGAAATATAAAGAAATTGAATAAAGTTCTTAAACACTAAATTCTAAACTAAATACAGATGAATACTTGAAGCTATAAAAGTTCATGATTATTTATTTATTTATTTGATGAACAGACAGCTGGTTATTAGGTTGATTTTGGCTGCTATTTATTTAAGATGTTGCTGCTGAACGTGACACGGATCTGACACGCATCGTATTTTCTCTCAACTCTACCTTTTCTGACCCACTTCAGTTCGGAGCGGACCCGTTTCAGCCTCTACTAATGAACTGACGAGTTGAATCGGGTGTGTTAGATGAGGGAGACAGTGCTGGGCTGCTCCAGGACAGTTTTGAAAACCATTTCAGAGACATGTTCTTAAATCTGACTCATATATTACATGCATGTACAGTTTTGAGGCAGCTTTAATCGCCTTTTTGGTAACTTCATGTCTTAACTGACCACGACATTGCATGCTCGTAGTTTATTTCGTGCCTTTGTGCATGCAATAGAAGATCACACGCTCCGAGCACAGGACCGTTTGCGCGGTTGTTTGTCTCGCGCCTGGTGCTGAAGTGAAGTGGAAGCGCGTGACGCCCATCTGAAACATTTTTCTATAGTGTTTGGATGCTTGACGGCTAGATGCTTTGTCAGACATAGACACAGGATGACCATTTTACGCTTTTTTGTTTAAAGTGAGCAACATCAAAACAATGGATCTGTGTTTTATATATATCCTCAAATATTTGTATATGAAACCAAAACCTTTCAAGCCCTTTCTGTTCTGTTTGTTGCTTCTCTCCCCCTCTAAAGACATGAAGCGCTAAAAGAGATATCAGATGTTTTAACACCAGTAGCAGAAAGAGTGAACACTGCAGAAAACAAATATGCAGCAAACACAAATAAACCAAGTTTGTGACAACTTTATTGTCAGTTAAAGCATTATCAATCAGCCTGTTAAAAGTATTTCATAATACATAATGTTATAATTGGAAATTATTTGTAGATGGCAAGAAAAGACAACTAACTAATTACTAGCTAAATTAGTTTTCTGCTCATGATGAGAGCATTTTGATTGTAATTTGTTTTTGGTTTTTAGTAGATGCGTATTGTAATAAAATAAAAAAGGTCTAGACTTCAAGAGGGAAACCCTGAACCCCCCCCCCATACAGTAACTGTACTCCACCACATGGACTTCTGCCATACATGGGTAATTAAATATCAAATTAAAGAGCCTTATAAAACACCTGATCTTACCTTTTATTATTCATGTAAACTTTTCTCAATACATTAAATATTTTATTTTGTTTAGTAGAAAACGACTCAAACCAGAAACCACTGCTTTGACCCAATAATATCCTCACCTTTGACTGTTTTTTTTGCAAAGTGCTACTGTTGCCCAGATGGGAATGCATAACTATTTCAAAAAAGTATTATCTAGATCTCCTCTGGGAAGGAAATAATATAGAGACCGGACCAGAACTTTAATTTAGCACTGACATAAATGCATCCTTGAAAGCAATACAAGTCGCTTTAAGCATCTGCCAAATATGCAAATGTGAATGGCAAGTATATCAGTAACAAACTAACCAACATTTGATCCCAAGCTATCTTGCATCTGTTCGCTGGCAGCTTAATTCAGGATGCATTTGCAATTTCATTTAGCATAGGTTTTCCCCTTGTGGAGTGAAATGGGATTTATTTAGCATATTTACTATTGCTTATAATATTTATAATCACACATCGGGGATTTAAACTATGTAGACACGTTCAAATTGTTGTTAATTGTTTTGCTAAAATTGCAAATAGAAAATAAAACGACCTCCTGAGTTTGGTAGTAAGTCATATCTGAAGGTGAAGCATCTCCTTTCACTACACATTTGTTGAAGACGTAAAGATATTCAGGCCCTAATTACACTGTTTATTGAAATGCTGCCTGTACAAACCTTGATGTCTGTCATGATCTGGCTTTTGCAGGTGTACTGGAACTCCCTGTCCAGGACCTACTGGGTGCACTGGCATATGATTGAAATTCTGAGCAATGGTAGTGGAGGACAGGTGGAGAAAGAGACTCAAGAGAAGGCCTCGTCCCTCACAGAGACAATCAACCTCACTACTGGTGACTCTCACACTCAACCTCATGATCGTGTGTGTGTGTGTGTGTGTGTTTCATGTGTCTTCATCACTTTATATGAAACCTGCAGTGTTTTCTTCTGTGTTTGTGAACGTGGCAGTGAGTCAGACGTTCTTCTCAAAGCCCCCCGGTGGGCTGTACACACTGCCTTACCTGATGGAGGGCTCTCTGGATGACACAGGCACCCTGAGCCGTGCTGAATGGTGGGAAGTGGTGTTTTTCATCAAGAAGTTGGAACCCAAGCAGCAGCAGGAGATCAACAACATCCTGCGACAGAGCCTCGATGAGCCGGTACTCACATCTCTCCTACACTCTTCACACTGGGTAGAATACAGGCTGGCAAAACTAAAATTCAAGCACATTTTTTTATAAAAATGTATTCAGTTCGTCCTCCCCACAATGTTTTTAAGAAAGATATAAAACAAATGATTTAGAAAAATTTACAGCAATCAAAAACATTTAAATCCTAAATCTAGTGCTGGGCGTTATATCGGTTCATACCGAATACCGGTGTTTATTTTTCTTATGATATGAACGCCCAGATACTTTAATAATAATAACAATTCTAGATACTTTATACTTTATTATAATATGTTATATTATGTTGTCATCATGATTATTAAGTGCTGCTTTTTATTTTTTACAGGACAATAGTATGTATTCTTACAGTATAAGAAATATCTCAATGTGATAAAATATATATTTTTAATAAGTGCTGGGGGCGTGGCTTGTGGGCGTGACCTGGGGCGTGGTCAGATTTTCCTTCTTTTTTGTCTCTAGCTGATCACATGCCCAATAAAGCATATCTCTTTGGTTTGAGACTTTAGTCTTTGCTACTTCAGGGATCTTATCTATGCACAAACAGCTTGTAACACTTCTGTTGTGACTTCTCATGACCCCTTTAATTTTCTCATGGAGGTCTACTAACGTTACTGTTCTGGTAAATAAAGTAGCCTACTAAAGAGATCTAATAAAATAACCGATAGTAAGATCACACTGCATAGTGTGGTTTTTAGGGTGGAATGAATGTGCGCCGCTGTGAAGAGAAAGAAGTTGCGTTAAACGAAATGCAGCTAGTTTTTAGTAGATTTACCTTGTCTTTTTTATAATCCTTATGCAAATGTTATTTTTGATTTCGATTTTTGGCTTCCATCACAACCACAGGCCTAAAGTGTAAGCAGACATTTGAATGTTTAGTTATTTCCTGTCATCACAATTAAACAGGGCTTTCACGTTGTGTGCTCTGTAGCTCCTCCACGGAGCGCGATCTCTCTTTTTTTAATTGCGAACAGCTAAAATGCTTTAGACAAAGTCCTAATATTATTGCAGAATATAGGAACAGCTGGTGACTCTGGTGAGATAGAATTTGCAAGATAATGTCTATATAAAAATGATAAATGAATGTGTATTTTATTAATTTATCCAGTACCGATAGCAGAACTGTTAATGTCGGAGCTTATCAACTGATCACCACCGTAATTAAAGCAAAATGAGCCCCTACCAAGTATTGAGTACATATACAGTAGATGAACATACTTTCCAGAAGGCCAACAATTCACTAAAATGTTCTTTTTATTGGTTTTATGAAGTATTCTATTTGTTGAGAGTGAATTGGTGGGTTTTTGTTGAATGTGAGCCAAAATCATCACAATTAAAAGAACCAAAGACTTAAACTACTTCAGTCTGTGTGCATTGAATTTATTTAATACACGAGTTTCAAAATTTGAGTAGAATTACTGAAATAAATAAACTTTTCCACAACATTCTAATTTATTGAGATGGACCTGTACATGTTCCAGTGAACTAGGCAATGACTAATTCCTTCTACTAAATGAGCCTGTTTGCGGTTATTCATGTTCTTTCCTGGTATCTTTCAGATGGTAGAGCTTGACGAGTCTACTCTCATCCAGCTGTCCCTCTCGAGTGAAGTGACACGGAAAGTCCTCCACTCCCTGAAACAGAATTTGCAGGCTTCTTGTCTGGGTGACCTTCTCTGCTCCCACATTTTCACCAAGCACTACCTGAACTGTGGAGGTGCCGGCCTCGAGGATGATGAAATGCTGATGGAAAGCTCGCTCGGAGGACAAGGAGCTTCATCTACTTCATCGTTGTCCTCAGCCACAGCATCGTCCTCTTCCTCTTCCTGCACCATAGGGTCTGTGTCCAAGAAAGCTAAGAAAGAGATCCCAGCAGACACGGGCAGCGAGACAGAGAGTGAACTTCCCACTGAAGATGACACAAAGTATCCTGATGACCTGGAGGAGAAGATGAAAGGCAAGCCTTTGTTTTATACATGTCGCGGCTCTCCTGTGGATTTGACTGTTAGTGGAACCCCTTGTTTTGTTCATAATATATTTGCTAGGCAAACAAAATCTTTTGTCTTTAAAGGAGGGTTGTTAGGCACATCACATGAATTTAGGACTAATGTCAGAACTTTCTGCATTAATAATACAGGGTTCAGCTGATTGCCTTCGCCGATGTGCATATTTATATTGGTAGAGCTTTATGATTTCTGCAAACTATATGCAGAATTGTGGAATTCAGTCATAAAAATTAAATGTATTATATGATACAGATTCTTACAAAATTTGGCAAAGTTAGGATGAATAAATCTGAAGTAGGGCTGCACACTTAATCAGATCGATATGGACCAGTGGCTGTAAATATTAAACTGCATAGACTGCTATTTAAATATGAAATATGCATGTCTGTGTGAACGAGTGGTGTGGCTTAAATCATGTTTTAATTTAAACAATAGGTAAACCAAGTTGTGCAGTGCTTTTAAATAAGTACACAGTGTAAGTGCTTGAATTAGACTTTTTGAAATGTAATTCCTGGAAAACCCTTGAAAACTGCCACATATTTGAGAAAGTCCTTGAAAAATACTTTTAAAAGGCAGTATATATGAAATTATTGTTCATACTTTTTCCCCCGATAAAACAATTTTTTCACGGAAAATTTACCCCAAATATTATTATTTTTGCTGACCCCAAATATTGTCTTTTAAAAATAGTATTAAAATAATGTCTCGTTCTAGTGAACCAAGTATCTGTATTTTGTCTCATATCTTGAGCTTTAGTGTATTGTCTCTAGGGCTGTCAAAATGGCTGAAAAACTCAAATTTAATGTTTTACCTTTTAATATGATCAAAATTGAATTATCTTGAATTTAAAAGGCATCATTTCAGTTTGAGGGGAAAAAACTTTTGGCTTCTCTCCTGAGGCCACAAAAGGGCTAAAAAATATTACTAATCTACGAACCGTAAAATAAAAGCATTACATTTTATTCAAAAGTTATACATTATTTTTATTCAAAGCATAAAATAACACTACTATCTTTGAAAAATTATAATGTTTACCCATATATAATTAAGTTGCTTAAAGAATTAGAAACAAAAAGCATCATGTTTGTACACAGTTTAATACAAAGCACAGAAAACCAATTATAGAGTAAATGTTTTTTAATATGAGATGCAGTGGAATAGAGAAAGGCCCGCTCATACATTTTTGAGATGTTTTTTCAAAGTTGAACTTATGATAATTTTAAATGGCTTTTTAAATATCCGTCTCTCTTTTGCGAGACTCGAGTGCAACGGTGATGATGTCCCTCTAGAAAATGTGCAAAATAAGCGTTCTGTGTTGAACGGCTTGGTTTCAGTTTTGCCTTAAGCAACATCATCTCCGCATTGATGTTAACTTTTTCTGCAGTATTTTGAATGAACTGTATCCAGTGGGTTCAACTGGATAGGCTAAAAGAAGCATTAAAATGCAATGACACAATAACATTTTTGATTTTTATTTTAAATTCGATGAATATTCGAATAAAAATGTGTCTCCCTCCTAGTGTTGATATGCTGTGATATAGCTCAGAATTTTCCAAGTGTATGATGATACAGCTTTCATTCTCCAGGTCAATCATATATTAATGAAAATAAAATCTGTTTGAATAAGGAAAGCGATAACTTTGCCATAGTATCCTTTCAAATGTTAAAGTTGCCACAGTCATTGCATGCTTTTGTGCTGTACAATATTTGTACCATTTTGTTTTATTAGTTTTTTAGAATTTGAAAAATAATGATATTGCTTGATAAGTGAGATTTTAGTCTTTGAAAACCAAAAAAGTAGTGCTTAAAGTCCCGTTTCTGTATAAACCCAAAGGATTGTTTTTATTTTGATATATTTGTATTAAATCATAAAGCAGAATTAAGAAAAGAATTAGGAAAAAATGCAAAATTTCATAGGGTCTTATATGGGCTATTTTACAGAGACTCGTCTGATTAGAATTTAGTCAAAAGTATCCATTCAACAGATACTTTTATCCAACATGACTATTGCTGAATGACGATTATTGATGCACTAGATTTTTTTTCCTCTGCAACAGGAAATGATGCATTTCACAGAATGTGTTCTGAGCGTTTGATAACTGTTTGTAATGTACATTTGCATTTAGTCATTTTGAAGACGTTTTTATCCAAAGCGACTTACAATTGGGCTTACAAATGTAGCTAATACAGTGTTCTTCATATGGGGTGTTTGAATCCTCCGTTGGGCTGCATTTCAGTTCTCAAGATTTGATTTCCATTGACTTGATGAGGACAATGATATTTGCATAGTTATATTTGCATACTGAGTAAATAGTCTGTCTTCCTTAAATGTAGTTAACCGTTTGCAACTGCCTTTACACTTTACAGTGAGAAATTGTTGCATTTAATCATAATAAAAATAATACAGCCGCATCCATCCACAAATATCGCATCAAGCCATCAGTTTCTTATAAAATTGTTCATTTGATAAAAGCTGTGAAGTGTTTAGAGCAAGTAGAGTTACATTTCTTCCTCTAAGCAAGTGTTCTCTGTTCTCTGCAGTGTTCGACAATCCGAAGGTGCAGGGTAAGAAGAGCTCCCTAGAGAAGATGGGAGAGGTGGTGGACATCATGAAGAAGAGCAGCTCAGACTCAGGACTGCAGCTGGCTGGCATGAAGGTCATCAGTAATATTCAGGAGGAGGAAGGACCTCAGGAGAAGAGCACCCTCAGATCAGACTCTACACAAACCATCCGGTAAGACTCGGAGACCATAAACACGGTCTACTCTCAGCTCTGCATGGTCTAATGCTAATAGAATGTCTTTCTTACACTTAATTTAAACATCAATATTACAGGTGCTAAGAAAACATAGACCACTCGTAGATCACTAGAGTTATTGTTATCAATGGACCCTTTCCACATTTCTGGGGGTTTTAGAAGCAGAAGTTATAAGTTATATAACACGAAACATTGTGTTATAGATGAGCATTTCATTTTTTTAAAGCCTTTGCTAGATTTACACTTAACTATAGGAACAGTCTGTGAAAAGAGTCATTTGCCTACATGCAATGCTATTCCAGCACTGCACATTTTGTGTGTCTCCCTAATAAAACACACCTGATTCAACTCATGAGCTCATTAGAAGAAACTCCAGGATGTGAAATAGTTGAGTCAGATAAGATAGACATACAAAATGTGCAGTGTTAGGGGGCGCCCAGGACCAGGGTTGAGAAACACTGGTCTAGACCCTTTATATAAAACCGCAATTCCTTGATTTCTAAAAAATTTAATGTGACAAAATATGAAATTCAAATTAATCTATAAAATCGGAAAAATCAACCAGCCCTACTGCAAGGTGAATTGTATTTTAATAGTGATCACGATTTTATTTGCCCAGCGGTTATTTATCCTGAAACATATAAATTACAATTTTCCATTTGCATTATCTTGCATTGGTAACAAGCCTCCTCAAGTGTTCATGGTTGCCGTTGACAGATTTCAAGAGTTTAAATCCCCCAATCAGAGTTTTTTTCTTAAATCAATTCATTATCTGCCCAATGGTTTACTTAATCTTCATAACCTGGATACTATAGACACTCTACATTATGGTAAAGGCACTGACGAGGCCTGAAATGCCTGCAAACATGTAGTTTAGAGTTTAGCGATCTCTGTTGATATATTCTGTGCAATACAAGTATAACACAGACAGTCTGTTTGCTGACTAAATGCTAAACCATGCGAGTTTGTTCACTTGAATTGTGCTTGTTTAAATGGAGTAATTCTATGAAATGTAAAAAAAGAAAAAAGTAAAGTCAATAATCGTTTAATTTATATTTTAGAGCAAAATAATCGTGATCTACCATTTACACTCTGTGCAGCCCTAATTTACTGTAAAGGAACTTGATTTGTAGTTTATATTGCAAATAGTTTTCAAATAACTTGTCTTTTTCAGTGACAAAGTCTTAAAGATGTTGGTGGAGATGATTGGCAGTCAGCCCAAGCAGAACGCTGTCACTGCACTGCTGATGACCCGCAGTCTAATGCTGAAATACGAGTGGAGGGTCTCATTCGCCACAGAGGGGGGTGTTAAAGCTATCTTGTGCTGCATGCAGGAGTATCCTACCTGTATACAGGTGCAGCAGATTGCACTGGCGGTGAGTGAGGATTTATGTGAACTAAATTCTTATGTCCTCAAGGGCACGAGGTTTGAGTTTCTCCTGTCCAGAATTTCACTGTTCATCCAGTCATATAACACCAAAGTTACTGAATCAGTGTAATTATAACATTAATATAAATAATTGTTTTTGGTTAAGTATGAGGGTTGCTAAAAAAAAAAAAGATTCAGACTCTCAATAAGAAAAGACATGTTAATTTAATTCTTAACTACTGTGCATCAATTAAAATAATGTAAAAAAAAATATATATATAATGAGCTCCAAAATGTCAATTTCAAATTGTCATAGAAATATTATGTATGTTTGTTTTTGTTTTTTCCGCTTTCACAGGCATAGATTTTTTAATCAACATCAGTCCTGATCATAACTTCCAAAAATGTATACATTTGTAACCCTTTTAAATGCCAATTTGTAAACTTAATGCTACATAAAATTTTATTATTTTCTATATACTAAATGCTAAGCATTTGGATTATTATAGTCTTGAATATGGCAATGATTCGCAACAATCTTAATTTTGATGCTTGTTTTTTTTTTGTACAGTGTCAGATTAAAGAAAACAACTAACATTCGCGCACACAACATTCTCAGTGCACACATACAAACCTCATTCTGATATCACTGCTAATAATACGCCCGCTCAATTATAATTTCAATTCAGTTGGCCTTTTTTTAGCAGAAGCAGAAACCGGAAAAAACTGCAAACCTGAGAAAAGGGTGCAATCAGGTGGAAAATATATAGAAAATATATAGAAAATAGATGTTAAATATATTGTAAACATTTTTCAACTTCATCCTTGCGACACGGACTTAGAAAACACTAGTTTATTAACAAATAATTCAAATCTCGTCAAGTCTCGTGTTGTTTCCACCAGTGTGGCAAAGATTTTTTCATCGCTAATTTGATGTCTAAAATATACAAATAAGGAGAAGCCAAAAACAGGCCCAAGGCCCGGCCCACTTCTAAACTCTGACCTGAAAATTGGCCCGAAGCCCAGCCCTAGGGGCGTAAAAAAGTCAGGGCCCATCGGGCTGGGCTGAAATGCAGTGCTCTAGCCAGAATTATTGCATTCTTTAAAATTCTATTCCTTTTTAAATCATATTGCCAGTACATTGCAAGTGTACATTTGACGGATACTATTGAAATAAAAATAAATTGCTTTCTCCAGACTCTGAAGGTCATCACAGGTGCCAGTAAACATGACCCTCGCAGTGTGGGCGGCTGTCTGCCCCTTTCTGAGTCTGGCACTCAGATGATGCTGGAGATTTTTGCAAGCATAGGTTCTGCTACACCTGAAGGCTCCAAAGGGCTCTTGTGTACCATCCCTTCTGCCATTGACCTCATGCTCAGCACGGCAGGGTAAGAGGCTTGAAGTCTGCTTTAGATGTAGGATCTTTGTTTGTTGAATTCACATTCATTTTTCTCATGTGGTTTGAGCAGCTGCGGTTTGTCCGTGCGGAACGGGCTTCTGGTCATCATCATGCTGATTTCCAGCCACAAGAGCCTGGCAGAGCAACTAGTCACCTGCAATGTCAGTGCCACGCTAAAGAAGTGCCTTTCAGCTCAGAATCAACACAGCATGCTGGCTCTTATCGCCCTCAACCACATCTCCATGGTTCACAAGCTGGAGAAAAAAGGTACTATCATGCATTAACTGCTTGCCAAATTGAACTGCGTTTGTAAAGGCATTGGGCTAAAATATATAGTCATCTCCAACACACTGATTTCTTCTGTAATAAACAGTATGTTAATAAAGCAATGCACATTCATTCTTGACTTGGATTACATGTGTTAGTACTTTACTTGCAGTAACAGCAGCTCTGTTCGCCTCTGTAGAGTCTCAAGATGAGCATGACTTTAAGGACACTGAGCTGAAGATGCTGGTAGTGAGTCTGAAGGAAATGTCAGCCACTAAAGATGTTATACTGACCCTGGAGCAGCTGCTCTGTGACGACGCCTCCCAGCTGGAGGATGAGAGAAATGAGGTAACACGCAGCAGAGACACCTTCCAGGACCTCATCCGCCTCATGGACCAGCACAGAGTGGATCGGGCTGTACAGCTGTCCATCCTGAGGTGAGCCCTTGACTTATTTAGGTAATAAATAGTTAACCGTTACTTTGAGGTAGATGTACTCATAAAACATGTCTAGGTAACATTTGACCTTAAAGTCCAAGGATTTGTAATAAATAAATAAAATAAATAATCATTGGGCATCTACCTCAAAGTAGCTTATGTTTTATATATTCATATGTGTGTTTTGTTTATTCTATTACAGCAGAATTAATGCTTTTGTTAATAAATACAAAGAAATTAGGTTTTTAAAGGGGTGCTATTATGCTTTTATCGCTTTTTGAATTTTAGTCAGTGTGTAGTGTGTATATGTTTGGGCATAAAAAATATCTACAAAGTTACAGATCTCAAAGTCCACTCCAAAGGGAAACATTTTGTTTAAAAAAAGAAATCTCTTTTCAAGAAATACAACGAATGGCTCGTTTGGACTACAGCGTTGTTTTCTGGCTGTTGTGACATCACCAAGCTTCCCATTAGAATATCATTAAAATAAATCCCGCCTACGGAAACTCAAATGGGTGGTGAGGGGCGAGGTCGTGGTTAGAACGCATGGTTGAGTGAATCAGACAAGACGACGACGAGAAGTGCTGCTGTAGCGTCAAGTTTTCACAAGTTATCACACATGCACCTGAATAATTATGTAAATATTTGTTACAGTTATGAAAACGTTTTATAAATTGCTGACAGTAAAGTACTGGCAATGCTGTAATCTGCAGAATTTACACTTCAATGATGAGACTACAGTGTTTCACATACATTGATTTATTTGTCGTGCCTGCCACAATATCAAGATAGACCGCCACAAATAGATTTTCCAAAAGGGTTTGACTTCGTTGAATAAACATGAGCACTGTATGCTTCAAAATCGAAACCCGGTGCAGGTGTTTTTATATCACTATTTATGAAGGAAACCGACTGTCTTTATAAAATTTGGGATGTCATTTTTGTTTCATCTTGCATGTAATGTCTGATAAAGCAGCGTTTGTGAGCGGAGCGCTGCTTTGTGTACAGCGTTACCGGGGAAACCTTGAGCTCTCCCGCTACAACAGCGCCTCCTGCTGGCGAAAAATGTATTTGCATATGTGTGGCCACAAATAGAGTGTCTGTGGAAAACAATGGACTATGGTATACATAAATTAACTCTATAACAGTTTCACTGCAATTCATATATGTTATAATGTTAGAATTAAAGAACGGTAAACATTATTACCGTTGCACTTATTTGTACAATGCAGTTTTTTTAAGCAGTTGTTGACATCCTATCTAAAACGTGATTTAGCCAAAAAGAAAAACAATAACGTTGCCGCTCTAATATGTCTTGCAATATCCGTGCGTGAAAAGTTTCTGCACGATCCTCTTCAATATTCTCAGCATCTGAATCCGGCTCAAATTGATATGGCAATATTGACTAACTTGCTGTTTTGGTAAGGGGTGGGGCAATACTGAAACACCGTTTAAGCTGTTCACCAATCACAACGCACTGGGACAGCTAACCAATCACAACACATTTCGTTTTTCGGAAAGCGGGCGTTCATCAAACCCGGAACTAATAGGGACGTGTGTGCCAGGCTGCGGAGAAAGGTATTGTAATAATGTAAACTATGTGAAAAAAAATTGATTTTCAAACCACCAAGCATGAGAGCATGTTCTAGTACACCCCCAAAAACAAAATCAAGACTTTGTAAAAGAGCATAATAGGACCCCTTTAAATAATATAGAATTTCCTTTGCATTATGCTTTTTGAAATAATGAAATTAAGTCCTGTAAAATAGGCTTAATTTATTTTAATATAATTTTTTTTTTTTTTTTTTTCGTTGTTGTTGATCTCATTTTAGTTACTGTTCATGTTTTTGTTTTATATCATATCATGATAAACATTGTTGAGAACAAAACTATGCAACCCTAAATTGTGGGCAGTATATGGATTATTTAAAGAATTAATTCAATTCAAGATTATTTGTATAGCGCTTTTTACCATACAATCGTTGCAAAGCAGCTTTACAGGAAATGAAGTCTCTACAATAGATTTATATTGTAGAAACTCAATATAATTAACTTATGGCAAAATTTGGTTAATTCTGTCTGATGGTTGGCTTCCTCTGAGGTCCTCCGAGGGGTTGTCATCCTCTCTTCTCAGGTGTTTGGTCATCTCAGATCATTTAAGGGTTGGATCCAGACTGAAGCTTGTGTAATTCCTAGTTACCACGGGATGTTAATCAGAAACAGAGAAACAAATAGAGACATAATTAGTATAGCTGTTGTTCCATCCAAGCAAAAGATAATTTGTTCAACCCAAGCTAAAGCATAATAATGTTTGATCAAACACAAATTAAGTACAAATTCTGCCATTGTTTACCAACCTTGCCTGATTACATAATTGCATGGAAAAATTCTTTTTTCTTTTATGCAAGAAAGTCATATGATTTTGTAATGACATCTAAGAAAAAATTGTATTTTATTTTTAGTCTTCAAACTACTTAGTCTTGATTTAAATATTGTATTGTTGATTTCGTGACTGTACTGATTGTTTTATTTGCTAATAATATATTTACTATTTCGTACTCCACAGGATTTTGAACAAGTTTTTGGATAACTACCAGGAGGATCTGTTGCCGTGGCATGAGAGTATTGAGCCTTGCCTGGCATCTATGACGGCCTTTGTCAGTGACAGAGAGGTACTTTCCCTTCCTTTAGCTTTATAAGATCATGGTTTCATAACGGTAGTATTTAATTCCTCTTTATCCCTCTTAGGTCGCACAGCAGTTTATCCGCTTCTTATATCGACTTGCATCTCTGAACAAAGACTATGCTGTTGTGATGTGTCGGCTGGGCACCAAAGAGGCTCTTATAAAAGCTGTGGACAAACACAGCACCAGCTTGCTCATGCTCTCAGAGCTGCGGGACCTGATCAATGACTGTGAGAAGTACGCCAGCCTCTACAAGAAAATGACCACCAGTGTGCTGGCTGGATGTATACAGGTAAAGAGTGGCCTGTTCAAAAATAAATATTTTCAAAATCAACTAGTCTGAGTTGCCTGAACAAGCCTTATATAATTAGGCTGGTTTCTGGGTCACATGACCTTGAACAGACTTGTTCCTTAGAAGTCTTTTACATTTATGTGGAGATTAACAAAGCAGGTTTTATTGGATGTCCATTCCTAGAATGTTTAATGTTCACTTAATTACACACTCCTTATCTTTATCTTTAGATGGTCCTTGGTCAGATTGAAGAGCATCGTCGCAGCCATCATCCCATCAATATTCCTTTCTTTGATGTGTTCCTGCGGAACTTGTGCCAAGGTATGTTCATAAAACACTTGTAAAATCGTTAAAGCAATGCTTCATCCCAAAGTTAAATTCATTATTCACTCATTTGAATCTTATGTCTCATTTATTTTAACCGATGGATAGAACCAAGACATGCCCTGCATGTTTTGTTGTTCAATAATTCGTTACACACAGATCTGTAGCAACTTCCCTTTCATCATGACTTCAATGTTTTCTGAAATCATGAGATAGCTTTGTGTGAGAATCATCATCCACATTATTTGGAAAATTAAATATTTTGTACTATACCTACAAAACGAAATAATTTGAACTATATGTACTAACAAAGTAATAATCATATTTTTATATTTGGGTGAAATATTCATTTAAAAATATGAACACATTTGCTTAAGAACAACTTTTCTTTGTTACTAGCAAAGCTTTAGGTATTACTATCCCAGGTACCACATGTTTTGATTGATTTGAGTGTGATGGTCTCCAGGCTCCAGTGTGGAACTGAAAGAGGACAAATGCTGGGAGAAGGTGGAGGTCTCCTCCAATCACCATCGAGCTAACAAGCTGACAGACAAAAACCCCAAAACCTACTGGGAATCCAACGGCTGTACCGGCTCCCATTTTATCAACATTTACATGCATAAAGGGGTGATCATAAGGTATCTTGGCCTAGCTACTCTTTAGTGGATGCTGCTAAAAGAAACTCTAGATTATCATTACAGCAACAGCTAATCGGTGCTGGAAATTAATGCCTCAAATTCAAGATAAAGGGACAAAAAATCCCCCTACATGAGTTAATTTTTTAATGCAACATATGAGATAGTTGAGCAATAATCGCACTTGCAAATGTACAGTTGTCCCGAATATCAGAATAATTTGTGTAAAAAGCTAAATGTGTTTTCTTTAAGTTCAGTAAACTTTAGTCACAATATTTTCTTTTTTGCTCAGTTTTAGTTAGTAAAATATAGTAGGTAGTAACCGTATTAATATGAACATTCGAGCAACCTATTCATAAAAACAGTCACTTGCTTTGTTCTGGTGGTGTTCTCTATTCAAAATTGCACAACATTCATTCATTTGTAACTTCCGTATTGTGTCTTACTGGCATTTATTTAATATGGATTGATAAATATTTTCCCTTTTAAAGGTAAAACATTGGACCTAGAAACCCTAGAAAATTGCCCTTTAATGGAAGAATAACATGCTTTATAATTTTCTTCATTCACAGGCAGTTGACTGCGCTTGTAGCCAGTGAGGACTCGAGTTACATGCCAGCTCGTATTGTAGTCCTAGGAGGAGATGATCCCACAAACGTCAATACTGAACTCAACACTGTGAGACAGCCCTTCTCATTCATCTCCATCTTGCAGGTACTGCACATTGACCTTCTAAAATGACACTTTCTTTTCTTTTTTTGTGTTGAATAGGTAAATGTGGCACCCTCCGCCAGTCATGTGGTTTTGATGGAGAATATGACCCGCTTCTGGCCCATCATTCAGATCAGAGTCAAAAGATGTCAACAGGTCAGACCTAAAGAATGAAATGTGGCAGAACTTGCCTGAAGATATACGCGAATCCTGAGATGTTCTTTATTCCACTTCTAGTACAAATTATGTTTCTTCTTGTCAACAGGGCGGCATTGACACACGAGTGCATGGGTTTGAGGTTCTGGGGCCGAAGCCCACGTTCTGGCCGGTGTTTAAGGAGCAGCTGTGCTGCCGCACTTATCTCTTCTATACGACAAAAGCTCACACCTGGTGCCAGGAGATCCTGGAGGACAAGAACCAGCTGCTGCAGCTCTTTAACAAGTGAGACCTTCTTCCATAGCTATAGAGTGTAATTAAGATGGTAGGAGGTGTTATTGTTCCTGATTTGTATTAAAACCCCTTATATTTTTGTGCGTCTCTCTGGTCTTCAGGTTAAACAGCGCCCTGAAACATGAGCAGATGTTTGCTGACCGTTTTCTGCCTGACGCCGAGGCCGCAGAGGCTTTAGGCCGGACCTGCTGGGAAGCTCTCATCACCCCCATCGTACAGAACATCACTATCTCAGGTAACCAGCACTTACCTGACTGAAGTCTGGTCCAGTTTCCAGCTTCTTCTGGCCAAGTACCACCCACTTAAAAAGGAAGGGACCATCTGACAAACACACAAAGCATTAAACCCCGGTTTTTGTTTCGTTTTCTGACCATGCTGGTCAGAGAACGGTTTATGTGAAATATATTAAACCCCAATAATAGATTAATGCTGAAAAACAGTTAGTCTTCTGAAAAGTGCTCTTATCAATCCGGTATCTCCAGCTTTATATACAGTATAAACTGGGTGGTATATTTCGGTTGAATTTCTGATCTTCTTTTTTATTACAGAGACTACTACTCTCAGCCCTCTGTCCTGGTTGATGAACGAATATTTGGAGAACACTGAATCCCCCAAGAGATGTAAGAGCTCAGCCTCCATCTTCAACTCCCGTGTGCGGCGTCTCACTCATTTGCTTGTCCATGTGGACACCAGCACAGTTGATACAGAAGAGCTCAAACCTCCCATCAAATCCAGTGAGTGCCTTCAAAACAATAAAAACTACAATACTTCATTCTAGAGACTGTAGTGACACTACTGTGGAGTACTTTATATAGGGTACAACGGGGTAAAAGGTGCCTTTGATATTATTTTAATCTAAACCACTGACGTAACCAAAAACATTGTTTTCAAGATGCACGTGTATATTTGTCTGATCCTTGACGCGATCGCGCGCAGCAGCGCAAAGTTGATTCTTTGCCTACTTGATCTAATATTTTATGTTTTTTTAAATGTTGTTGATTTAAGTGGCAAAATAGAAAAGCTCAAATGAATGCATATGTTTTAAGACAAAGGTCTTAACAAATTTCAGTTTTAAAATTAAGCAAAAATTTTTAAATAAGGAAAGAATATGCAAAAGTATGGTGTTTGGGGTAAAAAAAATCCCCTGCTGTTGGGGCTAAGGCACAGTAATTAACATGATAATTAATATATGGCTGACTTTTCCATTTGTTGACATGACATGGTTAGATTCAGATGGTAAATAAATATTATATTATGTTGGGTGTCCATATTAGAGATAATCACCATGTTTATAATGAAACCATCATATTTAAAAACATTATATTAATCATATCATATAATAAAATATCAGTTGTTGTTACTACTGTAAATATATATTCAATTATTATTGGATCTCCGTCAATGCTTTCAGAATCTTTACTTATTAAAATTATTTTGTTTCTGTATTTTAAAAATATTTTTATATAAAAACATTTTAATGACAGTACTGAACTAAAATTATTTTATTTTTCAAAATAAGCAGAAAATAGTACAAACTTTGCTAACGTGATTGTATTGAACAAGTATGAACTTAAACATTAATAAAAAAACTATTTTAGCGGAAATATTTGTATCAATACTGTGAGCCTTTTACCTCGTGTGTGGAGTAAAAGGCCTCTCTTGCCACCATTTATAAGATTGTAACAAAATAAACAACTCAAATGATTTATTTTCACACAAAATCTGTTGCTCCGTTAATGTTCAATACAAATGTATATATTTTTGTTCTGCAATTATACATTATAGGCACAGTGAGTAGCACATGTTTTCTCAAGGTGGGCCTTTAGCCCCGTTGTACCCTATATGAGACACATTTTTTAGTGTAATGGTGGTCCTATCTAAGTCTTTTCTGGTAAGCCGGAGAACAGGTGTGCTGTTTTTAAACCACCTACTGTAGATTGTGTTAAATGAAGGCTTCTGTATTTCAAGGTATTTTTCTTGTTTTCAGAAGGTATCAACAGAAGCAGAGATTTGAAGAGTAAGTAATAGTGTAGATGCTAATGTTATTTTATTTTGACTTCATTTGATGTATTTTGCAGCACCCCATCCATTTATTTTATTTATAATTTTTTCATTAATTCAGTTCCGCTGTCTTTAAATGTGTTTTTGAATTGTTCTGGCTTCTCATTTAAATTGCTGGTAGAGCTGCACGATTTTATAATTTACGACTGCAACTTGAAAAAAAACATTTCATGTATTTCTGTTGCTTGGATAATATAATCTCAAGCAAAAAGCATAAACCATATTGAAACAACAGCTTTCATTCTGATAAGGGTGGTGAAAAACATTTTTTCATGCCTTTTTATCTCCAAAATGATTGTTTTATCTATGTTCTGCAGCCAGTATAAAGTTCACACTTGAGTCCTTGTTACAAGAACCAAACTCATACTTGAAAATCAAATCCAATGAAAATGAACTGTTCTCTTTGCAGTCACATTGAAGCCATAACTTGATCAATCTGGTCCACTTTAGTCAGTGTTTTATTATTAGTATTTTCCCTAGTCAAGTTGAATATTATTTTTGTTGTTTTGTAATAATAATAATATTAAATATTATTTAACATTTCAATTATATTTTGCATTTAAAAACTCTTTTTTTTTTTTTTTACAGAATGCCTTTTATACTTGTAGTTGACAATATTTTATGTGATTTGTGGAGCCCCAAAAGGCTTGAAATAAAAAATAAATGCTGAAATTCTTTGTTTTCATAATGCATGTAAGAATGTTAATGCATGTAAGAATGTAGCTACAAAATTAAAGGGAACCAACATTTTGATTAATTGTGCAGCCCTGATTGCTGGCATATTGTTTTTGCTGATGTCTTGGTTGGTAGCCACGACGTGTGATTTGGTTTTGACGTTTAGAGCAACTTGTCAAGAGTCCTAATTTATGTACTGTTTTGTTTTGCAGATGGTAAAGAGGGAAAGAATAAGGAAACGACAGTAGCAAGCTCATCTTCATCCTCTTGCAAACCAAAAGTGAAGAATACTAGCAGCATTGCAGGCATCGCTTTGTGCTGGCAAGGTGTCGTTCAGAGACAGGTTAGACATTTATTTTAGATTTGGTGAAATGTGGGATTTAAATGTGGAGCTGCTACAGTGTTTGTTTTAGTAGTTATAATCATATTAGTTAAAATACCTGAACAAAATGAAAAATCGTTCAGAAAAGTTTGTTTAATCCATGACCATCAATGTGTCTCAGCCTGAAATGAACTGTACTAATGCAAAATTACACTTATCAATTCCTATAATTCTGGAGTAATTGTTTTTCTCTTTCCAGGTAAAGAGTTTCCTAGATTTGACATGCAGCCTCCCTGACTTCGTAGAGCGTTACAGGGGTCTGTTCCTCCGGCTAAAGAATGCCATGGAGGAACTGTTTGGCCATCACACTGCCTTTGTGCTTGCGCTCCGTCAGGGCTTTTCTGCCGCCTTGCTCCAGCTCTCCATCCTGACCGCGATGCATGTGAGTCAACAGGGAATACTTGGATGAATGTTGTGAAACCTGACTATGTCATATTGCCCATGTTATCTAATTCATAATTCAAGAACTAATTAGGGTTAGTTTTTGGAGCGTTAGGATATTTGAATTGAAATGAGAACTCAAAATAATTGTTTATTTGTTTTTAACTCACTCGAAGGTGAGTGAACGTTTTGCACAGTACATAGACAAGATGATCCAGGAAAGCGGAGTGGACTCTGGAAATGTGGACACCTTGAACCAGCTGCAGCAGTTCCTGGAGCCCATGCTGTTTCTCTCCGGTCTGGAGCTGGCCAACACCTTTGAGCACTTTTACAGGTATGAGAACAGCGGCTGCTAACTGGAGCTGAGTGATATTTCAGAAACGATGATATAAACATTTTTCATTGCTATAATTGTTGATATTTGATTCACTCTTTTTGTACTTCTAAAAAGGGGTGATCAACTTAACTGAAATTACATTATTTCTGTAGGAGTAAAAAGCATGGCACAATATTTTTTTCCTGGGAAAACACTAGCTTTTATAAGGGTTCACCCTGTTTTTCACATTGTACATCTCTTCTTCTGTGCTCAGGTACTATCTGGGTGATCGGCTGTTGGGTCAGGGGAAGGTGTGGTTAGAGAACGCTGTGGTGGAGCAGATCGGTACCTGCTTCCCAAACCGGTTTCCCCAGCAGATGCTGACCAACCTCAGTGAATCTGAGGAGCTTCAACAGGAGTTTCATCTTTACCGTCTACAGCAGCTGGACAAAACTCTGGAGAACTTTGAGGAGGTGAGAATAATAGACTACAGCTGGAATTAATCCATCTCTTTTGTCCTCTTTTGACAACTCTCCTGATTTCTTTGAGAGGATGGTCTATAAGCGGATATATATATATATTGCATCTGCTTTGAAACACATTGTGTTTGCGTTAGTCGTGACTTGTTAAAAAAATAATGTCATTTAAAAATGTTTCACCTTCAATCCAAACTTACAATTTCAGCAGACAGAGTTTAAATCCCATCTGCCTAGTGTGGCTGCACAAATCTACACTGCACGTCTACACTACAAAATGAATCAGGTTAATGCACTGTCAACTACCTCTGGAAGTGGTTGAAAGTGTAGAAATGCATCATTAAACACTACCCAGTTTTAATTTGTCTTGAAATCTAGTCTAATACTGACTGCTAGACTGAGTGCTAGACTTTTTGGGCTGGTCTGTTTGTTCAGACAGTGTGGTCGATATTCAATATTAGGAGTGTAATGTGTTTTTATGGTTCGATATATAGAAGACTTTTAAGCACTTTTTTGACACTCATCTGCAAACAATGCCCTGAAGAAATAAACTATCAAATATATGTGCTTTAACAATATTTTTTAAATACATTTTTTCTGTGTAAATATAATTAATATATATATATATATCTTTTTTATTCTTGGTGAAGAAGACAAAGACTTTCCTGACTTGTCATTGCTTATCTCGTTGCACAAGCCAATGATGAGCTGTCATAAAATGATTGATATACTGGACTTTCATTATTTATGTTTCTTTATTATTTTTGAAAAGTTAAGTAGTTGTTGTTGTGGATGTCCCAGGTGGGATTTGCAATTTTCATTTTAAATGTTCCTGTTATATTTAGGTAGCATTTGTGAGTTAATAAAATGGCACTAGTTGTGTAAAATAAGGGCACAACATCGTAATATTTATAGAAACTGATTGCAGGTTCTTATATGTAATTATATCATAATCATATCATGGCATGTTTTAAGATTTCTGCAATATTGTATCGCTGTCAGATCATATCATATGATGAGGGTTGGCATTTTCTGGCAATTTCCCATTTCGATCATCGATAGGTTTCAAAAACGAGCGCGAAGCAGGGCATGGCCGTAATGGAGATAATGAAAACATGAACGCATGGTTAGAACACTGTTATATTATGATGCAGCAATGTTATTTATTATAAAGGAATAGCCGCCTGAGGTGAAGCTGACTTTATGCCAATAAACTGAAACCAGTTCTATGACACTTCCTTTGATATTAATCAGATAACTTAGATTTTACATTACAACTTGCACAAAAGGTTGCAAATGCCAGTGAAATTTAAGTTAGGAAAGCAGTCAGAATTGACTAGATTTCACATTCTATAAAGTTCCCATTATAACGCTATGTTTATGGCAGATTTGTGCTATATTTTCATCTATATTTTCAAGTGATTCCTGAAATCGCCTGCACGTTTTCAAAGCCATACTATGATTACAATTTTAATTGAAGTATGTCTACTGCTGAACAAATATGATGAAAAAGCACTGCTGCATTATTATAAGATCTGTATTTAACAAAAAAGAAACATCTAAAAGCTAAACAATCAGAGCTCAGGGTGCCACCCAGAGTGCTGTTAATCAGATTAAAATAAATTCATGATCAACAATTTCCTGATCGATCATCACGGCCGGGCCGAGTACTCGATCAGTGTTGCACATCCCTAATCATGATCAAATGTTTGATGCACATTCATATGCATTATATGTGTACCTGTCCTGAGTTGTGATTTTAGGAAGATGCCAACAGACTTTCTAGAAATCCTTTGTCCTTTTAAATGCTAATGCTGTGCATTCTGTGGTTCGTCATGGTTTGTGATCAGATGATGGATGAGGACGTGTCAGAACCCGAGGAAGAGAGTGATGTTAAAGTGTTGGTGTTGTCCCCACGCTGCTGGGTTGTGTCGGCTCCCTGCTTCCTCGAGGACCCCAGCAAACACTTCCCTGCTCAACTCTGCAATTACCTGGCTGAATTCACAGACTTTTATGCCAATGGTTAGTTGAAATATCCATGATCTCCGGCAATGCAAATACAGGTCGACTGACATGGGTTTCTCTGGCCGATGCCAATATTTAGACATCAGGGCAGCTGATATATGATGCCGATTTTTGGGCCGATATGTTGGGCCAAATTATTCATTTTTTTTTACCCCTTAAAAAAGAGAGTTTGAGTAAATGTTTAGTAGTAGTAGCCTAATTCATAGGAATAATACATGGCTCAACTTAAGCACCTTCTCAAAACAGTTCTGAAGCATGGTTTTTATTTGTTTGCTGACAGACACCGGTGTTTCCACAGACTAGCACATGCAAATACGCTACTTAATCAGGCATATAACAGGAAAGATGAAATTAAATTGACATCGAGCTTTTCTGAAGACGGTCGGTTCGTTTCAATGAGACCTTCATATAAAACACCCGTGTTGCATTTTAATTTTGAAATGTGCAGTGCTCAGTTTATTCAATGAAGTTTAAGCCTTTTGGAAAATCTATTTGCAGCGATCAGTTTTGATATTGTGAGGAGCCGCCACAAATAACTAAATGCATGGGAAACACTGGGCACTTCTATAAGTCAAATGGCCAGAATCTAACTGATAACAAAAATAGAGTTCACGCATATTACACATCCTACTGCTTATAACTGCTTAGCGGCCGATCAATTGGTCGACCTCTAAATGCAAATGAAACCGTCTAGTCAGATCTATTCTCTTGGCTGTTCTGTTGTAGTCTGAAGTTAATCTGTGTGTGTGTATCTGTCCTGTAGGTCAGCGCATGCATGGTTTGACCCACAGTAAACCTCGGCGGCTGCAGTGGACATGGCTCGGCCACGCAGAGCTTCAGTTTGGCTCCTGTACTCTCTACGTCTCCACACTGCAGATGTACATCCTGCTACAGTTCAACAAACACGAGGTACTCTCTGAGGACCAGAACATGTGTGAAGTTATCTATCAGAATCGTTCACTTTCTTCCTGTTCTACAGGATGTGAATGTGGAGATGCTGCAGCAGGCCACAGGTCTCTCTCCAGCCATGCTGAGCCATGCCCTCAAACCTCTCACTGAAGGGGAGAAGGGGATTCTCACTTACACCGGCTCCAGCGAGGACCCCATGAAAGGTGAGAAATCTGAAGACCAGAAGTCTGTTTTCTTGATTTAAAAAATGAGTGCATCGATGAATACAATAGAAGTATTTTAATATACACTACGTTTGGAATAATTCAGATTTTCTTTTAGTTTTGAAGGTCTCTTTTGCTCACAAAGGCTGCATTTATTTGATCAAAAATATAGTAAAACACTAAAGTTGTTAAATATTATATTATTTTCTTTCATTTAAATTATATAGATATTTAGTCATTCTGTAATGCCAAAGATGAATTTTGGCAGCTGAAACTCAATAATGATAAGAAATCTGTAATAATTGGGCTTTAAATCAGCATATTCAAGTTATTTCTGAAGCATCATGTGACACTGAATACTGGGGTAATGATGCTGAAAATACAGTTTTAATAAATTACATTTTGAAATATATTGGTATAGAAAACTTTTAAATTCGAACAATATTTCACAATTGAGTTTTGTTGCATCTTTCATCAAATAAATGCTGCCTTGGTGAACATAAAAGACTTTCAATAACAAAGTAAACTATTCCAAACTTTACTAGTGCTTTTAGTGTAAATGCATTCAAAAAAGTTCAATGTTTGAATCACTTGGGTTCAGTGCTTTGAATTCTGAATGTACAAAAACTATAACTGAAAACCATTTAACTGAATTTTTCAGGGGTCCTGAGACTGAACAAGGAGACACTCTCGCAGAGCTCAGACAGAAACGGTTACCATTTACTGCTTCCCAAGCAGACCTACCTGAATGTGGATGAAGATGCTGCGCTCACACTAGAGAGGAAGAGGAACTACGTCTACTGTCTCATTGTGCAGATCATGAAGAATGAGAAGGAGATGCATATTGACAATTTAGTGTTCATGGTAAAGTATGGATTGTTTTGCATGTGGCCTATATATATATATATATATATATATATATATATATATATATATATATATATACACATACAGTGGAGTACGGAAAGTATTCAGACCTTAAATGTTTCACTCTTTGTTATATTGCAGCCATTTGCTGAAATCATTTAAGTTCATTTTTTCCTCATTAATGTACACACAGCACCCCATATTGACAGAAAAACACAGAATTGTTGACATTTTGCAGATTTATTAAAAAGAAAAACTGAAATATCACATGGTCCTAAGTATTCAGACCCTTTGCTCAGTATTTAGTAGAAGCACCCTTTTGATTTAATACAGCCATGAGTCTTTTTGGGAAAGATGCAACACGTTTTTCACACCTGGATTTGGGGATCCTCTGCCATTCCTCCTTGCAGATCCTCTCCAGTTCTGTCAGGTCGGATGGTAAACGTTGGTGGACAGCCATTTTTAGGTCTCTCCAGAGATGCTCAATTGGGTTTAAGTCAGGGCTCTGGCTGGGCCATTCAAGAACAGTCGTGGAGTTGTTGTGAAGCCACTCCTTGGTTATTTTAGCTGTGTGCTTAGGGTCATTGTCTTGTTGGAAGGTAAACCTTCGGCCCAGTCTGAGGTCCTGAGCACTGTGGAGAAGGTTTTCGTCCAGGATATCCCTGTACTTGGCCGCATTCATCTTTCCCTCGATTGCAACCAGTCGTCCTGTCCCTGCAGCTGAAAAACACCCCCACAGCATGATGCTGCCACCACCATGCTTCACTGTTGGGACTGTATTGGACAGGTGATGAGCAGTGCCTGGTTTCTCCACACATACCGCTTAGAATTAAGGCCAAAAAGTTCTATCTTGGTCTCATCAGACCAGAGAATCTTATTTGTCACCATCTTGGAGTCCTTCAGGTGTTTTTTAGCAAACTCCATGCGGGCTTTCATGTGTCTTGCACTGAGGAGAGGCTTCCGTCGGGCCACTCTGCCATAAAGCCCCGACTGGTGGAGGGCTGCAGTGATGGTTGACTTTCTACAACTTTCTCCCATCTCCCGAATGCATCTCTGGAGCTCAGCCACAGTGATCTTTGGGTTCTTCTTTACCTCTCTCACCAAGGCTCTTCTCCCCCGATAGCTCAGTTTGGCCGGACGGCCAGCTCTAGGAAGGGTTCTGGTCATCCCAAACATCTTCCATTTAAGGATTATAGGGCCACTGTGCTCTTAGGAACCTTAAGTGCAGCAGAAATGTTTTTTGTAACCTTGGCCAGATCTGTGCCTTGCCACAATTCTGTCTCGGAGCTCTTCAGGCAGTTCCTTTGACCTCATGATTCTCATTTGCTCTGACATGCACTGTGAGCTGTAAGGTCTTATATAGACAGGTGTGTGGCTTTCCTAATCAAGTCCAATCAGTATAATCAAACACAGCTGGACTCAAATGAAGGTGTAGAACCATCTCAAGGATGATCAGAAGAAATGGACAGCACCTGAGTTAAATATGAGTGTCACAGCAAAGGGTCTGAATACTTAGGACCATGTGATATTTCAGTTTTTCTTTTTTAATAAATCTGCAAAAATGTCAACAATTCTGTTTTTCTGTCAATATGGGGTGCTGTGTGTACATTAATGAGGAAAAAAAATGAACATAAATGATTTTAGCAAATGGCTGCAATATAACAAAGAGTGAAAAATTTAAGGGGGTCTGAATACTTTCCGTACCCACTGTGTATATATATACACACACACACACACACACACACACACACACACACACACATATATATATTTATATATAATATATATATATATATATATATGCATATATATGACAATTAAGCACATCTCACAAAATCTAATAATTATAATAGAAAAATAAAATACTTTTAAATTGTAAAGGGTTTATGTAATAATTAGGGCTGTCACTGTTCCTTGTTTCAAATCGAGTAGTCTATTTAAAAAAAAAAATTATTGCATTTTGCCCGTGTCAAGTAAGCGGCAAAATACTGGAAGTGGCACAATCGAGAATCCATGAAACACACATTATAAGACCGTTTTCCAAGTCTGCATGACATTAAAACCATAATAAAGCATAATGCTATTGTGAATTCAGAAATGTTACGATTCAATTAAATAACTATATGCGATGCAGGTTTAAAACACACTTTAATAATTTAAATGCGTGTAGGTTACGTAACTTGCGTGCATCTCAGAGCGGCTCTGTTCACAGTAAATAAATGCTGCTCCACGCGAACCGTTATCATTTTCATGGAGTCTCAGACTCCATCTCTGCATATTGTTGTGAGTTTGGGTTTATTATAACATTCATCTGGGAACATAATGTGTGATATTTCATCAGATTTATTAGGTAAATAATTTATAAACCTACACAAACACAGGAATACATAAATATCTTTCTCAATATGCTAAATGTTCTTTGCAATGTAATTTTTTTTTATTAAACCCTCTCTCTTTCTGAGTTTAGACGTTTTGATGTCCACATATTTAAGACATTAGAGTGGCGGTAGCATTTCTGTCATAAAGAAATGGCCAAAAGTTAAAGATTAGGTGGATTTGCTGAGTCAATATTAAACAAGGGTTAGATTGCGCAGTAAAGTTTAAAAACAGTCATCAGGCCGTTGTTATAATGCGTAATGTACATTAGATCATTTGTTTATAATACATAGTTTTGATCAATAAAACCATATGATTACTTGCTTTTGATACTTCATTTGAACTAAATATTATTGCTTCATTACTATTATATATGTATTTTAATAGTTGTTGTTTGATAAGGTCTATTATTATTACCACAATCATCCAATTACTCAATGAATCATCATGATAATCATCAGATTACTCGATTACAAAAATAATCTTTAGTGACAGTCCTAGTAGTAATGCTGCTTTTGATGCAAATTTTTACACTTAAAAAATGTTTATGTAAATAACATTTAAAAAAAAAAGTGTTTTTCATAATTTCAAATCGAATAGTTCTGAAAGTAGACTTTGTCTCTATGAAAAATGCTTTTGTATGTATGTTTTGTCTTTAGATTTTAGTGTTAATTATGAACAAAAGTGATCGTAGAAGAACCAGACGTTACTGAAGATGTGTTTTTGCATGCTTCCTGTGCAGGTGTTGGACCGGTGTCAGAAGCAGGAGGCGACTCGGACTCCCCCCTCGGTTCGTTTCAGCTGCTGCACTACAGACGTGCTGTCCTGCATCATGCACGTCATTAACAAAGGCTACCTCTGCCGCAACGAGGAAAGCCCACACATCGTGGAGTTCTTGATGGAGGACCCGTCCACACCCCGCAAGGGCCAGGCGCAGTTCTCCTTTAAGATGGATGTGAAAAAAAGCTCCGCAAGCAGCAGCGACGGCAGCAAAGCCGACACCAGGTGTGCTGATGACCCTTAACCCTTGATCCCTAGACCCCCGTGCAAGAAAGGAGGCAGAGAGCGTGGCTTTCACTGACGGTTTTCTCCCCTCTCAGGGCTTTTCTTTTTTTCCTGAAACGAGAGATGCTCTGATCAGGTGCACTCATTGGGGCGAGTAGCTTGTCTATCTTTTTGCTTTTTTGTTTTTGCTTTTATATTTCCTGTGTGCAGCTCTGTTTCAAAACCTAGTGAGTTTCCTACCTAGACGGGCTCCTGATGCTATTATGAAAGATATGCAGCATCTAAATACTGTGTGTGACCGCTTGTCGTCAGCTAACATCAAACTCTCAGCAGCCAGACAGTGGTTTGTGGGATATGTGGAGTGATGCTCATGTAGTGCGGAGAAGACAGCTGCCTGTGTTGGCAGTAAACAGGGAAGCAGCTCACTAGGTTTCGGAGCGGAGTCTGTATTAGAGGCGAATAGAGGTAAATGCATTTTCTCTGGCACAGGAAGTGTTCTGTTGCTTGTTTTATCATCTGTTTTGATCTGGTTGAATGTCTGCAGTTGCACTAACTGTGACCGATTCAAGGGCGGAGCTAGTCCATTCCTCATTGGTCAGAATGAATATTGGCGTCAGCCTTATGAGATGCTCTTTTTCTTATGTTGCAAGACTTGTAAATAGCACTAAAGTGTGGTCATCGGTGGACTGAAATTCAGTCTTGTTATTAACTGAAAGGCTGCTCAGTTCCTGACCTGTCTGTGCCGTAGTGAAAGGGTTAGTTCACCTGTAAATGAAAAGTTTTGTTTAGTCCCCCTCATATAGTTCCAAACCCAACTTTTGTTTATCTTCAGAACGCAAATGAAGGTATTTTTAAAGGGTGGTTGGCTGTTTTTTTTCTAGGCTTGATTGTGTTTATGGGGTGCAGTCTAACATGTTAATGCTTTGTTTAAAGCGACGAGAATACTTTTGTACACAAAGAAAATTAAAATGACGACTTTTCTTTTCAACAATTCATCTCCACTCTGTCTCTCCTCGTCAGCGTAGCGCCATTTTGGATATTACCCATCGAACGCAAGCAGCGTACGCTCTTCTGTATCCGCCTCAACACAAGGATGCGTCTTCTACGTGTATTTACGCTTTGATTTGAATGAAAATTGCGCACCCTTGCATTGAGGCATATTCAAATATGAATAGATTTTTATGTGCACTCCTAGTTTTCTCTTCCTCTTCTCTAAAGCAGCACAACATGGCCTCGCCCCCTTTGTTGCATGTTCCCGGGGACGGGGTTTGTCTAGATTCGTTACGTCACGAACCCGGGAAGTAACTCGTTGTAGTCCCTATGAGCCGTTTTCTTTCCATTAAACTGCCATAATTTTAATCATAAAAGACGATATCTCCGTTTGCATTGGAACTTTCAGCTTCATAACTTTGCAGATATCGTTTATGCTCAAACAGCAACATTACACGCTAACGTTAAAAAAGTGAAATCGCAATCAACCACCCCTTTAATATCTTTAGTTTTTTCCTCATCCTTTTTGTCCATGCATTGAAAGGCTATGTAACCAAAACTTTAATACATCTTTTTCATTTCCATGAATCGAGTGATTTAGTCTTCTGAAGAGACACAAACTGATTTAATTTAGTCTATATTTAGCATATGAAAACACGCATGCATGGAGCACTTCACATGGGGTCAGTCGCAGTTCAAACGCACTTGCTTGACACACAAAAACAAATCTCTTTGCAAGCACATTTAAGCTTCCATTTTCCATGTATGTGCTATGTTTGTGCATTAATCAATGTTTCTATATGAATAAAAGGCTAAATTAAATCTGTTCAGATATCTTCATTTGTGTTTAGAAGATTAATACAAGTCTTATGGGTTTCAGAACAACATCAGAGTGAGTAAATGGCAGAATTTTCATTTTTGGGTGAACTACCGCATAAAGGGAATTTCTTCAGTTTTTTTTATCCACTTTTTAAAAAATCTAATACTGCTTCTTCAGTACAGAATTTTGCATAAATATGCTAGATAATTTGAAACAAGGCAACTTATGTTTACCACTTAAAGAAAAATAAAGACATTTTAAATGTTGAATCATGTTTGTTGCTCATTTATTCTAATTTCAAATTCTTTTTTAGCTATATGGTTTAGTGTCTTGTCAAACATTCATACTTGTCTAAAAGAGGTTCTCATCCCCAAATGCAGCCAAATTCAGGCTGTGCTGGCGGATATCATTTTAAAGGTGATACATTTTTCAAAATTAACAAATTATATTTTAATCAATGCAAAGGGATACTTATATTATTGCCTTATTAGAAGTTGTGCATATCAGGGAGTTAAATTAAATTTGACCATACTAAAATCAATAAATGTGGCTTTTTTTAATTCCACATGGAAAAGCACTGCAGAGTTTCACACAATTAGAAGATGTTTTTTTTTTGGTTCATTAAATATTTTGGCTAATTTGATCATTCTTCCAGCTACCAATGAAAGTGTAGTATTGGATTTTACCACGTTTAAATCCGTTCTACAGATTTTCCCAAATAAACAGCTCTGTGAATGAGGAAAAGTCTGCAGATTCTGTCTGGGCCTGCTGTTAAGAGTCAAAATGCCCATCCCTGAAAGTCAGCGATTTCCTGGTCCACATCCACATAATGATGTTTTTATGTATATCTCCCTCTGCAGCCTGGGAGGCCTAATAGTTCCACCGCAGCATCCGGAGGAGGGCGTGCTGGAGGCCGTGCTGCTCTCCATGGGTCGCACAATGACTCGGGAGGAGGTCAAGCAGCTGATGCAGCGCACCGTCCAGCAGGTGGCGGGAACCCTGAGCCTGGATCTGGACCGGGCCGAGCACCTGCTTATTCACTGCAAATGGAACGTGGACTTGTTGATCCAGCGGTACATGGACGACCCAGACGCCTTGGTCCTGGCTGCCGGCCTCAAGATCCGCAACCCCCAGCCGGCCCCAGGCCCTGTGGCCCAATGTCCCGTGTGCTTTTCCCAGTTCAAAGAGAGTGACCCCCCTCCCATGCTCAGCTGCATGCACTACTGCTGCGGGGTGAGTGCAGGGCTAAAACCTTTCAGAGTTAACGAATACAAATTCACAATAGTATTGTTTTTACTGTAAATAAATGTAGCTTTGGTGAGCATGAGACTAAAAAAATTATAATTTATCAACCCCTAACTTTTGAATGATAGTGTAAATGGTTTTTTTTATTCTGAAACATGACATTTTAGATACATTTTTATATTGTTTAGTACATGAGGATCAGAAACATTTGTACTTTTTTGTGGAAGAGAAAGTGTATTTTATATGTGCTCAAACTTAATTTTTTCAAGTTCTGTTATTATTTGTCACATTATATATAGATGATTGGCAGCTAAAAGACTAAAAGACCAATTTTGATTTACAAATTATACAAATTAGCTTTATTTGTCACATACACAATTATAAAGAGTATAATGAGGAGTGAAATGTGTTCTCTGCATTTAACCCATCCAAGTGGAGCAGTGGGCAGCCGACGATGCGGCGCCCGGGGCGCAGTTGGGGGTTCGGTGCCTTGCTCAAGGGTCTCACCTCAGTCATGGTGCCACTTCACGCCAGAGCCGGGATTCGAACCCACAACCTTGGGTTACCTCGGGTTAGAGCTGGGCGGTATACCGGTTCATACCGAATACCGGTGTTTATTTTTCTTACGATATGAATTTTTAAAATACCGCAATACCGGTGTCATTTAAATAACGTTTGAAACGCGACACTGTTAGAGAGGGGTCTCTTTTCACTATTGCATTTTGGCGAGGATACAGCTGTATGTGTTACTAAGCGTGAAAGTTCAGAAACTGAAGCACTAGTAGAATGAGATGAGAGAGAAGAAGTCATCCACAATATCCACATCGACCGCCACAAATATCCACCATCCGCTGCATAAGCTCCCGCGTCTCTCACAAACTAAAGTTCTCCGTCCATACGACAGATTCCCGTCAAATGCAGGGTTCCCGCCTTCTTAAATTCACTTTTCATAATGTTAAGACCGTAAATACGCTTACATTTCTCAAATAGTGTTATAGAGGTCTTGATTTTAGCTTGAATAGGTCAAGCGAGGTGCATTCAGTCTGATGAGGGGGGTGTGATCAAAGCCTGGAGTGGATTAAAGCACGTTCCTCTCTCCACTCTAAGCGTTCTGTAATCACTCTGCTCTGGATCCACTCCGGGTTTTACATTCCCGCTCACGGAGAAAAACTGCTCCGTGTTCACCATTTAAACATGAACATGTAGGAATCATGTAGCACACTGTTGTTGTTCTGCGGAACACCAAAATCATCCCCGCCTCGGCAAACAACATAGTAACGCCACTGTGCATCATTTACAGTCGGGTTCTTAGCAGAGAACACGCGGCTATTAATAATAATTATACTCATTCCCACAGGTTCCGACAGAATGCATCACATTTGCACGTGCTTTTGATTCTTGAGCTCACTCATGCGCTTTTAATTTCTGTGCGCCCAGAGATCGCGATCAGGAGACAGCTTTTAATAATTATAAGGGGAGTTTGCAAATGTGATATATTGATTTAATACAAAAGATCAATAAACAAGTACTGCATGATTTTATTCTATTTCATCAACGAAAATAGTTCAAAATAAAGTAACAGCTGAGCCGTTGTGCATCTCTAAAAGCTAATTTATATGTAAAACATTAATGTCCACATGAATCTATGAATGTAATTGCACTCATGCCACCTCTGAGCCTCATTAAACATCTGAAAATGAACGTACAAGCCACTTTTGTGTTCTTCTGTGCCAAATTATACAAATAATTGTTTTATTAATACTAATTTCATGATTGGTAACTTATTTGTCATATTGTACTTATTCTATTTTTTTTAAATATATTTTTTAAAAAGCTTATAAACATACATTTTTGAATTTGAAGTAGATGTAAATGATGCTATTGCAAAGGTAAAAATAAAATACCCCTGTAAGTCACTTTAAGGAGTCAAACCTCACCTCGTATTCGGAAGGCAAATTTTTTTATCAGAATTTTTTTTATTGATCAGAAGGTATTCCTATGTTTTTAATTAGGAGGACAAGCGCTCCTAATTACAAGAAAAACACAGCTCTTAAACTCTGTGTGTGACTGTAGCTGTATGGCTGTGGAATGGGGTTTGGCCGAGGAAATATTTTATTTTGCTTTAACCCCTGTATTTAGTGTGCACTTTTTCTACAATATTCACTCATCATGACACTAAAATATGGCATTCTAAGTCAATCTACTGCAGTTTTTCCTCAGTCAGTAGAAAATGTGGTTAACACCCGGTCATGCATAGAAAAAAATAAATACCGTCATATACCGTGAAACCGGTATAATTTAGAAAAATACCGTGATACAGATTTTTGGTCATACCGCCCAGCTCTACCTCGGGTTTCAAGTCCAACGCTCTATCCATTAAGCCACGACTGCCCACTGTGTCTTTTTAATACTATTTAATAGTCTTTACAAGTGCAACAGTTATGGCATATGCATGTAATATATCAGTATATTCATGGGCCAGATTTACTAAACGGGGCAATTTTTTGAGGGCGTTATATAATGTCACAAAAATGGACTAACACAAACCTTAGTAAATCACTTTTGGTGATTCATTTAAATACTCTCCTACTGTAAATGTTACGTCTGAAGGAGAAACTCCTACGAATGCGAATGCAATAAGGCCAGCCTCAAAAATGACTTTTCATTGCTCATTTTTCACTGCGTGTCTTAAATAGACAGTAGTTTTATAACTCAATAAGAGGGTTTGTGCTGTTGCAAGCTGTTAGTAAATCTGGCCCTATAATATGTTAAACGTCTATGTGAAGTTATGTTAAACTGCTTTTGTTTCCCATTAGTCCTGCTGGCAGGAGTACCTCACTGCTCGTATCGAACAGAATCTGGTGATGAGCTGCGACTGTCCGATCACTGACTGTCGGGCTCAGCCCACCTCCAAGTTCTTTCACAACATCCTCACCGATAAGGACACCATTGCCAAAGTATGTGCAGGTCACAGCACACATACTGGGTGTGTTGAGGGACTGGAGAATGAGTTTGTGTTCTGTGCTCTCTCCTGCAGTATGACAGTGCCCTTCTGCGGGGCTTCGTGGAGTGCTGCTCCAACCTGACCTGGTGTACCAACCCTCAGGGCTGTGACCAGATCCTGTGCAAGGAGAACATTGGTAGCATGGGCACCTGCTCCAAGTGCTGCTGGTCTTCCTGTTTCAGCTGTAACTTCCCAGAGGTACATTTGGCTCATCTTAATGCTGAAATAGCTGCTATATAGAAACCTGTTGAGAATATGTGCAGGTTATATTCCATCTCAAAATAAAAAATTAGCATTTTGTGTAAAGAACGCTTTAAAAAGCCTATACGCTACTAGTCAGAGGTTTGGAATAATTAAGAGGAGACACTGCAGGCAAAAACTGTTTTTTTTCATGCACCTGTCAAGTTTGAGATTTTGGGCTTTTTGGTTTTCCATAGTGTTTTTTCAGACAAGTGGAAAGAAAACACTTATGTGTTTCTTTTATAGCACTTTATCTATTGGTCAATAGATTTAAATCACAATGCATATTTTAAAGGCCCTTTTCTCAAATGAGTTTTTCTCCTACACTGAGCCATACATCTCCACTTCAGTAGCACTTTCACACCAAACATTACATTTGTATTCCCGTCTATGTCCTGAAGGTTTTTACGGAGTGATTTGTTTATGTATAATTTGCTTAATTATATACAACATCTTAATCCCCCAAAACTTTTAAAATATAGTGTTTTCTGAACTATGGAGTGAGATAAATGAGATTCTCTCTGTAAAAACTTATAGTCAACAAACTCGTTCCTGGAGGGCCGGTGTCCTGCAGAGTTTAGCTCCAACACTAATCAAACACACCTGAAGCAGATATTCAAGGTATACTTGAAGCTTCCAGGCCGGTGTGTTGAGGCAAGTTGGAGCTAAACTCAGGACCGAGTGTGGTGTGACCCCTGCTCTGTCAAAAAATTCATCCAGCGTTTAGATTTTTGTACTAGAAATTTCATTAAATAATGACTTGTTTGCATATCTAAACCTAACATTTTAGAAACTTGTAATACAAAAAATGTTTGCAATTATCAATGTAATCAATCAGCTGGGTAAGTAAGGCGATAACTATATGTTATTTTTTTACCCTATTCACCTGCAGATTCTCGCCTTAAGATTTTTGAAAATGTATTTATTCCTTTATGGTACAGCTGAATTATCAGCATCATTACTCTAGACTTCAGTGTCACATGATCATTCAGAAATCTAATATTCTGATTTGCTGCTCAGGTTTTACCAATGCACTTGTTACTGGTGCTGAATTATAAATAATTCATCTTATTATTAATATTGAAAGGTTTTGCTGCTTAATCTTTTGTGGAAACTGATGGTATTTGATCTGAATTTATTTATCTATCTATTTGAAAAGTATCTCTCATAACATAAATCTTACCCTAAACTTTTGAATGGTAGTGTGCCATAGGCAAAAAATATTAAGCAGCACAACAGTTTTCAACATTGATAATAATAAATTGTTCTTGAGCAGCAAATCAGCATATTAAACTGATTTAAGGATCATGCGTCACTGAAGACTGGAGTAACGAAGCTGAAAATTCAGCTGTACATCAGGAATAAATTAAATACATTTCAATAATAAATAAATACTTTTTCTAAGTTATTAAAAAATATATAAAGTTTTTATCAAATAAATTAACCCATGATAATCATGAGGGACTTCTTCAAAAATATCAGAAAATCTTAAATGTTTCCTACTTCGGGCCAGTAGTGGGACCGTTAAGATGCATTGCATTGTGACAATAAAGCATATACTTACAAATTCTGTATATTTCATTGTAATATTTGTTGTATTGCCTTTTACTATAATTGATTTAAATAAACAAATGCACATTTTGAATTTCTGTTGCACTCATTTATTTGACTGTAATATATTACAGTAATATATTTATTTAATAATGGGAATTACGTGGGTATTGTGAGATACCAATTCACTTTAAGAGTAAGTGGTTTTGTGAAATGCTTGATTTACACCTGCACTGTGCTGTGTAATCTGTATTCATGCTTCAGTAATATCTCGTCCAATCAGGCGCATTACCCAGCCAGCTGCAGTCACATGTCTCAGTGGATGGATGACGGAGGCTATTATGAGGGAATGAGTATGGAAGCACAGAGTAAACATCTGGCCAAACTTATATCCAAACGATGCCCCAGCTGCCAGGCCCAGATTGAGAAGAACGAGGGTTGCCTGCAGTGAGTGTGCATGCTCAAATGTCTCTTATCTAATAACGGTTACCTTTAATACTAAGTGGATACCTTAAATCTTTTCCTCCGTGTAGTATGACGTGTGCCAAATGTAATCATGGATTTTGCTGGAGATGTCTGAAGCCATGGAAGCCAACTCATAAAGATTATTACAACTGCTCAGCCATGGTAAGTGTCTTCAGAAGATGTGAGTGATAAATCTGGGTTTAATGCCAGAGATAGTGAAGCCACGAGTCCCTGCAGAGAATCTGTAGAGTCTGTCTTTTGCACAATCTCTTCACACGTCATTATTGTTTATGAACTTTTGACTTTTTTTGAGCTGTGACACCAATCTGTTTTCAAGAAGTAGACACGAGCCCTCACTTCATACGAAGGGGATCAGAGGTGTCTTATGTCAAAATACGAGGTGAACGCTTCATGTATTTTTGTAATGGCTGCTCATTCCGTTCTTCTGGAGGCCTCTGTACACAGGAAATACATGCTTATAATAGTAGAATAACTTGATTCATAAATGGCTATATTCAAATTAATAATACTTGATTGGTTCATATTTGGTTAATAAGAATTTTCCACAAAGACAAATTACGTTTGTAATATGATCCTATTTCCAACACTTTTATTAACTAAATAAACACAAGGAAGAATGTTTTGTATTTTATAATCACTGACTCAAATGCATAGTAATAAACAGCAATATTTACATATGTTATTTAAAATTAATTCACAAAAAGGGCCACACAAGATTTCTGAAAGACATTTTTGTGCCAATTCATTATGAAAGAATGTTTAAACTGATTTGCAAAAAGAATAAAACTTACCAATTCCAACATACATTTAAAACTTTAACACTGATTTTTAAAAATTGCCCTGAAAGTCCTGTATATTAATATGCAATCGCAGGTCAGTAAAGCTGCAAGGCAAGAGAAGAAGTTCCAAGACTACAATGAGAGATGCACGTTTCATAACCAAGCCAAGGTTTGTTGGAGCCGTTCATTACATTGTTTAATCGTTTTAAGTGTCTTATAAGTGTCTGTCTATTGCTTTCTGCAGGACTTTGCAATCAATCTGGAGAATAAGGTGTTTTCTATTAATGAAGCTTTACAGATGAAGTCTCTGACATTTGTGATCGACGCCTGCAAGATTCTTGCCCAAGCTCGAAAGGTGGGAATCTTAAATGGCGTAAACATTTATTTATTTAGTATTTCCAGTTGTTTTCTTTATGCTAATAGTTATATTTGTGTAATTTGTCATGTAGGTGCTGGCGTACTCGTGTGTTTACAGCTATTACAACCAGGACACTGAGAAGATGGACGTGATGGAGCAACAGACAGAAGCTCTGGACCTTCATACTAACGCCCTGCAGATCCTGCTTGGTTAGTGTTAGAGAAAGCTCAGTCACTCGATGGTGCTTTTGGGAATGTTATACAAGACACCTTATAAACATTAGCCAGTGGACTGCAACAGTGACCCCAAACCTTTTTACCAGCCTTGGTTCTGGAAGTACTTTTCCCATTCTCAATAGGGATTTCTATGTCCATGTTGTGCTCTAATTGAATGTTGTTTAGTTCTGATGCATTGGTGATATGATGATAGAACTGGTTGTGATTCTGGTTTCAGAGGAGACACTGCTGCAGTGCACTGATCTTGCGTCCTGTGTCCGACTCCTAAAACCTGAGCACATAAACACTGGCCTGGAGCTCATTCGCCGAATTCAGGAGCGTCTTGTGGCCATCCTCCAGCACTCCACTCAGGTAAACCTACTCCTGTATGTACTACTTTGGACTTTAACATGAGCTTGTGTATTAAAAGCGCTCCAAGCACT
This sequence comes from Gymnocypris eckloni scoliostomus, assembly GCA_027564155.1. Lineage (NCBI taxonomy): Eukaryota > Metazoa > Chordata > Actinopteri > Cypriniformes > Cyprinidae > Gymnocypris > Gymnocypris eckloni. Next base: position 17,983,048 of record CM050429.1, on the reverse strand, counting down.
CATTTGACCATCTGGGATAAATGTCTTTATTTTTTGGGCAGGACTTCCGTGTAGGATATCAGTCCAAGACTGAGTCAGACCAGGAGTCCGCCCAGGCCTCTAATCTGACTAACAACACAGACCCCAACAAAGAGTGAGCCGCCACACGTTTACAGAGAATCACAACTGACTTCTGCAACAAGTCTTACCTTTTGTATTTTTTATTTCAGGACCAAATCTAATGGAGGCTCTGACTCTGGAGACTCTGACAACAACAACAATGCAGGCGATGAAGCAGAGGAGGATGACGAGTATGACGATGAATACGTTCCAGAATGGCACGAGGATTACGATGAGGAAGACATAGAAGATGATGACTTTTTTTCTGATGATGACGAATCTGAAAACTTAGAGAGGGACTTCAGCCCTTTTGACTAAATGACGCTGAGAGCGATACACAATGCTTACACGATGCCTACCGATGTAAAAGTAGACACTACAAATTCCACACCCATATAAGATTAAAAAAGTTATGGGAATCCAGAGTTTGGAGTACGGTTTTCTGTAACGTGGTTTTTGCTTCACACTTAGGACCTACTTTGAGCCCTAGCGTAAATTCATCGTTATACCAACAGTGGTATTTCATGTTTATTTAGGTTTATGCTACGGTTTCATTAACTTACGAAATTGTAACTTCGTTCATGGCTGATGAGGATACTTTAAGTTCAATGAAGGATCTTAATTATTGATGTTATATTGTAGAGGTATTAGGTTTTTGAAACTGTTCATAGTTTTGTTATTAACAAAATACAAATTCTGGGTCAGAAATTGAAAAAGAATGGATGTGTAAACATTAAGAAACTGTTTGTTTAGTTTTTTTTATCTGGTCAACGGTGTCGGCATTGTGTATTTAGTTTGAATACCAAAAGCGCACTTGCCTTTATTCCATTTTAAGTTCCTTTAAATGCCTTCATATATGACTTTACGTTGGTTGTTCACCATTTGAATGATTGTAAGCATTTGAAATATTTGCAAAGATTTTGAAAAGAGAAAAAAATCAGCATCCGTGTTTAAGGGCTGCATGAAAAATGACTAGTCCTTGACGAGGATGACCCGGAATCCTACAAACATTTTACTTTAGCCTGTCTCATTAAGATGTAATGGCAATAAAAATGTCAAAGTATTGTAGCTCGTCGCATTATTTGCTAAGCAAAACATACCTTAATCGCTTTGTTTCTTCCTCCAAAAAAAAGTAATTATTTTTTGGACGTTTGATCACTTGTATAGAGATGGAGATATAAAATATCTTCCAAACTCCAGTTTTGAATTGAGATGCCTATATATTCATATACTGTCCATCTTCTGAAAAGATTTCTCTGTTCAATTAAAAACAAAGTTGCTCAGCTTCAGCTCACAAAATAAATGCTTTTCTTCAAATTGAGTGTACATGGGTTGTTTGTTGTCGTCGTCTTGTGCAACAGAACAGTATACAAAGAAAATCCCCCAAAAATCAAGTTTGTTAATGTTAGAAAGTATAAATGTCCCTTTAGTTCAACTTTCAAAACTATCTCGAGACCTGTTCATTTTATTCCCGGGAGCATTAGCACAGGATGAGTACCAATCTGAAATAGCTAAGTGGAGCAAGAACACTTAAAATGTTCTTCACAGCGATGCCATATAGAAGAACCTGTTTTGGTTCCACAAAGAACCATTCAGTCAAAGGTTCTTTATGGAACCATTTAGACAAAGTTATTCTATGGCATCGTGAAGCACCTTTATTTATAAGAGTGAAGGTCTGTGATATCTGGAGAAAACCTTTCATTAGCGTTTCGTTTCCGTTCTTCTCAAAACCAGTTGCTCTGCTGCCACATGCAGAACCTCCAGAAGTATGAGATCTAAAGTCTGCCATTTTTGCCATAGGTACTCGTTTGTGCTGCTTTTTTTTCTGCAGCAGTTACTGAAACTGTAAATGTGATGTAAACGTATAGGTGCGTCCCAATGATGGTTGCCAACTTCAGAACAGGAAAATAAGAGACTTATGATTCTTGATAAGAAAATAAGGGATGTTCAAAATATTTGTACTGAACCACATACAGGTGCATCACAATAAATTAGAATATCGTGGAAAAGTTCATTTATTTCAGTAATTCAACTCAAATTGTGAAACTCGTATATTAAATAAAATACTTCAGTCTGTGTGCACTGAATTTAAGTCTTTGGTTCTTTTAATTGTGACTTTCTCATCAAATTAGAATACTTCATAAGACCAATGAAAAAAAAAAAAAATTGTGAATTGTTGGCCTTCTGGAAGTATGTTCATTTACTGTATATGTACTCAATACTTGGTTGGGGCTCCTTTTGCTTTAATTACTGACTCAATTCGGCGTGGCATGGAGGTGATCAGTTTGTGGCACTGCTGAGGTGGTATGGAAACCCAGGTTTCTTTGACAGTGGCCTTCAGCTCATCTACATTTTTTGGTCTCTTGTTTCTCATTTTCCTCTTGACAATACCCCATAGATTCTCTATAGGGTCCAGGTCTGGTGAGTTCGCTGGCCAGTCAAGCGCAACAACACCATGGTCATTTAACCAACTTTTGGTGTTTTTGGCAGTGTGGGCAGTTGCCAAATCCTGCTGGAAAATGAAATCAGCATCTTTAAAAAGCTGGTCAGCAGAAGGAAGCATTAAGTGCTCCAAAATTTCTTGGTAAACGGGTGCAGTGACGTTGGTTTTCAAAAACACAATGGACCAACACCAGCAGATGACATTGCACCCCAAATCATCACAGACTGTGTAAACTTAACACTGGACTTCAAGCAACTTGGGCTATGAGCTTCTCCACACTTCCTCCAGACTCTAGGACCTTGGTTTCCAAATTAAATACAGAACTTGCTCTCATCAGAAAAGAGGACTTTGGACCACTGGGCAACAGTCCAGTTCTTCTTCTCCTTAGCCCAGGTAAGACGCCTCTGACAACAACTGTAGCCAAATTCCTTGACACGTCTGTGTGTGGTGACTCTTGATGCCTTGACCCCAGCTTCAGTCTATTTCTTGTGAAGTTCACCCAAATTCTTGAATCGATTTTGCTTGACAATCCTCATAAGGCTACGGTTCTCTCGGTTGGTTGTGCATCTTTTTCTTCCACAGTTTTTCCTTCCACTCAACTTTATGTTAACATGCTTGGATACAGCACTCTGTGAACAGCCAGTTTCTTTGGCATTGAATGTTTGTGGACTTACCCTCCTTGTGAAGGGTGTCAATGATTGTCTTCTGGACAACTGTCATCCAGCAGTCTTCCCCATGATTGTGTAGCCATAGTGAACCAAACTGAGAGACCATTTTGAAGGCTCAGGAAACCTTTGCAGGTGTTTTGAGTTGACATGTTGACATGGGCTGATTGGCATGTCACCATATTCTAATTTGTTGAGATAGTGAATTGGTGGGTTTTTGTTAAATGTGAGCCAAAATCATCACAATTAAAAGAACTAGACTTAAACTACTTCAGTCTGTCTGCATTGAATTTATTTAATACACAAGTTTCACAATTTGAGTTGAATTACTGAAATAAATGAACTTTTCCACGACATTCTAATTTATTGAGATGCACCTGTAGTTCAATGTCTGCAGTTAAGTATATGTAACAGAAAATTATCCTCTTTCTCGTGAGCATGACATTTTCCTCACCATCACAATGGGCTGATGGTTCACAGTTGCAGTGGTTGTTGGATGGTATAATAAAATGAACTAATCTGGAGAAATCTCAAAAGGAGGCTCTGTCCTTTCCTTGAGATCTCTCCAGATTAGTGAATTTTATTTATTACATAGTGTTTAATTTCGTCTGCAAGCAGGAAAACCTTCCTTACAATATGGTTTTATTTATTTTGATTGTTTATATAAGACCTAATGAGTTCTGTTAGTCACAGTTATGGTATTCACAGCAGTCTCGGGAGCAGCTGATTGACAAAACAATCGGCTAGATACTTAAAGAAATGTATGATACCCCAAGGCCATCCTTCAAGCTTTTCCCTTCATAGATGTAGCCGAATCCTCCCCAACCAGCATTCTGTAAGTGATCTAACCAGTTCAAAATGTCACCTGTTAAAAGCAGGGTGTAACCCTTCACAAGTCACTTTGTTGTTGTGATCTGATGCTGGACTCACTGGACTGAATCTGGAGGGGTTTGAATGCTGATAGCACACATACATTTCCAATATGTATTGTAAAGAGTGTTTCCCCTGGAAAGCATCTGCTTTGTACAAACATCTGATACTATTTTACATGCATTCTATGTAATGAAAATCTTTAAGACATTTTCTAAATCTTTATTTAGCATCTGATAGGAAACATCCCATAGACGCATTGCAGATGAGCACATCTTCCAGATGAAAACAAGTACATCAGACATCACTGTACTGGAGAGATCATAGAAAAAAGGATCCTGACCACTATGATCCTCTATAACTGCTATTTTTAAACCATTTTAAGACATGTATAAATATTTATTGCATGGAATAAATATCTGATCAGCTAGTGTTGATCAAACTTCAGTTGGATTTTTATATAATAGGGTCTTGAATGGTAATTAATGCAACTTTATCCTAGAGAACAGAAAATTCTCATGAGCATCTCATTTTCCTCATCACAAAGGGCTTATGGTTCACAGTCGTGTTGGGGTTCATTTCCTGTTGTCCACTTGGGTTACTCAACTCACTTTCTTAAGAGCACACTTCAAACTATTTATACGATTTCTGTAGATGTTTGTACACCATTCCAAAGTTATTTGCAAAAGACAAAAAATATTCTAAATAGCCCATCTACATTGCTTACAAATACATTTGTTTTATTGCATTTAGGCTATATAATGAGCAAATAAAATCACTTAAATATTGGGAATTCACCACACTCTGCACTCCAAGTGAAAGGTTAGTTTTTAAACTTTGGCATTTTTGGGAAGGCAAAATGTCCTTACAGATGCCTAAAGACCTCAATTCTACTAAGAGAGGGGAAAGAAAATGAATAACATTCTTAAAAGGAGACATCCAAGACTACGCACACTTCGTATGAAACCATGTTATTTTAGTCTTGCATCCAAAGTCAACAATGCTCAAAACACTAATATTTCACTATTTTCAAGACAAAGTAAAAGGGCCATTTCTTGCAAGGGACCTAGGAGTACACCTAATATAAAATCAGTGTACTGTGGCAATGAAGACCTGATGAAATGTGCGTTTCAAACAAGTAGAAAAATACAATTTCTAGCAACATACATCCTGCAATATCCAAACTTTTAATAGGATGCATTTATTGTGGCAGTTTCCCCATATGGGTTGAACCAGAGATTGAAAGACTACTCTTGCTTATCTGGAACTACTTGAGGTTTCAGGATGGACCCTAAAACTGTAATACCACATAATAGGCTATAGTTGTTTTTTGCTTAACTAACTTTATAGGCATATAAAAAAAGAAAAGAAAAAGTGATTTTACACGCATCCTTCTCCAAACTAATCATTTAAATATTACAAGATGCGACTGCTTAGTACATACAGCTGCAGAGCCACAGAAAACTTAGATTTGCTCATTTAGAAACACTAAAAGATGACGACTCCAAATATGTGGTTTCTCTCCCAGCAACTTAAGTTAAATCCGAACCTTTTTTTTTGGTTCATGTCACAGAGGCTGTCTGAAGCGGTTAAAACTACAAGCATGTGGCAATTTATGCATTTAGTTGGACATGAAAGTACCCCACAGCAGTCAGCAGCTCAATTAAGGTCCCCAAACACAAACCAAACCACAGCTGATCAAGCTCATGAAGGCAAAACTAGTCAAAGAACCAAACTAGAACGGTTCGGATGCTTTTAAGTTTTATTTACTCCATATACAATCATTTTGCATACTTAATACTCCTCTTCATCCTCTCCAATGTCCTCAGAGGAATCAGCACCAACCTCCTCATAGTCTTTCTCCAGAGCAGCCATGTCCTCGCGCGCCTCCGAAAACTCCCCTTCCTCCATCCCTTCACCCACGTACCAGTGCACAAAAGCCCGCTTTGCATACATCAGGTCAAACTTGTGGTCCAGGCGGCCCCACGCCTCGGCAATAGCTGTGGTGTTGCTCAGCATGCAGACGGCCCTCTGCACCTTGGCCAGATCCCCTCCTGGGACAACGGTAGGCGGCTGGTAGTTGATTCCCACCTTGAACCCCGTGGGACACCAGTCTACAAACTGAATAGAGCGCCGCGTCTTGATGTTGGCTATGGCAGCGTTCACATCTTTCGGAACCACATCCCCACGGTACAGCAAACAGCAGGCCATGTATTTTCCACGACGAGGGTCGCACTTCACCATCTGGTTCGCCGGCTCAAAGCAGGCATTGGTGATCTCTGGTACGGAGAGCTGCTCGTGGTAGGCCTTCTCGGCAGAAATGATGGGAGAGTAGGTGACCAGCGGGAAGTGGATGCGTGGGTACGGGACTAGGTTGGTCTGGAACTCCGTTAGGTCCACATTTAGGGCTCCATCAAAGCGCAGTGATGCTGTAATGGAGGACACAATCTGAGCAATGAGCCTGTTCAGGTTGGTGTAGGAGGGACGCTCGATATCGAGGTTTCGCTTGCAGATGTCAAAGATGGCTTCGTTATCCACCATGAAGGAGCAGTCAGAGTGCTCCAGAGTAGTGTGGGTTGTAAGGATGGAGTTGTAGGGCTCCACCACAGCAGTGCTGACTTGTGGGGCAGGATATACAGAGAATTCCAACTTGGACTTTTTACCATAGTCGACAGACAGTCGCTCCATCAGTAGAGATGTGAAACCAGAGCCTGTTCCGCCACCAAAGCTGTGAAAGATCAGGAACCCCTGCAGACCGGTGCACTGGTCCGCCTAAAGAGTAACCAGGGGGAAAAGGTTGAGAATTCAGATCTGGCCAGGAATGCAAGACTTTAAAGCGTCGCAACACTTTTAAAAATAAAGTTAGCAAAAGAGTGATTTCGTAGGAAATGATAGAACCATTTTAGGGTTGCCTTAAGAACTTGGTTAACAATTATTTTAATGTGAACATTAGTCATCTAAAGAACTTTTTTCCACTATAAAATAGCCTATTACACAACAGAGGTTAAAATATTAAAGCGGTTCTCAACTCTGGCCCTCAAGTCCAACTTCCTGCAGTGTTTAGCTCCAACCTTGATCAGACTCACCTGCCTAAAACTTTCTAGGGATCCTTAAGACCTATCTTAAGGAGTATTTGGTTAGGGTTGGAGCTAAAATCTGCAGGAAAGGGGACCTCGTGGGCCAAAGTTGAGAACCCCAGTATTGAAAGGTTCTTCGTTGAACTGTAGATGTCAATAAAATACTTTTTAAAGCGGTGTTCTCAAACTCAGCTCCTGGAGGGCCACAGGTCAGCATTGTTCCAACCAGGTATGCCCTCATCTACAAAAGAAATAAGAACAGAGCTATACAGAAAGTACAGGTGAAGAGAAAAAAAATATGATCAAGTTCATCAACAACTGTTCAGTTTTACCAACAAGTCAATGAAAACTGCACGAGGAACGTACTTCCCAGCACCAGTTTCACTGAAGAAAGTGCCAAAAGAGGAGTCAGACACTGAGCTTCCATCATTAACAATGGTGCCATCTGGCAGGAAGCCATGCTCCAAACAATACAGCTCCCAGCAGGAGTTACCCATCTGGATACCTGCTTGACCAATATGTATGGAAATACACTCCCTCTGGTTTGACAGAGACAAAACAAACACAAGTCAACTGCAGGGAAGTGCTAAAGTGGCAACTCTAATAATACAGTACAAAATTACCATCAGTGATCTCACCATTTTACTCAAGTATCACAGCAAGCAGGAACCAATTAAGAACCTTGGAATTATAAAAGACCTTTCCAAGAGCAGCTCACCCTCACAAATACACCAAACCCCTCACCTGATCTGGATTTATATTGGCCTCAAATTAGAAGGGTGTGGCTCTTAATGAACTCTACCAGAGAGACAGCCCTGCACATTCAAAACAGAACAAGCTTTTTCAGAGTTCAAACTCGTGTCTTTGTTACTGAATAAGACATCGATACAGCTTGTGCTGAGCTTACTAAAGATTAATTATTGTCAAATAGATCAGGTCATTAAACTCTCAGGGGGAAATCAAGACAATGCAAGATTATGAAAGTTCACTCTGTGTTTAAACATGTACCAGTCTCTCTCTTATGCATGAATATATTACAGTTACATATACTCCTTAATCCTATAAACGGCTATGTTATTTATATATATTTATATATAAAAAGATTGGACGTATGCTATGTATGAAATAACTGTGGCAGGACAGGAGTATTCCAAAAAGACCAGCTCTAACCATTGAGTAGCATGGTATTTGGTATATATATATATATATATATATATTAAAAGTATGTATGGACTAATAATTATTTTATTTTATGCCAAAAATACTTATTTGTGTATAATGTGTATTAATTCTAATTGCAGCTGCCACGTCTGCCCTCATATTTATTAAAAGCTTATACATGTATCTGGTTTTATTATCATGTTACTCAGTGAATTATGTATTACGTTAGTCATTTAGCAGACGCATTTATCCAACGTGACTTACAAATGAGGACATGCTTTTTTGTAAACAACATTACATACAAATCAGGCAGCAGTAATTCATGCTGCAGTGCTGTTTGTGCACTCTTATTTTGAATCTATTGCGTCATATCCGCTGGATATTTGGCTCTGTTCAATGCTTGTGTTGCTGCTGCTAATGCTAGAGTAAGTCCGTGCTGTGGACCTTTGCCTTTCGGCGCTAGTTTGCGTCAAGTGAGTGGCTCACAGCTCAAAACAAATGTAAGACAAGAATTGTATTACGTTATTGTTTACATTTATGTGACGCAAACGGTACTACATCTGCACGGTTGTGTGCGCAAACAAACGTGGTCGTGACACGGTTTGCTAACGTTAGCTGTTCACTGAGCAACTTGTTACTGACCAGTAAGCGCAAAACGTTGGTGAATGGGGAAGTATCGCAAGAAAAGAAAGGGAACCGCTCAAGCTCCAGGACATGGACCACAACAAGGCATGCGTCCCCCTGCGCCTCTTCAACCCAGACCTCCTCTCCCTCAGGGCGGCTTTCGCGGTCCAGCTCCCGTTCGCCCGATGGGCCCCCCTGGGCAGAGGTTTCCTGCGCCCCATCGCGACTTCGAACCGCAGCACCCCAGAATGATGATGGTGGACGGCATGGAAGGAGATCGAGGGTTTCTGCATGAGCCGCAGGGATTCCTGATGGACGATGGGCCTTATCACCCGATGGATTTTCCCGACAGACGTGAATTTCGCCCGCGCTTTGATGGACCTGATCCAGGTTTCCATCATCCAGAGTTTGGGGACAGACCACCAGAACCGCGCTTTTACCATCCAGAGCTTGAATATGGGCCACGTTTCCGTTCTCCGGAGTTTTGTGACAGACCTCCAGACTTCTGTCCGCCTGAGTTTAGGGGAAGACTTCAAGAGTTTGAAGGTGGGCCGGGTTTCCACAGGATGAACCCTGGATTCGACCAAATGGAGCAATATGGTCCAAGAGACCCTCATTACATGCAACAAATGGACCCACATGTAAGTACATGTTTGTCTCAAAATGTGTTGATCTAGTAAACCATTGGGTCAATCACTTCGAAATAATTTAAGTGTTCGATTCGGTTCGTTTTGTTTCACAATTATACAACAATTCATTATTTTTGACTCAACAGAATCTTATCTTCTCGAATGTAAACAAAATACGTAAATCATGCATTAATGTAACAATTCTTGCAAAAGGCGTGTTTTACACAGACTTTTAAATGGGTCAATGCAGAGGCAAATGGGTGAGGTGCCCATTTTCGACCCCTGCCAATTTATTACCCCTCTCGTTGAAATCTCTATATCCCCCCTCCCCCACACCTAACCCTAAACCTACCAATACTAGCCGGGCGGTAATAATCTTTCAGGGTCAGAATTGGGCACAACACCGGATTACATAGGTCATTAGTTTGGAAACTACTACACCACTCCATATTGATTATACTATATATCAGTGTACAACACTAGTCGTGTTATATGTTGATTCATAAAAAAAATGGCTCCCATAAACAATTTGGACGACATTGGGTGCTTTTAACGAATCGACAAAAAACCTTACAGTTCAAGAGTTTGCTGATTGAATCCGTCTGAAACCTTCGTTCAGTGAACTCACTGATTTTGTCAGAAGGACTACTGAATCAACATCTGACAACTTACTGAACTGCACATTACCGTTACTTGCATTAATGTCAGTCACTAATTATGTTTTTGTTTGTGTGTTTCATTAATGAGACATCATTAATGGCTGGTTCATATGACAATGTATCATACAATTAACCAATATTACTCATTTGTGAAATGTCAAGTCTTTTGTGTGAGGAAAAAGCTATTGAATGACTTTATAGTAATAAAAAAAGTCATATGGACTGATGGTGAAGGAGAAAAAAAATATGATCAAGCTGCATCAGAGAGTGTAAAAGTATTAAAAACCGATTTTCTTTTTAATTATAGAAGTTGTTTTTATATAAACAGCTTGCAGTGTGATATTTGATCAAGGTTTATACTGGACCATCACAAAGCAAACTAGCCTTTAATTTTATACGTACATGATAAACTTCGTGTGACTTTTGAAACCATATTTTTCACTAGTTTCCTGTCTTGACCTTTTAATCTCAGTGTGCAAACCATTGTTATACATATTTCACCTCTGCCCTAAACGGTGACACACTTTAAAGGCAAAACTGTGTTACTTTCATTGCTTCAGAAGCAGAACTTTGTTTCTTAGTCATTTATTGTCTTCTGAATCTACATGCATCTTAATAACCTACCCGCCCCACATTAGGGGTGGGCGATATGACCAAAACCTTATATCACCTTATATTATATACCTTATATTTTCTATCATGATAACAAATAGAATTTATTTTAAAAAGTTTTTTCTGATACCATTTAATTTTCATAATCATAAAAATATACTTTTTGTGTCATTTAAATAAGGGAAATCATGCGTTTAGAATTTGCTGACACTCTTCACAGGTTTCCATTTCTGGGGCCGGGTTATATATCACCACCTGAGGCATTCAGTAACACTGTAAGTCCCCCTTGTGTTTCATCACGTCTGTCATGGGTTGTAGATCTCTAATGCAGTGTCTTGTGTGCTTTATATTTCAGAGTGGGCTTCCTCCTGCCTATCCACCCCAACCTCCACAGAAAATAGACCAGCTGGCTCCGAAAAAGACTAAGACTGAACCTCCTAAACCGATGGCTTCAAAGATATCAACGTTCAAGAATATCTCTGCAAAGTAATTTCAGAATCATATTTTTTATTATAGTTTTCAACCATCTGTGTGACTTTCTGGAGAGAAAATCCTAGCTTCTCTGCTGGAAATCAGTTGTGGTTTTGAGAAAGTAGAGATTGTTGAAGTAAACTCGTATGTTTTTTCCCATGGAGCATCTCATTGGGAATAGTAATTGCTGTGAGTATAATAATATTGTTTATTATATTAATAAATAACAGACCTAGATTTGATGCCATATAGAATTGCGGATAAACACAAGGCTTTTAAAGATAGACTTAGTGTAGACATAAACTGTACAAAGGTAAAAGTAAAAAAAAAGTTTCTGGGTGGTTCAGTTTTAGTGTGAATATTATTATGCATGATGTTAATAGCCATACTGAAAGCAACAATATATCATTTATCTAAGAATCTGAGTGTGTATTGTGATTTTGCTGACCAATCAGAAGTTGGAGCTAAATCTGTATCAATTTTAACTTATTTCTGTGACTTTTACTATTACTAATCTTTTGCTACAGTTTGTTTTTAAATGAACTTTATATGAACTGAATATCAAACAGCACTGCTTTTGATTTCCCCTCAGAATAATTGTGGTTTCATAGAACGGGAGGATTTGAAGAAGTTTTCTTTTGTATTTGATGCTTTTATTGGAAACCGGGCTCTCTTGGTGCCTGGAGTTAAAGTGCATTTCACCGCAGTGAAAAACCTGGTAAGTATATATATGTATAGTATGTGCAAAAATGCCAGAATTCATTTGATGAAGCATTTTGTATATTTGATAAAAAATATTTACATTTTTGTACCCAAAATGCTTGTGATGTCAGGGAAAAGAATGTGCGGTTGATTTGAAAGTGGCACCGGGAGGAACAGAAGACATTGACAGTACGGTGTATGAAGGTGTAGTTATAACAGTCCTTCCAGATGTGAGTAAAACTCTCACTTAAGTACTCTTTTTCCAGTCAAGAAATGCAAGATGTCCAGCTCAAGTTATCCATCCATTATATCTATGGGTCACCATTCACTTTTATTTCATGGTAAAGATGAATATAACAAAAGGTTTATTTGAGTGAGTATGCCCCGTCTCAACTCCTAGTTAATGTAGAAAAGAAAGCTCAGCTTGTCAAGTCATTTGATATGGGTTATGAATCTCATTCTTCAGTATTAGTCTACTTGTGTACTGAAAATAGAAAGAGAAGATCTCATGGGATGAAGGGTGTGAAGGAGTTCTGCAAGTGTGTGTGTGTGTCGGCCTTGAGTGATAAGCAGAAACAGTTAACGGGAACTTAGCCACCTTGACCCACTATCACAACTTCTATTGTGACTTTTGCCACCTTTGTGAGAAATCACTCTAGAGGTTTTGATGCCAGAAGCCCGAGCTGAGAGACTCTCCAGAGTATGTGATATGTATATGGGGATGGAGCGATTAACCGCGTTTAAAACGTCACAGTGATTAATCGTAAAGGTTCTGCTAAACCGAGTGTTTCTGTTGCACGGAACGGAACTGTTGCAGCTTGCGCAAAATAGAAACAAAGTTACACTAGCGGTGGTGCACCAGCTTAAAATGCCAGAGGGACTCAAATGTGACGGAGGGACTAAACAGCGATCCTTTATTTCCACCAGAGAATGTCTGAAGTTGATAGTGTGGGACCATTTTGGGTACACTAAGAATGATCAGGGCGTCATTTAAATATTTATATTTAGTACGGACCTGAATAAGATGTGGACTACATGTAAACATATTTTATGTGAAATATCTTATACAGGTCAGTACTAAATACACATTAGCATGCATTTTGTATGATCCCTCTTACTTGGTAAAATAATCAACATTTTGCAGATTCTGCAAGGTGTATAGTAAACTTTTGACTTCGACTGTAGATTTGTAGAATTTGTCATTGCACACTCTTCTATACAGGTTTCCATATGCTCTACCCCAGCGGAGGGTCAATATATATATACAGGCCACTGTTGTTTATCAACTTTTGAAATATTCAAAATATTACATTTACAGATATATTCATATATTCAAGCATTACTCAGTAACTGCCTTCACCTTTTGTACAATCTGTTTTTACCATGTATTCATAAATTAACAAATGTGCCGAGCAGACAGGTTTTTTCCTATAGTATGCGGGTGGCTTTTATTCCTTAAGCGACATCCCCTGGAGCTTCGTCAAGGCCAGATAGTTACATTTACAAGATGGTCATGCGCACACACCAGGGTTATTATAGTTTTTAACTATTTTTTTTATTTGTATTTTGGTTTTATATATAAACGGTGCATTCAGAAAGTATTCAGACCCCCTTCACCTTTTGATCTGTTGCAGTCTGAAACTAAAATAGTTTAAATAATTTTTTTCTCATTAATCTACACTTCGTACCTCATTATGGCAAAGTGAAAACAGAATTTTAGAAATTTCTGTAAATTTATAAAAAATGAAAATATCACATTTACATAAGTGTTCTTAGTTGAAGCACCTTTGGCAGCAGTTACAGCCTGGAGTCTTTTTGGTATGATACAACAAGCTTTGCACACCTGGATTGGGGGATTTTCTGCCATTCTTCTTTGCAAATCCTCTCAATCTCGGTCAGGTTGCTCAGCCACTCCTGTGTTGCCTTGGCTGTGTGCTTGGTGTCATTGTCATGTTGGAAGGTGAACCTTCTGCCCAGTCTGAGGTCCTGAAGGGCTGTCGAACAGGTTTTCTTTGAGGACGTCTCTGTACTTTGCTCATTTCAGCTTTCCCTGGGAGACCAGTCTCTCAGTCCCTGAGGAACAGCCCCACAGCATAAGGCTGCTACCACTTTACTTTTGGGATACTTATGTAAATGTAATATTTTAGTTTTTTCATCAGCAGAAAAAGAAAATAAATAAAACCGTAAACAGACAAAGGATTTAACTTAGAATGGGAGATGGATCGTTTCAGAAAGGGAAGAGAAAAGCCATAGATAGAAGTCGCACAGACCCAGGCAGGTGCCGTTCATTCAAAAGCTAAATGCAGAAAATTTGACGGGGCATATGTATTCTTGCTCTCGGCTTCACTCACCAGACGCAACTGTTGCATCGCGCCGCAACAGCTCTACACTGAACGCAACCATTGCAAACCTTTTTGTTCAGGGAGTCATAACAGAACAAGGGATCAGTTTAATGTCAGGGATTTGTCGTGTTGCGCCGTGCCGTATCCAGTGTGTAGACCACATTGCTTGGGTTCTACTGGGGTTCACAATGGGTTCTACTGTACTTATTTTGACGTTTGCGTCTGGTGTAGACACCATCGTTCATTTCGTTGGTGAGGACATATTTTAAATTGTAAAAAGCATTAATCTTTCATAATGTTTAGTGAAATGATTTTGTAATTTGAGGTGGGATGGGGATTCGGGAAAGGTGGCAATAAGTCACCGTACCAGTGTGGATGTTTACTGTACTTCAGACTCAAATATTCTAGCCTATATCTTGAATATATGACCCAAATAATCATTTTAAAACTCAGAATCATTTATTTCCTTTTTGGGAAAAAATCATAGAAATTACCTTATTTGGCAAGGATTCTTTAAATTGATAAAAAGTGATGATAAAGACATTTATAATGTTACAAAATAATTCTATTACAGATAAATGCTGCTCTTCTGAACTTAGTTTTCATCAAAGAAACCTGAGAGAAATTATATTCGGCTGTTTTCTACATAATGATAATAAATGTCTTTTGAGCATTAGAATGATTTCTGAAGGATCATGTGACTGGAAAAAATTATGCTGAAAAGTTAGCTTTGAAATCTCAGTAATAAATTACATTTTAAAATATATGAAGAGCTCTTTTCCAAAACGCGATAAACGCCAAATAAAAAAAAAATGAGTTCGTCATGCCATTTTGCTGTGTACTGAACCTATTCACTGCTCCATCAATGTTTCATGCCAAATCGCTATATTTCCTTGTTTAAAATGTACTGCAAGATGCAGTTCTTTTCCAAACCGCTATAAGCGCCGAACCTGTTTTTAGCCTAAATGCGATATATCCTCTCGACCAATCAGAATTCGTTTGATGCAATCCAACATGTTTGTGCTCAGTCTTCACAATGAGTGCTTTAAACTCTAATAACACTTTTGATGGCCTGGATGAGCCAGTGAGACCTACACCTGGGGTAGAAAACGCAGACTGGACAAAGAAAATCACAAAAAACAAAAAAAAAGAAGGTTCTCAGGTGGCGCGTTAATACCCACTGTGGGATGTCAATGTAACAGATGTGTATACCAGTAAAGGTGGTGTTTAACCGACTGACGCTAGAGGCTGTAGCCTTTGGCGTTCCTTGTTAGAGCGCCTGCCTGCCTGCCGCACCGGAAACCCGGGTTCGAAACCCGTTCGAGATGTCTTTTTTTATGACATAAACCAACATAAAAAAAAAAGGATGGATTTGTAGCGTTTTGAGAAAAAAAAAAAAACTTTGCATTTGTAATCAACAATATTGTTGTTTCATTTAACAATCTTTGTTTAACATGTTCAGACTGAGCCAACAGACCATTTTAACAGGATAAATTGAATATTAACAAAATGTATGGGTCTTGGTAAAAAAATGTCATTTTCATGAAAACTATTCAAATGGATTTATAGCGTTTTGGAAAAGAGCTCTTCATATACAAATAGAAAACAGTTGTTTTAAATAGTACAAATATTTCAAATTATTCCGTTTTTGTTGTTTTGGATCAAATAAATGCAGGCTTGGTGAGCAGAAGAGACTTCTTTAAAAAACGTTTTAAAATCTTACTGTTCAAAAACTTTTGACCGCAAATTTTTCAGTGTAGTTTGTAACAATCTTATATCTGCCCATGATGTCATACACCATACTTAATACAATCACATTCACAGAAACACATGCTTCAGCAGTCGCAATCAAAAAAAAATTGTAAATGTGCCACTGCAGATGATTGTGTGTACTCTGTTATGATTCTGCAGTTTGCTTTGTCAGTCTCACAACCCTTTCTAATTGGGCAGATGCCAAATAGTGAGGCTTTGAAGTCGGAAAATGTATTAAATCTGTTCAGCATTGATAAAAACAAAATCAAATTGTCTCTACTTTACTTGTATTGTAACATCTTGACAAGTATTTGGTGAAAATGTCCTGTAATATAGAGTTACCAAGTTAAGTCCTAAAATCTTTCTATATGTATCTCATAAGGACAACGTCAAGGAGGCTAATCCTGGCTGCATCAGGACCATCATCTTTAATGATCCCATTAGCTTGCACTTTGGAAAGGCGGACACCAATGTAACTCTGCTGCTGTATGATCGTGTGGATTTCCAGTTGCTGACAAATATTATTACGAAGGAGCAAAGAGCCACAAACATCAAACCAAAAACTCCTGACACTTTTCAGCTCACCAAAGAAGTCCGGGAGACGGTAAGTGGTAACATCATGTTCCACTCCCTTGCAGGACTTATGAATTATATGCTCACCCTGAAGAGCTTGTAAGTGCTGATTATTTTTATTGTATTAATTCATCTTGACCAAAATGGGCATGATTGGTTAGGATTCAGAAAAATGTTGTACTTAAATTTCTGTGTATAGAATGTATAGATGTCTTGGAGACATCTTTGTCTAGACCAGAGTGAAGGTGACAGTAAAGTTGAGTCTGCAAAAAATTCAACTGTAAGCAAAGTGAGAACAGGAAGTTAAGATTTTGGAGCAAGAGGAAATGAGTTGTACGATCAGTAATTTGAGTATTACAGTATATATAATATAAAAATTGCTTTAGTGTGCGAGGCATAGTTTTAAAGCTTAAAATTAGATAAATGTTTCACAATTCATAATTTGTATACATGTTGATTTTTGTTTGCCTATTTTCATTTTGTTGTTGTTTTATCCTCCTTATTTAGCAATGAAGAGATGTATTTTCTGTGAATGCAACACTTTGGATTCGTTAGCCGCTATATGTAAATAACTAGAAGAATAATGCAGACTGTAATGCATATTGGAAAACTGTTTTGCCGTGTGTATATGGTTACAATAAAACATTAAAATTATATGATAATAAATACCTGCTTTGTCAAACAGCTAATAACTGGAAGCTAATGAAACAAGAAGCCTTACACATTTAAGTTACAAATAACAGCAACAACTTTTACCTTAAAAATAAGATGGATATTTTGTGCGCTAATAGAGTGTCCTAACCGAACATGACCTGACAGACAAGCCATAAAAGGTGGCTTTTCCATGTTTATAAGAGTTTTTGTCCTAACCAGCCAAAATGCAACAAGGGATGGGATTTTGTTTTAAAATGACTTTGTATATCATTGTGCACAACTTTGTATTAGACATGAGTGATCCTTAAATCATGAGGCCTGTTGAGGAGAGATGTGTTATTACATTAAGTTATTAGTATTAAAGAAACTCTGGTTGCAACTTGCCATCTCGGCTCTGGTTTTTACACAGACAATCACCATTCCTATTTTCTTGTGAAAACATAACATTTATTTGTCTTTAATTTTCCGCCAGGGTGTGATTATTAATAAGAGCGATGGAACCCTGACCATTATGACAGAGAAACATGATAGCCTGAAGGCCTCTGCTACTGACAATTTATCAGATGGAGAGCTGAATGTCAAGGATGAAGTGAATCTCACCGTTTTGACTGTGAGTACAATTATTAGGTCCTTTTTTTACACATTGAATCTTTCTTTGCATCAACGCTTCATAACATACATGTATTGTGTATTGAAGGTGAACGACACGAAGAAGGCTGTCCGACTTAAAAAGCTGCCCGAGGGCTCTGTGACCTTTAATCAAAAAAAAGGCAATGAAAATATTTCCGGCACAAATGGCAATGCATCTGGTTCTGCTCCTGTCAAAGACAAGGTAGTTTATACTAGGGCCTTGTTTATTCTCCGCTGTCCTGTTGGAGATGACTAAAGGATATTGTAGTGCTTTTGGAGATTTTCACGTTCTTCTAAAAGTGTATTTACATCATTATCTGCAGTGGAAGCCTGTGACCACAGAAGCTGGATCTCAAGATTTTGACGTAAGCAAGGAGAAATACGAGGGGACCATTACCAAAATCGCCCCAAAGAAAAGCGAAAGTCAAGAAAATGTGGTAGGTTTTCACCCGCCTGCAACCTGAACACAAAAATGTTTCTCATTAGAACCTGAATAAATCTTGATAAACAATTACAGTGCAATTAAAACATACTAAATGAGAATTTAAACGTGTCCTGAAGTTAGAATGATGTAAGACTGTAATAATGTTTTATGAAACCTTACCCTTTAGATGCCAAAACTGCATAATTAGGTGATAGTTTTGTATTTCCATTTGTGACGTGTGAGGTAGACATACTCTATAGCCTCACATTCATGATTCTTCTCTACTTTGTCTATCTGTATACAAGAACTTCTGCTCTACATCTACAAATCTGCTAGTTTAATTAATAGGTTTGAGAATATTAGAGTGTTTTTTTTTAAAGTCCCTTTGAGTTCTGCATGTTGAATTGAAAGGATGCATGGATGTTTTCGTAAATATTTATAGATTCAGATAGATTTAGAGGTTTTAATGTAATTGTTATTCCTTGGTCATGACTAGTGTTTGGCCGATATTTGGCATTTTTCAAATATCGGCGTTGGCCGATAAGTTTTTCTGTTTGGCCGATGCGTTCGAGGAAACTTTTATTTTGACGGTGCTGAGAACGGCAGCGCCTGAGCACACGGCGTTCACATTCTCCCTCTTGCTCGCTGTCGTCCTTAACAGTTCTTTCTAATACGGGTAGAAGTCTATCTAATAATCAGATAGAACTGTTAAACAAAGGAATTAAAATGCAAACAAAACATATAATGATTGTTTTAATACTATTATTAATAGAAAGGCAAACAGTATAATACTTATTTGCCATCAGCATTCAGCAAATACGCATTTATATCGTTTAAACAAATCTTTGATTGACTAATGAACAAACTTGCAAACTTAGTCGAATCTAGTTGAGCTCTTGCTCGTGTGCATCTGTATCCTGCATGATCGCGTGTTCTCTGTGTGACGGTCGGTCCGTGTGAATTGAATGTGGACAGGAGGAGAGTTCAGCTTCACTGGAGACGCGCGAGCAACAAACTTTAAACTCGTGATTTCAAATTATGCTGTGCTTTATAAGGGGTGCTCCGATCAGGATTTTTGAGGCTTTTCACCGATTTTCAGCCGTAGTTCACTGACAAGCTAGGCAATATCGCGTTCAATATCGCAGATGAATCACATTCGATTATGAATGTGATATTGCCTTGCTGCTTGTCAGTGAACTACGGCTCTGTGTATTAACTGCTGCTCCATCTGAAAAGGTGATGGCGATTTAGTGGCAATGACGGAACCGGCTTTACTGACAGATGCGCATGAGAATCGCATGCGATTAATTGCACAGCCCTAATTTGAAGCCATTTGAGCATTTTGAGAGCGAAAGTGCGTGCGGTGATTCATACAGGCTGTTTATGAAATGATGCATCACAGAAGGTTTCAAATGACTTTATTTAAATAATAAATATGAATTGTACCTCACCTTCAGCATGATAATTATTTCACCTGTGCCAGACAGAGACTGAGACGGTTCTGCTATATGTCCTGCCAGACCTCTCACAGCAGGCGCGTCATCAACTAGAGATAATGTTCTTTAGATCGGCCTTTTTAGAGGCTGCCAATCAAATGTACCCAATCAATCGGAGCACGCCTAGTCTTTTATGCATTTGCCCACTGTCATATTCATATCATTTTCACTGTGTGCTGTATGTAAAATGAGTGTTACCGTGGCTTTATTTGAAAAAATATGATTCCCAATGCACACAAACTGCCCTGTTGGTTTCTTACAGTGTTTACCTCCTTTTTAATTATATTTTTATTAAATATGTATTTATTTGAGAAAAGTAGTTTGTCTTCTAACGTATAAGTGTGTTTATTTTACACATTTTTTAAATCTATTTTCAAATGATTTAAATTTTCTTAAATATTAAGTAAAATTATATCGGCCATCAGCCACCCTGCTTTCCAAGATATCAGCATTGACATCGGCTGTCAAAAAAACCCATATCGGTCGACCACTAGTCATGACACTATTTTTCAAAGCAGTTATATTTCAATTATTATTATATTTTTTTTCTTTTGAGCAGATGGACAATCCAGAGCCCACTTTTGGTCTTCTGGTCACCACAGTGGAGGGAGCCGAGAAGCGCTTATCTTTTAGATCAGGTGATGTGATCACAAAAGCCACCATGATGGTTGGTGATAAGGTCCAGTTCAACATTTCCACCAACAGTGTAACTAAGGAGGAGTGTGCCGTCAACGTAGAGATCCTGCCAGAAACTTTCCTGACAGACTCTGAAGAGCAGCGCAAGATAGTAAGTGTCTTTCAGTTGTGGTCATCCATGGTGATTTGGAATTTAGGTAATTGTTTAGAAGTAGCAATAGCAGTAGTAGTTGATTAGCAGCTGCATCATATCTGGGTCTTAAATTGGTATGATGCATTTAGCTTTCGAAGATTAAAATAGCACAAGATTTGCATAGTTAGTGTGTTGGTTAGTGTGGTTCTGTAGGACATGAATGCCATGCCCTCACAGACCATTGTGTAGTGGGTCTTCAGCATTGATATTCTTCCTCAGACAGATTAATTAGGAAATAGTAAGACATTAGTTATATGGAAAGTAGTGGCATTAATTGATAGCAAATAAATAAGCTTGTAGGGGATGCACCAAAATGAAGAATAATATGATTGCACTGCATCCACCTGGATGATGTGACCGCAGCCATATGCTGCATTCCATGTACCTCGGAAGTTGGAGTTGGGAAAGATGTTTCAGTTCAAGTAGAGAAGTCAGGAAAAATGAAGATGCATGCATCTATTGTTAGCAATACCAATTGATTAAAAACAAACAAAAAGTGGTATTTCTCACAGACAACATCATTGAGAATCATGTCCACAAATAGAGGTTGGATAGTACTGTGTGCACTATTGAGACGCAGACCAACTTAAGTGCCAATAAACAATATATTACTACTATTTCTCTCCTGTTGATGCACTAAGCAGCCAAATTTGATTCTGACTTGGGAGAGCGTTCCAGTCAAAAGTTCCTACTGGGAACTCTGATTTTCCAGTAATCGTGTGCTAGAACACAGTGATATAGCTAATGGAGATGATTAGGTTATTAGGGCATCATTGCTGATTGAGGTCCATAGGCAGATTTGGCCAGGGTTACACCCCCCTGATCGCAGAGTCATTTATTCTTGCTTTAATATCTCATACATGAGTTCTCTCTGCTAAAACACTTTATCCGTGAAGCTTGTTTTATTGAATTGTGCTGGTTTTAACTCCGTAAGAATACTTTTTTATTGTTAACTCTTTTAAATAAATTTTTAACAGAGTTAAAGCTGGTGCACACTGAGTCTGAAATTTCTCTGCATTGGCAAAACACCTCTAAAAATGCTTACTGCGGATGTGAAAATGCATAAAATTGAACCCGATACAGATTTTTTTTATGATGGATGAAAGTTTCGGAGGGAGTGTGTAAATGTGATTGACAAAACGTGAGGATGTATTTATTTTTTAATGTGCGGAAATTTCAACTGAGAATTTCGGACCTTTAAGCCAAATACAGTTTTAAAATGTATAATTCAGCCATACATATTCTCACTGTGAAAATAGCCACATAAGCTGGCATTAAACACAAACAAATAAAAAAACACCTTATGCATGAGACTATTGTGGTCAAAATAAAAGGTCCTGCACTTTGGCATCAAGTTGGTACTGAACTTTTATAATTGCAATGACATTCGCTTTTTATAGTTCTAGATGGTTTGAAATGTGCCAGTGCATATTTGTGTGCACTCACGTCAAGTGTATCTCTTCATAGTGTTCTGTGTGCTAGGAGCTGGGAAATATCAGCTGAATATGCAGCCACGTTTGATTATTTCCCATAGACTTCAGGGTGATTGAATTTGAAACACATTTGTTGTCCATTTTGAATTTCACACATCAGAGCAGGTACATGTAAGGATTTTCCCCGTTATATTCTGCCATTTACACTATTTAAAATGTATTCTAAATTTATTGTGCATTTTTCTTCAGTTTCTGATATTAAAATGTAATAATTTTGTGTATATTTTTGGCAAAGATTTTGGCATGTTTTATTTTTCCAAAAATGACAGGTTATTGCATTTTCTGTGGTTGAAGTTTTGGTGCATCCCTGCTTTTTAGCATTTGTAGAAGAATCAGAACCAGTGTGTTTTATTACAGTTCATTTTAAGACAGGCCTTTTCCTGGAGATCTACCTACCTGCAGAGTTTCATATCCAACCCTGATCAAAGTTCTCCTGATGATCTCATTCTCAATTAGCCGGTTCAGTTTTTTAATCCGGTTTGGAGCAGAAGTTTCTAGAGAGGTAGATCTCCAGGAACTAGATTGGATAGAAATATGTTCTTTAAGGCAATGTATTTCTTTGCTTATGACATGCTTCTATCTATTAGGGGCTTGTTGTCAAGCTGGATGATACTTCTGGGTTCATCAAGACACTACAGGACCCGCAGCTATTTTTTGACATAACTGAGGTTATGGAGGACACCAAACTCTCGATGTTTGAGAAGGTTGAATTCACAGTAGTACTGGTAAGTTTTCAGCCGCAAACATCATGATCATTTCAGTGCTACTACAGTAACACTTTTTGTTCCTGGACCTTTTGTTACTGCTGGATTTCTCCTGCCCTGTATTTTGTTATTGAAGTTTCTGGCTTTTGCTGTAAAAGTAGAGAGTACATGTTGGATGCTGGTATGTCAGTCCAGCTCTTTGTTGATGTAATTGTGATACTATTTGAAGAGTCAAGCAGGTGAAAGGGGAAAACAGGCTGTTAGAATAAGAAGGCTGAATGAAAGCGTCTTCGCTTCTGCACCAAAATTAGAAGCCTTTGGAGTAAAAGAGAAGGTGCAGTACATAACTTTTATTTCATTGTAA
Source organism: Gymnocypris eckloni scoliostomus (assembly GCA_027564155.1). Taxonomy (NCBI): domain Eukaryota; kingdom Metazoa; phylum Chordata; class Actinopteri; order Cypriniformes; family Cyprinidae; genus Gymnocypris; species Gymnocypris eckloni. Next base: position 17,959,775 of record CM050429.1, on the reverse strand, counting down.
GATTTATACACTAGGGCTTGCACGGATACTTGTTTTTGCTAGTTGTCCAAAACTTAGTTGGTGGGTCAATACTTATTGGATCACAATACACTTCAGAATCAGTGGCCAAACATGTCCCACATGCTTAGATTCTTTAGGGTCAAGTGCAATGTTATTTTTTTTTAACCTTTTTCTTAATTATGAATATATTTATCCATGATTAATGATATGCAACCACACTGGGATGCAGTTGGGCTTATTCTATGAATGGAATAAGTTTAATTAAAATCATGAGATCCACTACTAGTTGGCAAAGATCCAATGCCTGCATTGCAGAATAATGACAAGTAATAACTAGAATTAATCAACTAGTCAGTGCAACCCCTAGTTTATACAATAAATTGTCAATTTAGTTATTTTCCATGGGTTGGTTGATCCCTAAATGTGGATTCTGCCACATTTGCTTGGCTGTCTGCAGAAGAAAATGACTATCAAATTGCTGAAGCATCCGAAAGACCAAATCAAGGAGGGGATCAAATCAGAGGACAAAGTCAGTGAATCAGTGGATGTAGAGTAAGTAAACCATGAGTAAGTAGGTCAGTCCATTAGATAAATGTGCAGATGTTCTTCAAAACTTAATTGGCGCATCATTACGTTGACAGTAAGTCTGAGAGTAAAACACAAAGTCTTCTCTTTGTCATAGACTGGTTGAACTGAGATGATTTGTCACCGTGCAACAATGTGCTCCAGTACTGTTCACATGGAGTACAGCAGTTACTTACATCCACATTTGAGAGTACTTGTAGCAAAAATAAAAAATGAAAGTAAAACTTAAAGGTGCAGTATGTATTTTTGATAATTAGCAGTTGAAATGGGTATTGCAGTCTAAGTTCAAAACTCGATGCTCACATGAGTTTTCAAGTGCAACATAGAACAAGCTCAACCAACAATGTTAGGCAATGAGCCTTACACTTTTAAGTTGATGAGTTGATTTATCTGTGTTTTAATATTGTTCTGGTCATAGAGCTTTTTTGTTGGATTTTGAGGCGTTTTAGGTCTGGAAAAATCTGTGATCTCTGACCCAATTCATTTGCTGACTTCTATGGTGTTTTCCTCCAAATGGCAACCTAGGGTGTCAAAATACTATTGGGTGAATTGGCAGTGGTGGGAAACACACACGGACCAAAACAAAAACAGATATTCAGACACGGAAAGCACATTTCAAAGTATAATGACTGGCTGTAGTATTATGGGAAGAAACCAGTATGTGAACTTTTACATACAGCACCTTTAAGTAATTTGGTTTCATGAATACAAAATACTGAATGGCTGACAGAAAAAAGTAGTTAAATTAAAAAGCATTGCTAAAATAAATTTAATTTTGTCAAGCTCCTGCAATGTGATATCATTATATATTGATATTTACATTATATTCCTATAAGTTTATATATATATATATATATATATATATATATATATATAGTATTACTTCAATTATACATCTTATTGAGTGTTTGCTATGAAGAATGTTGTGTACAAACATTTGATTAAAATGTGTAATTGTAAAAATTCACACTTGTTATAAATAGGTATGTATTTTTGTTGTAATTAAAACTTATTGTCCAAGTTATCCATGAACAATGTATGTTTTTTTTTTTTTTTTTTTTTTTTTTTTTTAATTCAGCATCAATCTTTTTTATTTTATGGAGGAATTATGTTGTCTTAAAATGTTACAGCCTGTAATATATTTTTCTGAAACTTTTTTGGCCAATTTCTTGATCTTTAGCAAGCTAAACAAGGGAAAAGACAAGACTTTACCATATATGTCATCAGCGAAATATCTGAAGAAGGAAAGTGACATTAAACAAGAAGGCACTAAGGGTGATTGGAGCAGAAGCAGGGAAAATAGTCGACGTCGGTATAGTCGCAGCAGGAGCAGAAGCCGAGACAGAAGTAGGAACTACGACAGAAATTCCAGTCATGAGAGGAAAGGAGCAGTCAGAGCAAGGAGCGGGGAGAGAGATCCCGGATCGCAGCAGAAGCGGAGAAAGGAGCAGTCAGAGTGCTAGGAAGAGAAACCGCAGCCCTGCAGAAAAATGTGATCGCTATGCGAAACAAAGCAGTATTAAAGATCCAAGTGACAAAAAGAAAGCTAGAAGCCCTGACAATTTAGAGGTTGAACTATTGAGAAAAAGGAGAGAGCTAATGGAACTTAACGAGCTGATTGCGCGTAAGAAAGCTATTGTCGCTATGGAGCACAATGCAAAGAAAGTTGAACCTGAGGATGGAAAAAGTGGAGTTACAACATTTGATTATGAGCATGTGCATCGTGAGAACATTTGGATGCCTGACCTAAAACCAGGGAAGTCCATCTTGAAGAAACAGTCTGAACCTCACACTGATTCTCAATTTCAGGTTTGTTTCTATATGGGCTCCTGGGTTTTGTTTCATATTTTATTTTCTCACATTTACATTACTATCTCTTATCTTCTCCAAGGCATCTCCCAGCATGGAAACTGCTGCTCCTTTTGTAAAGAGTGAAAGTCAAGAGATGCAAATAGGATACCACCAACAGACTTTTGCCTCAAATACACCTGGCTACTCAACATTTGAAAGTATTGCCGAGAGGACTTTGACCACTGCAGGGTCTGAAAGGGCATCTCTAACTCAGATTAAGGATTCTGAATTGGTGAGAAAAAAGAAGCAATTAAAAGATCTCAGTGAGTCCATAGCACGCAAAAGAGCAATAGTTGCCATGGAACAGAAGGTCGAAGTTGTTCGGGAAATGCCTGAAATGGAAGCGGAATACGAGTTTGACTCGCACACAGAGGACCAATTTGTAATGTCTAAAGGGAACTTATGGGGATCCGAAATGAAACCTGATATTCAACCGAAAAAGTCAATTTTGAAGAAACACTCAGATATTCTAACATCTCAGGTTTGTTCATTGTAAAAAATATTATATGGAGTAGCTCTCCTTGGTGTAAAAACAGCTTAAGGTTGTGAAACAAACATGGTAGCTGAGTAGTTGGTGGTAGTTGGCTCGATTATGAACCCCACCAGCTATGATAGTCTACCATGTCTGATTCTGACCAAGGTTGACCCATCCATAAAATGGCTAGTTTGGACCATCTAGAAACCACATAACTAGCTACCACCTGAAGCTGGTTTTAGCTGAATGTCCCAGCAATAGGGATGTAACGATTCACTTAACTCACGATTCGATTCACAATCTTGATTTCACGATTCGATTTGTTTGCCGATTTTATTTGAACAAAATGAATTTTAAGACAAATTATAAATTAAATGTGTCCTTTTATTATAGCTAGGACAAAATGCTGAATGTTTCTTTGTGAAGTTGAAATTTAACACTATAATAACTATATATTATTGCTCTTTGGTTTTGATTGGTTCTATTGTCCTCAATTTGTAAGTCGCTTTGGATAAAAGTGTCTGCTAAATAACACAATTTAAATATAATGTAAATAACAAAACTAAATTGAAATGTTAAAACGAGCCCGAATAAAGTAACACAAATAAAATAAATCTCTCCATATAAACAAAAGGCTTTTTCTGCTCTTTCCATTTTATATTAGTCAACCACTGCATTTTAATCATGATCCAAACAAAGATGGTGCATGCATGCAACATGAGCAGTTTTTCATCTAAATTAGATTGTATAATTTTAAGCAAAAACAGAATGGCTTAACTTCGGTTTTGTGAAACTATACATTAAAAATATCTGCATGAAACAAACGAGCTGAATGAGACGCAGATTCACTTTCTGCCAGCAGGTGGCGCTTTAAGCCTTTCCTTGGTTTCCGCTGTAAACATGCATGCTCAGTCAGCTTAGCAGCTCTGTTTGTGATCATCAGTTCTCTTTTCACAGCAGTTGCCAATGTACTATTGGAGTAACTGAATAACTCGGATGGAGTGTCAGGCAAGTTTAAAACTGAATAATTTATGTAATTTGTGGATTAGTACGTATTGGAGACGCGAACAGTTTTAAACTATTCAGTTCGATTTGGTGAACTAGTTTGACCGGTTCACTAAGAATATTAACTATAATATGCATTATACAGAGGCAAGATTAAAATAAAAAAATACTAACTTTTCTAAAGACAGTAAGTTCCTCCCCGAACATACATTCATATGAACTCCTACCTCTAATTGAATCGCGATTCGTTTAGCATCTCAGCCGATTTAAATCTTCACATGTTTTAATTGATTTTCAACCGGCTCGCGGTTAATCGTTACATCCCTACCCAGCAAGACAAAAAAAAAACTTTTCCACCATCTGACTGAACAGTTCTGAGCATGGCGAGTATGGTATCAGTATCATTTCCAACACTGTTTGATCAGAATCAGAATTAACTTTATTGCCAGGTATGTTTACACATACAAGGAATTTGTTTCCGTGACAGAAGCTATTGCAGTGCAACAGAATGACAGTGACAGAATAAACAACATAAATAAGAATTAAAAACAACAAGTAAATAAGGAATAACAATATACAAATTGACAATTGTATGTACAGGTATATAAGAATGGACAGTTTTGTATGTACAGGTATATTATGTGCAATTGAAGTGTAGACTAAGTATGTGTGTTAGATAAATAAGTGTGTAAATAGTGTGTGTAACATAATTATTGTCAAGTGTTCATGAGATGGATTGCTTAAGGGAAGAAACTGTTTCTGTGTCTGGCCGTTCTGGTGCTCAGAGCTCTGTAGCATCGACCAGACGGTAACTGTGCGTTCACACCACAGCCGGCGAGAGGGTCAAAATTCACCTTGGCCGCTCTGCCAGCAGCGATGTAGAAAGATTTGTGGATGCTCTGACGTAGATCGATTGATTTTCATGTATTTAAAGGAGCCGCAAAGCAAACAAGCACGTTGATCTTGTGCAGACTGAACACATGTAGGGTATAGGTTAACCTCATTAAATATTTTAAATGTTAAAGTAAGAGATTCTTATGGCTGTTGCAATTTGTTTCTGAGTAATACTTTAGACAATCAGGTTACAGGTAAAGCACAAGGCTCCTGTATGAATGCATATTATGTATCAGTGATGTCAATTATGGGGGGTGCCTTCAAAACAGGCTTCCGTGGAACTTCAACCAACATCTTTTAATAACAAACACAGTCTGTCTTTTATAGAAGTGTCTTGGCTAAAGATGGTTTTCGTTTTGTTAATATACTTTTGTATTATATTTTTGAAGCTTAACCAAACATTATTTAAGAAAGGACTTAAGATTTCCGGCCACTTTGACGCTCTCGCCGCCTGCAATGTGAATGCACAGTAACAGTTCAAAGAGGGAGTGTGCTGTATGTTAGGGGTCTAGTGTGATTTTACCAGCCCTTTTGCTCACTCTGGATAAGTACAGTTCTTGGTGAGTGGGGAGGGTTGTACCAATGATTTGCTTAGCAGTTCGGACTACCCTCCGTAGTCTTCTGTGGTCAGATTTGGTAGCCTAGCTGAACCAGACAGTTATTGATGTGCAGAGGACGGATTCTATAATGGCAGAATAGAACTGTTTCAGCAGCTCCTGTGGCAGGTTGAAGTTCCTCAGCTGGCTAAGGAAGTACAGCCTCTGCTGGGCCTTTTTCACAATGGGGTCTATGATTGTCCCACTTCAGGTCCTGGGAGATGGTGGTGCCCAGGAATCTGAATGACTCCACTGCAGTCACAGCCGTTCATGGTGGTAAGTGGGGGGAGAGCAGGGGGATCTCCTGAAGTCCACGATCATCTCCACTGTTTTGAGCGTGTTCCGCTCCAGGTTGTTAGACTGCACCAGACAGCCAGCTCCTTAACCTCCTGTCTGTAAGCAGAATCTTCACCGTCCTGGATGAGGCCGATCAGTGTGGTGTCGTCTGCAAACTTCAGGAGCTCAACAGAGAGGTCTTTAGATGTGCAGTCGGTCGTGTAGAGAGAGAAGTGCAGCGGGGAGAGAATACAGCCCTGAGGAGCTCCAGTGCTGATCTTACAGGTGTTGGATGTGTATTTTCCCAGCTTCACTAGCTGCTGCCTGTCTGTCAGGAACAGAAGCATGAAGGGATTTCGCACAATTCCAGTGATCTGTTGAATATCTTTGTGAAAATGGGGCCAGCTGGTCAGCACAGGATTTCAGACAGGCTGGTGTGACACCATCTGGGCCTGGTGCTTTTTTTCCTTTTCTGCTTCCGGAAGACCTGGCACACCTCGTCTTCACTCATCTGAATTGCAGGTGTGGGGGAGAGGGTGGTTGCTGGAGGTGTTAATGGTTGTGTGGAGAGGTGCTCAGGGAGAACTCATTCAGATTGTCTGCCTGTTGTTGATTCTCCACAGTCCTGGAGGATGTTGTCTTGTAACTGCTAATGTATTTCATACCTTTCCACACTGAAGCAGAATCACAGGAAGATAATTGGATCCTTAGCTTATCAGAATAATTACTCTTTGCTACTCTGATCTCCTTTTCCAGTGTGTATTTGACCTGTTTATACAAGACTTTATCCCCCTTCCCGTAAGCATCATCTTGAGCTGTTGAAGCTGTCTGAGTTTTGTCATTGTTGTAGGTTAAATGAGTCCTGATAGGAATGCACATGTCCTCACAGAAACTGATATACGAAGTGACAGTCTCTGTGAGCTCGTCCAGATTGTTTGCAGCAGCCTCAAAAAGCTAATATGGTACATTTTACCACACTTCTCAGCGTGGTTGGTGTATTGAACTCTTTACAGGAGAACCGTGTTGATGGAAATGCTTTAGCAACTCGCAATTGGTAACGTTCTCCATAATGGAAACTGAATCCATGTCATTGTGTCTGGATTGATACAGAACTCATTCATGAACAGTAACCTTTTAGCTCAATGGTGGAAAAGTGCTATTGGAATCCAGAGTGTGCAAAATGTTACTGTTAGAAAATGTTATTGTTAGAAAAGCTACCTGTCGCTGCAGTAGTTTGTGAAATTGTTTATTTTATTTATTTTGCTTTGCAGAGTGACAAAACCTCAGTTGGTGAATATGGTCAACCAAGTGAGGATGATGATTCTTTTACAAAACTGACTTCTCGGAAGACAGCAACTTTGCCATTTAACAGGTCCTCAAATCCACATCCCATTCATCCCGGTATGTTGGGATTATTCAGCCGGATCATGAATGAGTCTTCAGCAGCCTCACAAATGATTGAAATACCCCCTTTTAACGAGCCAGTTATCCCACAGTCATTCACTCAGGCATCCAGTACAAGGTCTTTGCATGACCAGAAATCTTCCAGTGTGTCTAAAGGTAGCAATTCTCAGGATGGCCAACACAGGGCATCATCTCGTCTGCCTCATGACCATCATCCTAGCAGTAACCCTTCGACAAGTCAGACTTTACCATCAAATCAAAAGCGCAATCTTACAACTCAAATGGAGCGCTTCCTTAGTGCTCTCAACAAGGCTGACACCAGTGCGGTTAACTCTTTGTTTCAAGAGGGTAGAAAGGATCTGGCTTTAGTAAACACCCAGAAACCCACTCAACCACAATTAGATAGAAACATACCATTCATGGATGAGATATATGATCCTTTTAAGGAAGAGGAAGGCAATGACCAGCCTTCCCTAATAGGTAAACATTCTGGTCAAGAACGAGTGAAGACTAAAACCCGTTTGAATGACCCCAGCAAAGATGACCTCTTGCCTCATGAAAGAGCTGTTCAGGACGGTAGTGGCTTTTCTCAGATTGTTGGAATGAAGTATGGTGTAGACCCTACTGCAAAAGCTGAAAACAGTCCATATGGGCATCCGATGGTGTCAGAAAGCTGGAGTGCCCATAAAGAGGATCCAAATCAGTTCTCTGAGCAGTGGAATCCGTATGAACAGGACACTGATTTGTATGCAACAGAACACCAACATTACACAGATGAACGCAGTCTGTATAGGGAGCGTAGTCAGTCTGTTGAGTACCAGAAAGTCAATCCAAATGTTCATCACTCTTGCGTAGTGGACAGAGAGAAGCCTGATAGTAAGTTTGACAAAAGCTTAGCTTGTCAGGAGTCTGAAGAAAGCAATGAAGATAAAAACAGAAAGTCAGAGAACTTTGAAAAAATTCAGAGTCTCCTTCAAACAATAGGACTTAATCTAGACACAGCAGAGGTTAGCCAATTAGCTAACAGGACGCAAGAGCGTTTGTATGGTAAGACAAAAAAAACTCATAGTATGCCTACTCACTCCTTTGAACAAAAAAGAGAGCGATCAGTGAGCCAAACTGAGCAAAGAGGTAGTTGTAGTAGGGCAGATTCCTCAGACTCTGAAGTCTTACGATCTGTTTCCCCAGCTCAGTTCTCAAATCGTAAGGTTTACATGAGTTATAAGGACTCTGTAAAATACAAAGACCAGCAAAAAGTGGAAGATGTTGACCTAACTAGCATTAAGAGAACTGTAGTGAATTTGAAACCAGCAACCAACGAACAAGATTCTTACAAACCTGAGCCGACAGCAGTTTCTGAAGCTTCGCACCAACCAATGGCCATTGTTTCCACAGTTCAGCCTGATAGTTCCCAGTATACCCCAAATTCCACTGTTTCCACCTTTTCAGCTTCACAATATCAAAGTAGTGGTCAACATGTTTGGGGTTCTGTTGCCCCTGGTCTGTACCCTTATGGCACTGTACCTCCATCCCCTTATGCTATGGGTCACCAAGCAATGATGCAACACATGATGTCTGCTTATAGTTCATACACTGCACAAATGGCCAATCCATATTTTGTACCTCCTCCTCACTCCATGCCACATCCCTATGCTCCTCCGCCTTTTCCAAACCCTCATCACCTCTCCACAATGGCCTCTGCTTACTCTACCCAAACAGCTAGTCAAATCCCAAATGAATCCATAAAAACAATGCCTGTTAGGTGCCTCAAAACAATAGAAACAGTCGAAACAGTTCCAACAGGTAAAGTAGCGCCTCTCAGAACACTTGTTTCCATAAATCGTACAGCAAAACAAACACCGGAGGAAGCCAAGAACATACAGGCTGCTACCGTAACAGAAGACGACATCAAGGCTAAGCAGAAGAAACGGGTATGACATCTTTCTTCAAAATTCTCACATGTGGAATCCTTTGTTCAGTGATTCTTAATATCGATGTTATACTTTGTAATTCTGTGCTGTGGCAAATATCAGAAACTGTCCAAGGACAATGTTGCTGTGAGCTTATTGTCTTCAGCTTATGAGTGCATCTGTTATGTTCTAAGCCTGTGATAAATCTACTGAATGTTTTAGCACAATTTTGTCAAAGTTTTGTTCTTATATAATTGTGCTCTGGGCAGCTTGAACAGTTTAACCAGAGAATGAAGCTGAAGAAAGAGCAGCAAATGGAAGCCCAGCGTTCACATGGACAGAATCGGAATTCAGCTCCAGGTATTATTATTTCCAGAGTCTTTAGGTTCAGGCATTTATTGGCTTCAGGTGCAATTGCCTGTTTAGTTTGCTTATTATTTTACCTTGCAAACAGGATTTTTGCCAGAATTTTACAATCTTTGTTTCCAAGAAAAAGTTATTCAGTTAGCTCTCAGATCATAATAAGGATGATATCGGATCATGATTTAGCTTTTTAAAGAAACCTAGTCCTTTGTCACAAGATAAGGAATCAGCATTTTAGGATTAATGGGTTATTTTTGAATAAATTACCTTGACATTAGAATCTAGATTAATTTGTGAAAACTGGTAAGAGTTTTTAAATAGTGATTTTATGTTCTAAAGTATTGCATTTATTTAGAGAGCAAGCTGGAAACGTATGCATGTCTGCACTGGATGTGTAAAACTTGGGTTTCAATATAAAAATATAATTTAAACAAAAACATTTATTTTGTGGAAAACTGATCAAAATTAGACAACAGTAACCACAGTAGCACGAAAGGAGATTACACATGGAGGGTTACCGCTGTCAGAAATTAGTAGAAAGTGTACAGGCCCTTGCTTTGAATGACTTCAGCACATCTGCTTTCTCACACTGCGCTGGTGTGATCATGGTCCATTCTTTTTCCCAGTCTTTTCCACAGTTCAATGACAGTAGTGGGTTTCTTGGCCATAACTTTGTCACCAAGGATTTTCAAGAGATTTTCAATTGGGTTTAGATCAGGACTCTAGCCCAGCCATTTTATTATTTCAATGTTCTTCGCTTCAAGGGACTGCTTTACCTGTTTTGTTGTGTGACGGGGGCATTGTCTTCCATGACAATTGCAGGCTGATTGGGAGATACTTGCAGGGAAGGAACTGCATTTTGCTGAAGAAGGTTCTGATAAACATTTGGATTCACCTGCCATGTAGCTGTATATAAGAGGCCAACTCCTGCTGCAGAAAACATCCCTCAAATGATCCATATCACACGTCCTCCACATTTCACTGACTTCTTTACACACTTTGGGCTTCAGTCTTTCCTCAGTTTAATGCCAAACAAAATGTTTCCCATCAGACCCAATTCAATTTAACTTATCACTAAAGTGAATTTTGGACCAGTTTTCCTCTGTTCACATAACATGCTTCTCTGCAAAAGTGAGCTTAGTCTCTTAATGCTTTCTGGTGATGAGAGTCCTTGTCACTGTAGAAGGCACTTCTAAGTCCGACTTCTCTTAAACATGCCGAGACAGAGCCTTAACCTGTTCAGAGCTGAACTGTCAAGCAATTCCAGCTGCAGTGTTGAACCGATTTCCCCATTGAGATTCTCATCCTCATGCATTTTTTCTTACATGGACGATCAGTCTTTTTGGGGGACTTTGAATTATTGTAATTTTAAACCTGCAATTTTTAAGAAATAACCGATTTGGAATAACCAACTTCTCTTGCAGTGGCTGAAAGGGTCACCACTTTGGATCCACCACATCTGGATGTCTCTTTTTTTTCAGGGTTTCAGTCAACTTAGAGCGACCTGCTATCTTGCAATCTCAGTGAAAATTAGAAGAATGCTGCCAGTTAAAATGGATTTGTCAAACAATTAAGGAAATTAGCACCAGGTTCCAGATTAACACCAATTTTTGTTCTTTTCAAATCTCATTTGTTTTTTTTAATACTGTGCTTCAGAATACACTTGCTTGCTTACACTTCAGAATGCTTAAAAGAACTGCCCTTCTACTCCTTTTAGAGAACTTCAAATAGGTCTAAGCAGTGACTTTGAAACTTAGGAAATTATAGGTTGTTCTCTAATTTTGATCTCCACTGTAAATCTTACTTTATTTTAAATAAATTGCTGTGAACTCACCTTTAATTAGTAGTTGTGGTTAATAGTTTTGTGGTTTGGTGATTTCTATCCACAAGTACACTCTTAAAAATAAAGGTGTTTCAAAAGGTTCTTTACAGCGATGCCATAGAAGAAAATGTTTTGGTTCCACAAAGAACCATTCGGTCAAAGGATCTTTAAAGAACCATCTCATTCTTACAGTTTTATTATCTGAAGAACCTTCTTTCGCCCCAAAGAACCTTTTGTGAAATGGAAATGTTCTTCAGATGTTAAAGGTCCTTTACTACTGGTTTGTCTGGCCGGAGGGGAACTGAGCCCCCGACTTAGCCTGGTTTCTCCCAAGGTTTTTTCTCCATTCTGTCATCGATGGAGTTTTGGTTCCTTGCCTCTGTCTTGCTTAGTTGGGGACACTTCATTTCCAGCAATATCATCGACTTCATTGCACAGATATTATCTAAACTGAGCTGGACGATGCCATCACTAAATGCTTACAGCTGAAAATTGAGCGTTAAAATTGCGGAAACTATTTTCCTATTTTGATATTGTGCCGTTGCTTTGTTACAATTTGTATTGTTAAAAGCGCTATATAAATAAAGGTGACTTGACTTCACTTTATTGAACCATTTAAAAAAAAAAGGTTCTTCTACGGCATCGTGAAGACCCTTTATTTTTAAGTGTAGATGCATTTATAGCAAATGTAGCATAGTGTACAATTGAGCGCTATTCTACAATAATTATGTTTTTACACCACTAGATTTAAAAAAAATTAATAAATTGGGATTTACCCCAGAAGCTTCAACGCTTCTTGTTTAGACAGTCTCAAGTCAACTCGATGCCAGTCGCTTTCAGTGTAGACATGCGTTTTCACACAATAATAGATGCAGATTCGATGGTAGATGAGATCAATCCTACTTTAAGTCCATTTTATTCTTTGTTAGATGAGGCTTGTCAGGATTAGGATCAGGTCTTCTGTGATAAACATCACTTTGTAGGCCCTGTAATGATGTTAGATTAAGGACCATCAAACTCTTTTTCATGTGGTCAAGCCTGTCGAGGTTAATGTACACCATATATTGTAACATATTTACAGGTAAAAGTACCCCCAATGAGATAAAGAATGTGTGGATATGTGGCCACTCTCTTGTGTTTTGGGCTGAGAAGAGGGCTACTTCCCCTGAGTATGGAGTGCAGTTGGGCATGCACCCAGACTCAGTGCGTATCTGGTGGAAGGGTGTGCAGGGCATGTCGTGGCAACAGCTCGTGCCTTTGCTGCTCCAGCTCAAAGACAACTGGCCCAAACCTGATGTGCTTATAATCCACTTGGGTGGAAATGATGTAAGCACAACTGATCCAGAGACCTTTATTGAGACTGTGAAGAAAGACATGACCTCACTGAAGAGCATATTACCAGAATGCCTGCTGGTGTGGTCCAGCATCCTTTCACGGCAGACCTGGAGGGGTACAGAAGACAGCAAAGAAATGGACATTATCCGTATGGCCATTAATGAGAGCATAAGTGGAATTATGACAGAACTTGATGGCTCTGCTTTGAGCCACAGCAACATAAGGCCAAGTTTGGGAATTTACAGACCAGATGGGGTTCATCTATCGGGGAAGGGTATTGATACCTTCAATCTGAACCTGCAGGCTTTTCTGGAGAAATGGGAGAATGAGACTAATAAGACAGAGACTGAGACATCTGACCCATCAGTTTGAGATGAGGAAATTCCAGAAATGGTAATTAGTTTTGTTTAGCTAATGCAACTTGTACAGTGCCATTTCATTCTTTTGTATCCTTTGTTGTTGTTTTGTTCAAAATTAATTGTTATACAACCTCTGTTCTGAATGTAAAGCAGATTTGTTTTCTATACATGCGTATCAAAAGTATTTTGCAAGTATGTTAGATTTTAGTTTTTACTTGTTCTGTTTTATACATTCAGTTTAATTACCAATAAACACAAGAACATTTAAAATATTCAATTTTAATATGGCATAATCTTTTATTTGTAAATGAGATCTTGTGTATGATACAAAGAATGTTCTCCACACCCTATTTGCGTGTTTTAAGTGTGTTTGCATCATGAAGCATCAGCTTCATTGAGTGCTTTTTCTGTCATTAAATCGATCCACAATTCCCCACAGGAAATGGAACAAAGTCTTCAGATCCAATCTGGGATTGTTAGTAAGTCTCTCAACGGTGCCAATGATTTCTAATTCTCTAAAGCAGCAGGGCATTTCTTCTGTATCAATGTTTGTATTTGCTTGTAAAATCAATCATTCTTGTTGAGTTGCAATGGCATTTACGTTACACCATAAAGAGCGTAAATACCTATGAAAGATAAATAATGCTTCATTAAAGAAACTGCCTGGAGTCTGCTCAGTCATGGAACCAAAGCGACTTCCTAAAAAGTGCACAAACATTTATACTTTGCAGAATATATGAAAATAACATGGGTTATGTTATTTTCTTAAATGTGATCGCTACACTCATCTTGGCAAATCATTTCCTGTTGTTAATCACTTCCCAAAAGTCTATACTGCTTAATAATAAGAAACTGCTGTAAAATTATTACATTTATTTCTGTGACTGTTGTTAGATGTACTTTTTATTGTTGTTGTTAGAACATGCACTGAAAATACCAGCAAATGTTATTGTATTGGACTAAAACTTTGCTAACTGACTTTGCTCACACGGTGTCTTTTTTCCCCCCTCCTTGTTACATTTATTCATTTAGCAGACGCTTTTATCCAAAGCGAATTACCATTGAGGAATACAATAAGCGATACATTATAAAGAGACAAACAGACACAGGAAGTGCTTGTAATACAAATTTCTAGGCAGTGTTCAGAACAAATTCTAGCCAGACAGTGAGAGGTTAAGGTAAAGAGAGCAAAGGTAAGGAAAGAGGGTGAATGTGTTTTTTTTTAAGACGAAGTCAAGTGATGAGTTTTCAGGTGTCGCTTGATAATTGTCAGGGATTCAGCATTCCGGATGGGGGTGGGAAATTCATTCCATCCAGCCAGGAACGGTGAATGAAAAGTGATTTTGTGCCTCTGTGATGGCACCACAAGGCGACGCTCGCCCGCAGATCTCAGACTTCTTGAGAAGAGTAGATTGTCATAAGTGAGTGGGAGTAGGAGGATGCTGAGCCTGTGGTTGTTCTATATGCAAGCATCAGTGTCTTGAACTTGATGCGAGCTGCAACCGGGAGCCAGTGCAGGGAGACAACGAGAGGTGTAACAGCTAGTCCAGCTAGAAGAGCATTGCAGTAGTCCAGTCTAGAAATGACAAGGGCCTGGACAAGAAGTTGAGCTGCATGCTGTGTAAGGAAGGGCCCGATCTAAACTGATGTTGTACAATGCAAACCGGCAAGATCGAGCAGTTTTGCAATGTGGTCTTTGAAAGCCAGCTGGTTATCGAAAATTACACCCATATTTCTGACTGAACTTGATGGGGTAATTGTTGAAGAACCTAACTGAATCGTGAAATCATGCTGTAGAGTTGGAGTGGCAGGGAAGACCAGAAGCTCAGTCTTTGCCAGGTTGAGCTGTAGGTGGTGTTCTTTAGCCGGTTGGACTTCATCCGAGAACCGCAAGCAGTTGAGATGGTTGGATCATCTGAATGAGATAGAGCTGTGTGTCATCGGTGTGAAATGGTATGAGAAACCATTTGCTTGTATGATGGGACCCAGTGATGTAGTATGTGGAGAAATGGTCTGGTCCAATGGGATCCCTGAGTAACCCCAGTGACCAGTTGATGTTCTGTGGATACCTCCTCCAAGGCCACCTTGAAGAACCTGTCAGTGAGATAAATCAAACCATCTGAAGTGGAATCTGTTAATGAGTATGAGGGATTGTAGGATCTCATGGTTAACCGTGTCAAAAGCAGCAGATAAATCCAGCAGAATGAGGACTGATGATTTTGAATCAGCTTTTGCAGTTCGCAGGGCTTCAGTGACTGAGTGTAGCGCAGTCTCATTCGAATGTCCACGTCTAAATCCTGATTGGTTAGCATCCAGTAAATAATGCTTTAACAGAAATGAGGATAACTGGTTGAAAATAACTTGTTTTAAGCATTTTCGCTATGAATGGAAGGAGAGAGACAGGTCTGTAGCTATCTGTAAGAGAAGTGTTTAATGTGGGTTTAATGTACCCGAGCCTACTTGAATGCATTGGGGACACTTGTGTTCCTGGTCAAAAAAAGACTGGCCGACAACAAATAGCATATACATTTGACCAAATATTGGATTAAATATTTGTCTTTTTTTCTCAGATCAACCAATTCACAACCCATTAGTTCCTAAAAGAAATGCAAAACATGTTCTAATTGAAACGAGTTGAAATAAAGATTAAATCCAAGTTTTGGTGATGAGATTACATGATGAGATTACATAATGTCGTTTTTGACTGGGAACAACAAATTAGGCAAAAGGTTTTCAGCACAGAACAAGAGTTAAAAACAAAACTGGAAATTAGTAAACCAATAAAAGAACCATACAAATTTCCATCTCCCATTTAAAAAACAAATTCAAAGAAAACATTTCACTTTCGATTGAAGAATTTCCATCAGGCTGTTTGAGAAGTTTGCACAGCCTGCTTATTTTCTCTTGATGATCTGACAGTAAAATCTCAGTTTGTAGTTGATTTGAAGTCTATATTTTCCTAACACAGTCCCTGGTACTGTTCAGTTTTGATGTGATCTACATGCATGTTAATCTTTCTTTGTATGTTCCTCTATGTCTCTGCTTGTCTCTGTTTCTTCTCCATGCAAATGTAATCAGTTTGATGTCTAGTGTTTGCATATGTAGGCCTGGAGAATGCAATGATCGAGCACCAGTAAGAAGGAACACTCACTGAAATTCTCCAGGTAAGTAGTTATTGTTGCTTGCTCTATATAATTTGAATTTGAAGATGTTTCATGCAATAATAATGTACATTACAGACATTTAGAGCACTCAAAAATTACTACATTTTTGGGCCTTTTCTGTAAATCAATGAGTTAAATCAGTGTATATATCCATGATAATGGAACACTTAAATATTCATTAATTATTTACCAATGAATTCAATTTGTTTATGCTATTTATTTAAGAAAAATTGAAAGATTTTCAGCTATTAAAACATGGAAAGGAACAATCACATTTCTGTGGAGTGTGTCAAGTCATGAAAATGAATTAGTCAGAATGTGGGAACATTGGATATTTGAATCCTTCTTATTTAAACAATAATATCATTATACAAGGAGCCTCCAACTGAAACTGAAGCAGAGAACATAAAAGAGAGACGGGGAAATGATGCATCAGAACAGGTCATGAAGGCATTGTTTGCTGATATGTTTACCCAAAATCGCTTACATGCCCTAAAATGAACTCTGATTAAGGGAAATGTTTCAGTGTGAACTGCAGGGGTGATGAACAGTGTGTGAAAAACACATCCTTCTAGACTTGCATGTGTGTTTCATGTAGGCTAGTTTAAATACAGAACATGTCTGTAGAGATCTTCATTCATTCAAGTCATTATAGATCGCCATGGTTTTCTTTTCATATAAATGAATGTCAGGATCAGATGAGGTAAGGAACCGCGAGAAACTCCTGCAATGCCCCATCTGATGGACCGTCTCTGATGAGAAGTGCTTCTACTCCAGACCTGGATTCATCGGATATGTTTTGAGAGTTTTGCTTTGTGATTGTAATTATATCTGTGTTGCAGCATGTTAGCAAAATGTATTTTTTTCCTCCTATTTAGAGAAGCATTTGCTTTTATTGGAAATTCTAAAGAATGTATTAATGTAAAATAAAAGCATCTCTAAGTGTTATGTACCTTGTTTTTTAGACTTATTCAGTGTTTTTAAATCTGAGCTCAACCCTTTTGACGAATAGCTGCTCTATTTTTATTTTAATTTTGCCATTTCATCTGAATGTCAGATTTGTGAGGTTTAATGTAAGTTAATTTTTGTAATTTAGTTTCTCTGAAAAGTAACATTGTATTTTGTTGGATTTGAAAGTTTTTCATTTAATGAGGGAATTAAATATGTACATTCATATTCCTGAATAAATCATAGAATAAATGTACCATTCATGACTTTTACTGGGATTCAGCTTTGTCTGTCATGGTTATTCATCGAATTGTCAAAGCACAATTTTAAATAGAATGTTTAATTTAGCATTTTACATTAATGACACCTTTAAAAAAATATATAAGAATTAAACCAAAAGTCATTTACCAATAAATTAAATTAACAATCATTCTAATATGTGATATGCTGCTCAAGAAACATTTATTATCACATTTAAAAAAAAGTTGTTGCTTAATATTCTTTTGTGGAAACCGTTTACATTTTTCCAGGAACTTTTGATTAAGAAAAAGTTCAAAGGAATGTTTATTTTGATATAAAGCTTTTTGACATCATAAGTCAATTTAATGAATCCATGCTTTAAAAAATGTTTTATTCAAATGTATATATTTAATTTAAACAAATCTAAATCTTACTGACCACAAACCTTTGAACAGAGTTATACATAATGAACCCGAACTGTTAGAAAATATAATTTTTTCTCCCACTCTGAATAATATATACAATTGGAGGTATTATATTTAAAAAAGTGTTTGCTTTACAGTCAGCAGTACAATGTCTGAAGGCCAATAAGAGCAGACAAACCTGATAAGTGATTGTGTTATTCTCGCTTGCGACCATTAAGCATTGCGCTACCCAGTGGCCCTAAAGGGTCGAGTCCACATGAAACTACTCTCCAGGACATCTGATACATCTCGTACATTGGGTAAAGGAGCAGGGACCTGTTTCCTAAAACAAGTTTACCAAATAAGCCAGGCTTATTTCAGTTAGTCTGATTTATTTAGGTCAGACTAACTTAAATAAACCTGGCTTATTTGGTAAACTTGTTTTATGAAACAGGCCCCTGGGCACACGTTTGATGTGTCAATTAATCCACAATGTGTTTGTTGTGGATCTAAACTGGGTCTATAGGCTACTCTTTTGGTTTTTCGCAGGACAGTCAAGATCTTCCACACAAATCTATAACGTTCCAGTTAGTGTAACTGACTGCATTTACAGTTCCTAATCTTACAGTTATATTCAATGTTTGGCATAGAAACAGTGCTTTCGGTTTCTTACTGTATTTAGGAGACTTGTGTAAACAAAACGATGCTGTTTCGCTGCGCTTGGCGTGACGTCATGTCCGGTGTATGCGGGCCAATGGCGGGACAGGAAGCGATCACGGACAGAGTCGTATGTGTGTAATGAATACGCTCGCATTCATATTGAGTTTTTTGAATTCGCATTTACCTGTAGCAGGGATAATCGCCATCCTGCACCCAGGATAATAGCGACTCGACATCGACGCAGAAACAGCGGCTACGCGACGTTATGTACCGCGGTTCTAGGCCGCACAGAGGCGGCTATCATCCCCCGCCGTCGCGTGGCTTCGGTTCCCGTCCTGGACAAGGCCATCCCCCGGATCCGTACCGCCGGCCGTCCCCGCGGAGGAGATACTCACCAGGGAGACCTCCGCGAGGCTATGGGGTATGAAGCAAACAGAAACACTGCATTACACGGCTACATGCAGCGCTGCAATAATCCACCATAGTACACACTAATTAAAGTCCTACTAACGTTGTGTACATTTTTCGGACTTATATTACGGTAATACCGTATTATTCTATGGATTAACGTTGCCACATAAATACCACACCATGTGAAAATGGTATTTAAGTACTATACATTATTTTACTATACAACAGTGTTATGTGCTCTAATAAAAATTCCTTGGTGATATGGTTTTATAGACATATGTGACACTGGACCACAAAACCAGTCTTAAGTGTCAATTTCGATTTTTTTTATCGCCTTTAAAGGTGTCCAAATTAAGTCTTAAGAAAAGCATTTTACTAATCAAAAATTAAGTTTTATATGTTTATGATAAGAAAATTACAATATATCTTCATGGAACATGATGTTTACTTAATATCCTAAAGATTTTTGGCATAAAATAAAAATATAATTTTGACCCATACAATGTATTGTTGGCTATTGCTAGTAATATCCCCCAGAGACTTAAGACTGGTTTTGTGCTCCATGGGTCACACATTATCATGGTATTCTTTGACGTGCCATGTCTATATGGTATTAAATCATGGTAGAAATGTGCATACATGCAGTCAGAGCTTTACTACTTATATAATAATTGTTCAATTAAATATACACTACCAGTAAAACTTTTTTTATTTTTATTAAATGAGTCATATTACAGCCAATGAACATAACATCAGTCATTCCAACATATTGTATAGAACAATATTAAACGGACTACAATATGTAAAATATGAGAACATAAAGAAATAAAATAATTAAAAATGAAAGAAAAAGGTATGAGACGATTATACAAATACCGCAAAAGAACAGCAAGATTTGTAATGTTTGTAAAGAATTCTCTTCTGCTCACCAAGCTTGCATTTTTTTAGTCCAAAAGACAGCAAAAGCAGTAATATTGTGAAACATATTTGCTATTTAACAAACTGCTTTCTATAACTGCTGAATATCTTTTTAAATGTAATTTATTGTTTATATTTGTAACATATATAAATGTATTTATCATCACTTTTGATCAATTTAATTAACCCTTGCTTAATAAAAGTATTAATTTCTGTAATTTCATAATTTAATATATAATGCAATTAAATATAATTACTCCAAGCATCTGAATGGTAGAGAGTATAATGTTTCAAAATGTTTTTATTTCAGAAAATGCTGATATTTGGATCTTTCTATTCATCAAAGAATCCTGAAAAAAAATACTCTACTGTTTTAAATATTGATAATAATAATAACATCTGGAACATGATTTCTGAAGTATCATGTGACACTGAAGACTGCAGTAATGATGCAGAAATGTGTTTATTGTCATTAGAGGAATAAATTACATTTTAAAATAGGCCTATATTCAAATAGAAAGCAGTTATTTTAAATGGTAAAAATGTTTCACAATATTACTGCTTTTGCTGTATTTTGGATTTTAAAAAATGCAGGCTTGGTGAGCAGAAAATAATTATCAAAAAAAAACATTGCAAATCTTACAGTCCAAAAACTTTTTACTGGTTGTGTACTTTTTTTAGTTTGTGTTATTCCATGTATGAGTTAGTTATGTGCCCATTTTCCTCAACAGAGGTACAGCCCATCATCTCCTCGTGGTGGGCTCCCTGTTGATCACAGTCTGGTCATAACTGTGGGCAACGAGCTGACCCATCCAAGCGAAGCACCCTATGTCCGGTAAGAGATGCAACCTGGTGTTACAACACTTCTTAAGATTGGAATGCACTTTGTGACATTGTTAAACATGAACAGATTTGCAATGCTGAAATGGTTGAGCAAAACTGTATCAAAACACTGAATGACTGGGGGTCACCACCAGACTTTCAGGTCATTCTGAATACAACATGCAGTTACATGTGTCTTGTTCCTTGGAGATGCATGTTAAATGATAACAATGTGTTCTGAAATAGTTTTAAAATATCAAATATGTTTGATATCCTCTAAATGGATGGAATCGTTGTCTGAAGGTAAAACATTGGCATTTGTCCATCATGTGTTTTTTTGTGAAATCTGTGAAATCTGATAGGTCAATATCTGCAGACTGCAAGTCAGATCAGTGTAAAAAAAAAAAAATCTGGCCGAAATTTGTGTATTCCAGCTTTAGGGTGAATCCCATTTCTCTGTCTTACCCCTTCCCATTCGTCTTACACCTAGCCCTTGTCCCTCGAAACCGAGTGGCAAGCGCTAGGGGTGAAAACATACCCCTATGAAATGAGACGCCACTTGGTTACTGTTACTTCATAATACATCATTGCTAGCTGGCTGCTACGTCACCAGAGGCAACAAGTGTTGATCGCAAACTTGCCGTCTAAAAGTGTGTGTGTGTGCGTGTCGATTGCGTGGGTTTAAGTGATGTTGCCTCTAGTCAGAGAAATACAGGACTGTTGTGCAAATCAGCAATGTAACGTTAGCGTGGAAAAATAGCGATTTTTAAAAACGTTTCAATTAAGAGCATGGTTGCAAATATATATGTAAGTTACAGGACTGTGTAGAGCACAAAACAAGACTGTCGTAATTTTAAATAAATTATTTAAGCCGAAAATACTCTCTGGATGATCTGGCCGCAGTGTGTTCTGGGTACCCCTTGGTTTCAAGTAAGCTCGCGAAAATTATTGGTTTTAAGGGGTATCTACCCCTTCCCTTTAGCCCTACCCCTCGATCAAAACGAGAATTGGGACAGCCCTTACTCTCACGTGAATGCGCAAAACTAAGGGGAAGGGGTAAGACAGAGAATTGGGATTCACCCTTAATAAGGCCATTGTGAGAATGAGGCTGATGGTACGAAGTGTGACCACTCAGTTGATTAATAAAAGTGTCTTTTTGTTTTCTGTTGCCATATATATTGTAATGAATTATCATTAGCAATTACATTTCACCTCATATTTATGTTGGCTATCAGCGCCCTACTCTCTTGGTGTTGGGGTCACCATCAGGATTCGGTGGATAGAAATGCCAAAGATTTGAGGGTGTAAAACAGTTTTTTTATAAAAGATTAATCTTAACAAACTGATTCGAGAAACAACTAGACTTGCCTATCTTTTGATTGTTTGGACCTGCCTCCAAACAGAAAAGACATTATTAACTTTTCTTAACTTGCATTCTTCTTCTTCATCCTATTCAAAATCAGTAGATTAGCAGCATTCTCGGGAGCGTAAGACACCCCTAGGGATAAGTTTTTTATTTGTATTATACGTAATTGAATACCACTGCACTTGAACCTATCAAGTGTAATTATGGAGATATTTTAACTTGAGCCCATAGACTCACTAGATATTTGTCCATGTCCTTCAGTTGCGGTTTATGATGTAATGATTTCTGTTGACAGAGATTATGCTGCTGGGGAGTCAAAATATAATAAGCCCCATTACTCTCCAAGGAAGTCGAGCTATGATGGACACAGCGATAAAGGTTCGAGGAGGCGCAGTGTTAGTCGTGGCAGGAGCAGGCCACGGAGTCGCAGTCCTGGCTACGGGCGCAGCAAAAGTCGCCCTCGCAGCCGCAGCAGGACTCGGAGCTACAGTCATGGCAGGAGTCCTGAACGGGCGAAGAGCCGAGCGCGTAGCAAGAGCAGAACCCGTGGGAGGAGCTACAGTAGAAGTCGAAGCAGAAGCGGAAGCCGTAGTCGCAGACAGAGTAGGGCCAGGAGCAGGGCACGGAGCAAGAGTCGGCCACGCAGTCGCGAAAGGAGCCGTAGCAGGGGGAGAAGCAGAGGACGGAGTCGCGCTAGGAGCTGGAGCCGCAGCGCCAGTCGTAGTGGTAGCAGAAGTAGCAATGGCTCCAGCAGGAGCCGCCGCAGTAGCGTCAACCGTAAAGTCAAATCAAGTGATTGTAGGGTTACGCAGGAGGACTTTACTGAGCTGGAGATGGCCAGACGACGTAAAGAAATCCAGGATACGCTTGTACAGCCTGCAAAGTCAATTTTGAAGAAAAGAATGGATTCCTCCGAGACCGATTCTCCCATGCTAGTGCAGGTAACCACCTAATTATAGCTTGGGAAATTTGAGTTAATAGTCAAAAGCTGTTAATATTTATACTTCACTTTATGTATGGCACTCTCAACTTAAAGTCTGTGTAAAGTCTATATTAAATGTGTGTTCTAAGTTTGTCACACCACAGAAAAATATTTAACCACCCAACCTAATTTGAATATAAAAAAACAGCTAAGTAAATAAAATAAGGTATCCAAAAAAATAAGCAGTATTCTCTGCTCTCAAACGCTGGGGGCGTGTACTGTTCACTGATGGCGTTGAAACCACGCCCACTTGTGGAAAGCTGCCGTCTCTCTCAACTGTCTTGCTCTAGCAGCTTATTTAATAAGGAGACCGAGCTGTTTCGTAAATGATTTCAACCAGGTATTATGCATTTACATGAAGAAGGCATAGCTAGCTAACAAACTGTAGGCTGTAGTAACTAACGGTAATGACAGTAACTCGTGTTTAAGCCGTGAACCACTGATGCTAATGCGCTCTAGTTATTAGGTGTGTTCAACTCGAAGCAGCAGGGCAGAACAATCAGTGTATGACATCAAAGTCCTGCTAGAGCGATTCAAAAGCATCAGCAGCGTCTGCTCTCTGTACCTCTCACTGTACTTTAATTTCACACACTGGTCGGTCTGCAGTGCTGCTTCAAGTCGAGTACACGTCTTATAGTTTTGGAAAAGGGGCCGTGCTCGGTGGCTCGATTGCGTCATGATTTAGCCCCGCCTAAAAAATCCTGATCACCAAAATGGTGAAAAACTGTTTACCGGTCTCCACAATTAAGTACTACGTAGTTCACTGTCTTTGTAACATGTTTCAGCAATGCATTTCTAACATTTATAATGTGTTTACAAACAATTCTCAGAATTTACTTTACACAGACTTTAAGACACTTAAAGGCATCATCACGGGCATCCGATGATGCCTTTCAACAAGTTGATATGATTCTTTAGGGTCTTAATGAAAAGTCTATAATGTACTTTGGTTACAATTTCTCAATAGTAGTTTAAAACAACACCCTTTTTACCTTGTTAAAACAGCTGTGTTCACAGCAACCCGTTTCGGTGCATGTAGCTTTAAATGCTAATGAGCTCTGCTCACCCCCCTCTCTCTGAGATTGTAAACATTAGCCGCATTCCTCACAGAACTTGCGAACGAGCACATTATTAGGATGTTTATTATTACAGTGCTTTTTAAATAACATTAGATGACGACAAATATAATGTGAATGTTAAAATAAAAAAATTGTGTGTATATCTTAATGTTGTCTGATAACCAGTATTGTGCTGATATATTGTGGTGCATCTCTTTTTGACAGTCAAGGTGGCAATAGTTACATTCAAATGTATGTTGTTGACCTGAAGGCTTAAACTCTTTATGCTACTGAACATTATAACAAGTGTGTGCTGCATTATGATTTGTGCTCTGTCACTTTTCGTAACGTAACAGTGCACAAATATGAGATTTCAAATACTTTGAGTATGGTCTTGTTATTTAGTTGGCCTACAGAGCTAAAGAGCAGCCTCACTACAATTTTCATTCCATTGACTTTCATTCATAGTCTAGTGTCACCACTGCGTTAGCTGATATTTAATTGGCTTTATTTTTAGAAAGTAAAGAATGATGCTAGTGTCACTAAATCATATTTAACCAATGTATTTCAGAATAGCGATTCCCCTCGAGGAAATCCAGATGGTGGTCTTTCACATGAGGCTGAACAGCTTCTCTGTGCACTTTCCAAAACCATGGATCCAGACTTGTTAGCATCCATGCTGGGTAAAAGCTCTGATAGTGGTGTTCTCGAAGAGCTGATTGGTAAGATCCAACCAGCCAGAGAGGGTGGAAGTGACCCGCCTCCTCCCTCAAGAGAAGGGTAGACAGGAGAACCTCACACAGTTCCTTGGAATGATAGCCGCGGTTACTCAACCACAGAATGTAAAAAGGAGTCATCCAGATATTGAAGATGAGGAGAAGTTCCTCTATGGGGACGAAGAAGAGGGCAATGAGGTGAAACCAGCAAATTCCAACTTGCCAGGCACAAGTTACCCACAGTCTTGTGATATGCAGATAAGAGAACCTTACACATTTGGCCATACTGGAGAAAATGTGATGAGCCATTCGCATGCAGACAGTAGGCAGACAGACAGGCATCATCCCTCGGGCACACCTGAGGTACATGCCAAGGACAGACCTAATGACTTTCCGCCTGGCGTTGGGCCACAGGACATCAAGGTGAGGAAGGAGGTAGAGGAATATGAGAAGATACAAGACTTGCTGAAAACAATTGGCATGGACCTGGGTGTGGCTGAGATAAGCAAGATGGCTGCTAGGACGCAAGCGCGCCTACATGGTAACACCCCTGCGAAGACACCAACTCGTCGGCATTCGGATAGAAAGCACCGGAGCCGTAGCAGGAGCTACAGCAGCAGTAGCAGCAGGAGCTCCAGTCGCAGTCGGAGTAGCAGCCGAAGTAGAAGCAGAAGTCATCGAAGCCGAAGTGGCAGTTTAGAAAACACTTCAAGTCGCAGCAAGAAAAAGCCAGTTTCCCCAGAAAAAATATCTCCACGCTCACATAGTCAGAACAAGAAAGAATCTCAACCTGGCATTACTCAAGCAGAAAGCCGCTGGCCTACCACACCCACTGTGGGTCCTGGGACTCAGGCGTATCCCTCCCAAACCAGCCACCCGGCACATCCCATGTCCCCATACCCTGGGCCACCCCCACGTGGGGTAATGCCACCTGACTACCCACCACGAGGTTACGATCCCTATGGCAATTATGTTTCATATATGCCTCCGGGATGGCCGATGTACCCACCTCCAGGTATGCCGGTACCTCCTCCCA
Source organism: Gymnocypris eckloni scoliostomus (assembly GCA_027564155.1). Classification (NCBI taxonomy): domain Eukaryota; kingdom Metazoa; phylum Chordata; class Actinopteri; order Cypriniformes; family Cyprinidae; genus Gymnocypris; species Gymnocypris eckloni. The sequence goes on along the minus strand of CM050429.1, from coordinate 17,934,175 downwards.
GTCCAATGGATCCCTACAGCCTCCCTAACATTGAGCGACCCTTTCTTAAAGTCATCAAAACTGTGACAAATGAGAGTAAAGGCGATGATCAAAAAGGTTAGTGACCTTTAAAATATATTATTCATAAAGAGGAATAGCCTACAGAAAATGTAAATTTTGGCCTTATATATTTAACCTTATGTTGGTGCACTTGATCAAAGGAGAATTTTGGAACAATGTTCACACAGGTCTGTTCTGTATAATGAGAGTTCATAGTGACCATATCTGTAAAGCTCCTTGAAGGACCACAAAAGATTGTAAACGCACCATAAAGAAGTCTGTATAACTTGTTATATTCTATGGGCCAGATTTACTAAACAAGGAATGCAATTCCTTGTGCAATTTCAGAAAATCACCGATAGGAGTGGAAAGTTCTGCGGTTAATAAACTGAGATAGCACAAATTAAAGAACACCAATGCAACAAGATAATTTCCGTAATAAGAAAACACTTTCTACCAAGAGCAGTGCAAATTAGCATAAGGTTGCAAACAAGCAGAGCAAATTATAAATAACGTGGGTTGGCAAATTATATGTTTGGATAATATCTCCCTTGAGGCTTCACAGACATGGTAACAATGAATAATGGAAAAAAGCTATGCAAAGATTGTTTAAAATCCTTTTGTGTTCCATGGAAGAAGGTTAATCATGGTTTCAGAAAGACAAGACTGAGTAAATAATGAGAGATTTTTGGGTGATTTAGACTTCACTCATCACAGTTTTACCAACATGATTTTATTTATTATTTCAGCACCCCCTAAATCAGAACCTGTGGCCTCTAAAGTGATCACTCAGCGAGCAAGCATTCAGAGGAAAGAAATTGAAGATAAGAATACTGCTAGCCAAAAACAAAAGGTAACTGCAAGAAATGTGATGGGATTATTGAATGTGCAAACATCTAAAAAAAATTACTCTACAAAACAAAACTTTTGTACAAAAGTTTTTTGTAGAGTTGAGAATCAAAAACTGGTTCTTGTTGCATTTTTTTCTCCATTCGGCTCCATTAACAAACATCTTGAACATCTACAATCTTTACAATTTTCTTTTGCTTTAAGTTTAATTGGGGAGAAAAAAAAAAAATGTAAAATGCAACCCGAATTTGGGAAATGTTGGTACGTTTTTTACATTTTAATAAAATGAAAACTAAAAGACTTCTAAAATCACATGATTTGACAATTTAGGCACAAAATGAGCTCATTCCAAATTTGATGCCTGCTGTAGCCGCTCAAAATAGTTGGGACAGGGGCATGTTTACCATGGTGTAGCATCTGCGCTTCTTTTCAAAACAGTTTGAAGACGTCTGGTCATCGAGATTATGAGTTTCTGGAGTTTTGGAATTTGGTCGCATTCTTGCCTGATATAAGTTTCCAGCTGTTGAAGAGTTTGTGGTCGTCGTATTTTTCGTTTAATGATGCACCAAATGTTCTCTATGGGTGAAAGATCTGGACTGCAGGCAGGCCAATTCAGCACCTGAAATCTTATGTGGTTTTGCATTTACCTGCTGAAATACACGTCATCTGGAGGGGAGCGTATGTTGCTTTAAATCCTTTATATACCTTTCAGCATTCATAGTGCCTTCCAAAACATTCAAGCTGCCCATACCGTATGCACTTATGCACCCCCATACCATCAGAGATGCTGCCTTTTGAACTGAACTCTGATGATATGCTGGAAGGTCTCCCTCCTCTTTAGCCCGGAGGACACGGTGTCCGTTATATCCACAAGAATGTCAAATTTGGACTCGTCTGACCATAGAACACTTTTCCACTTTGAAACAGTCCATTTTAAATGAGCCTTGGCCCACAGGACACAACAACATTTCTGGACCATGTTCATATATGGCTTCCTTTTTGCATGATTAGTTGGCATCTGCAGATGGCTCGGCAGATTGTATTTACCGACCGTGGTTTATGGAAGTATTTCTGGGCCCATTTAGTAATGTCAATGACAGAATCATGACGATGAGTGATGCAGTTGGTGGGTAAGTGTAACATTTCTCAGTTTAAACATTTATGTTTTCCATGTTCTGTTGTGAATAAAATAGTGGCTCATGTGATTTGAAAGTCTTTTATTTAAAAAACAAAACAAAAAACATCCCAACATTTCTGGAATTTTGGTTGTAATATTCTTTTAACATGTTGTGTTGTGTACATTTTGGGGGGAAATAAGGGCATGGAATCAGAAGCACAATTTTTAAATTCATTAGGATTACCATTCCTTTGATTTTACTGATGAAGAAATTTAAGGCCCAAATAAAATTCTGTCTCAGGTCATGGAAGAGCTTGAAAAGCTAAAAAAGGAGAAAGACTTGCAACACAAGAGGAAAGAATATCTCTTAAAGGATGTGGAGACATTAAGAAAGCAGCAAGGTATTTTCCTCTTAGTATAAAATGGAAGTGTTTTCTTTATAAATATGTAAAGTCTCACTGTATTATACAGTGTTTGATTTGTTTCTTTAGGGGAGCTTCTTCGAAAGAAGAGAAGGGAGAAGGACGGGCACAAGGACCCTGTCCTCATCGAGCTCAGTCAGCTCCAAGAAGATGCAATGGCCCAAATCTCTAAATTGCGTGTTGAACAGAGAGAGGCAGATCAAAAATATGAAGAGCTAGTCAAAGTGGCTCTTATTCTTGGTATAGACTACAAAGACTCGAAGATCTCTGGGGACCATGGGCAGCAGCCCCTTCAGAGTAAGGAGTCAGCCAGAAGCCCAGAGAAATCAGGGGTCAAAACCAGCACCTCATACAATAAGGTAGAGTTGCTAATTCTGTTACAGGAAAGGTACTTGCGCTTGATTGGCTTTTTCATAGTTTAGAATTAGACTGCAACTTTTTCAAGTGGCATTTAAATCTTGACAGTGATTCCACAAAATATTTGCATTTAGCAGATGCTTTTATTCAAAGTGACTTACAAATGAGGACAGGAACTATTTATTTAAATAACTTTCATGTACAGCACTTGGGTCAGTTTTGAAATTGCTTTAAAAATGAATAAACTAAACTTAAAGGAAATTTCAACATACAGTAATTTTTTAAAAAGCGGCATTCTGTTTTGTTTTTTTTTCAGTAAAAAATTACCCTTAATGAAATAAAAAATACTCAAAAATATATATTTAAAAAATGTTTCACTCACATGAGATGAGGACTGCATTCATTTCAGTAGACTATTATTTGATTTTACATAGAGGGTCATCGCCAAAATTTGGTACTCTTGAAACATTATCAGTTAGTAGTATTATCTTTACATGTGCTTTTTTAGTCCAGTGGTTCTGAAATTAATACAAGTACCACCTTGGATCAAATCAGGCCATCCAAGTAACTGTGAGCAACATTATGCCATATGATGATTATTAAGATCAATATTCCTGTAGTAAAGTTTAATCATGCTGCATGCCTTTGCAGATCTGTGGAAGGACCCTGAAAAGTAACATCTAAAAACACACAAATACACTACAGCAGTAACTTTTAGAGAGGATTAGAATATGCTTGCCTTTGGATATGGCACTTAAATGCATCCTTGAGATTAAAGAGAATAACCTGCTGCATTTTTCTTGATTAAATCAGCATTTGTGGTTTTTTCAGCACAGAATAAAAAAAACTGACCAGAAGGCAGCATTTTAGTATAGTACATTTTAGAGATGAACTGATTGCAATTTTCTTGGACTATTTTGGCCTGACCTGCTGATACTGATTTTTGCCAATTCCGATTTTCTTTCTTAGAACTATAATTGACAGCATATTCAAACAAAAATATATTCAAATCTCAACAAAAACATTTTTACATCAATTTAATTATTAAACATTACAATTCCCATTCCCCCAATCTGGACTGAGTTACAGATTTTCTCTCTCAAAATAAAGTGCTCTGTGACTGAAAAGAGGAAAAAATAGTTAACTTAAAATGAGTTGCTGTATCTACCAAAACATGTCATTTCCCACTGTTTGCAAATAGTAATTTATTTCCCCTAACCTTATCAAATGTATCATCATTAATTAAGTTAGTATAATAAGTAACTGTAGAGTTGTTACCATTCAAATGAAATTAGTATTAACAAACTTTATATTTCCACTGTTGAGGAAACAGAAGCTGCATCTGAAGTGGTATAAGATGCATTTACACAGACATTTTGATGAAACTGAGGTGCCATAAATGTATTTACACTGCAACATTTCAAATGCATAAATCATTTTATAAGATTAATGTTTTACATATATTTTTTAAACATACAAATAAATGTTGAAAAAATTCAATAATTCATTTAAATATGACTAAACTACCAGTAGGTGGCGGAAATATCTGTTTTAATGAGCGAGTCATGAACAAAAACAGTCAGCATTTTGTTTAAAATCGAAGTCACTTAATTTTAAAATCAGTGTCACATTGCAGTCATGTTGATATTAATATTCAGGGCGACATTATGGTCATATAATGTTGCTTACCTAAATCATATTTTGTAAATATCATTTTTTTCTACCACAGTATATGCATCTATACATTTTGAGTTACTTTGTATGTGCTGTCTCTCACACACTCACTCAGACTGTTCCAGCCTCATCTGACATGACATAAATGCATTATCAATCGCCGTTTACACTGAATGCCATTAAAATTAGAATGTAGAATTATTGTCCATTAATTATTGTCCATTATTGTATAGAATTAATGTCCATTAGAATTATTCTCATGCGAAACGACATGTAAACTCGCGACTGTGATATCTACTGTGAGTGTGCGCGTGGCTGTGACGTCTCTGCCTGCACCACTGGCAATAAAAGGATTGCCTCGGAATCGGCAAGACGTGAGACTGACCAGCCGGTCACCGATCCAGGCCGGTCATGCGAGAAATCGGCCGATTCCGTTCACTGGCTGGTCTATCGGTGCATCTCTAGTAAATTTCTAGAGTTGTAAGCCACTTGAGACACTTTGTGTACTCCTGGTGGTATCACAACATACCACCATTTGAAAACCACTGTTTTAGTTCAAAGTGAGTTATAGTAGGAAAAATGTATATTGGGTGCACAAATTAAGAATTTGTTCCCACAATATATATATATATTGGTTGTACATTTACTGATTTGTTCTCTTGTTTTAAGTCATGGCCACAATTTACTAATTTGTTTCCATTATGTAGTAAATCGTGGCTATGATTTACTAAACAGGTAAATGTTGTTTAATCATAATTGTGTGTTATGTTTGCATATAACAGGGTATGTAATAGTCCCTAAATTCTTTATTCTTTATTATAGGCATCACAATTGGCATTGATTTTAAGAGGTATATATATCATATATCAAGACATATAAATGAACTATATATATATATATATATATATATATATATATATATAGTTCATTTATTAGTTCATTTAGTTTAAAACAACACGAAAGATGTGTTTTGATGTCTTCTGAATCAGTTTCTATTGTGTTGGTGCTTGATGATTTTATTGATGAATTTAATGTGTTATATGATATAAAGCCATTTCACATCTCATTTTGAAATGGCCTTTTAAAAACCATTAGTTTTCTAGTAGTCAAATAATTGAAGTATTAAACCCATGGGTAACTTCTCCCCGACTGGAAAACAGATGGCCTATTTTGCCAAGGTAAGTCTCCTATGACAAACTTTAATGATTGGCTATAGGATTATATTTGTTTCTTTTGAAAAGCTTTTCTTTCATTTACAAAATGGATACCTCTAGATTATTTGATTCAGCTCGCTTAGTTACTTTTACTTATGCATTTTTTTGTACTGCCTAAATTAATCTAGGTAGCCTCCTCAAAATCAAGAGCGTCTCCTGAAAAACCCAAGTCGCCTCTTCCGTCGAGCAGCCATTGCCTGGACACTGCTGCCGAGCAGTTCGAGTACTACGACGCAGGAAACCACTGGTGTAAAAACTGCAATGTTACCAGTGGTTCAATGTTTGATTATTTCATGCATTTGCACAGCAAAACCCATAGGAAGGTATGTGTGCTGATATAGAAAATCAGATTTTTTTACCTTGCAAATGCTGCATTTATTTCTGCCAGTTGCATCTCTGCTTCAATCATCAATTTTTGCTCCCGTATAGACTTTAGATCCTTATGACAGACCTTGGGCAAAATCAGATGGTGAAAAGAAACCCCCAGCTGGAAAGAGGACTTCAAAGCCAACAAAAGGTAACAACATCTTTATGAAATGTGATTGCTAATCAGAAAACGCATTCATTTTGTTTAAGCTAAAGCAATTTATTTGATTTAACACATGCACCATTAAGGATTTGGAATCATTAAATAGAATCTGAGGGTCAAAGAACCAGAATCATTCAGTTTCTTTATGATTCTCTGTGGCTTTCTTGCAGTATGCCTCAAGCAGATTAAGGGTAAATTATCAGCCATCAAAACCATTACACACAACTAGTAAATGTATTTCATTTTGTGTTGTATTCTTTCCTTTAGGCTCTGAGTTCTTAATCCCTGTAAGGGGATTTTTCTGCCATTTATGTGAAGAGTTCTTTGGTGATCCCATTTGTGCTGAGGCCCATGTCACCTGCCATGCTCACAATGAGAAATACAAGGTAAATATCACACATGATATTCATTATAAATATAATTAGGGTTAGGATATGACTGCACATTATACCTATTTTTTTGGACCAGATGTAATTATTTCATATGCATTGATTTCAACAGGCAAAAATGTATGAAAATCCCCTCTATGAACAAAGGAGGAACCTGGACCGTCAGGCTGGCTTGGAGACCCAAAAGAGTTCAGAGCACAAACGGAAACGTGAAGACAACGAACAGGATGATATGAAGAAATCCAAACACAGCAAAGGAAAAACGTCAAGTAATGAAGTGGAGACAAAACCACAGTACAGCAAGGAAGAGGAGCATAAGAATATTAAAGAGAGTGAGAATAAACTTAAGGAGAAATACAAAAAAGAGGATATAGATAAACAGAAATACAAGGAGGATGATGAGAGAGCCAAAATAAAAAAGGAAGAGGATGAGAGAGCTAGGTACAAAAAAGATGACGATGAGCGAAGCCGCTTCAGAAAAGAAGAGGAATACACATATAGGTACAGGAAGGAGGAAGGGGAGAGATCCAGGTATGAAGAGGACCGATTTAGAAACAGAGATAATGATTATGAACACTATCAATATAGAGAAGAGGACGACAGATATAGATTTAGAAAGGATGATGACAGAGGCCGATATGGTAGAGAAGAGGAGAAGCCCAAGTACGGCAGAGAAAATAAGTACAAATACACACGGGAGGTTGAAGAGAAGTCGTCAAAATACAAAGATGAGGACCGGGGGAATTGGGCAAAATCAAAGTGGGACGAGGACCAAGATAGTAACGGAAAGTATGAGAAAAAGGAAGATCAGCACCAGAAGGGCCAGGCTGGTTATTCCAAAGATGACAAGGAGAGCACAGGAAAGTTCAGTGCTAAAGATGGCAAATCAGAATCAGAGAAACCCAGCGAGCCTCCTAAAATATTATGTGGCCCAAGTCCCGCCTTGCTTGCTAAACTTCGCAGGAAGAACGTGGAAGCTGCCGGTCGGCCTAGCTTTGGAAAGTTTGGTCTGAAAAAGCCACAGAAGACTGTTCTAGAGAAAGAGGCAGAGAGGATGGCAGCACAATTTTTAAAGGAAGAGGAAGAGAGTATGCCTTCTGAAATGGCAGAAAACAAGGAAGCTGAGGTAGATCCTTTTTCCAAGTCTATAGCTGTTGCAAAATCCATTGCTATTAAATTGACAGGAAAGGCTTTGCTGCCCCCCTCAGGTGAATGGCTAGCATACAATGAAAATAAAACGAATCCTAATTTACCTCCTCCCTCATCTCCCATGGTTATTAGGAAGTCTTACACAGGTGTGCAAAATAAACCAACACCATCTGCTGACAAATCTCCTTCACCTGTAACAGGAACTCAGAAGGGCTCAACATTGTCAGCAGACCTAATTTCTAAGGCATTTAGTGGAGAAGAGGTGAAATTAAAACAAACTAAGGACATCCTTGCAAACCCTGTAGATATCTTCAGCATATCCGTACCTGTTCAGTCTCCCACTGCAGCGCCAAAAATTGAAAATTCCAGCCAGATGAAACCGGTTACGCCCAGTCAATGTCTTTTTACTCTCGAGTCTGATGTGGCTGCTCCTGGAGTGCCTGAGGCTGAGCAGAAGCTCACCGTAATCCTTCGTCCTCCTCCTCAGCTTTCTTCTAAAGACAGAGACCCGCCCTACAAAACTGTAAAGCCAAAGACAACTCTTGCAGCAGGAAAAGCAAAAGATTTGTTTGACATTTTCTACAGTGGCAATGCCGCAGTTAAAAGCTCTGTCGGTGGCGGTGTTGGTGACAAACAAAACTTTGGATTTGCTCCTCAAGACAGTGGCTCAACCTGCAGAGAGTCCAATAATAAAGACAAAAATGCTCGTGATGTTTGCCAGAGCAAAGAACCTCTCAAGATCAACAACTCAAAAGTTCCCGTGAGAAATGAGCCTCTCAAAAATGAGGAGTCAGGAGTTACCCAAAAAGAACTCCATAAGAACAAGGACTCAACTGTTACCTTGAGAGAAGAGCCTCTCAATAATGAGGAGTCAGTAGTTGCCCAAAAAGATGCCCCCAAGAATGAGGACTCAAATCTTGCCCAGAGTGAAGAATCTCCCAGGAAAAATGCTAGTGAAGTTTGCCAGAGCAAAGAACCTCTCAAGATCAACGACTCGAAAGTTCCCCTGAGAGATGAACCTCTCAAGAATGAGTCAGGAGTAACCCCCAAAAAACTCCCTAATAACGAGGACTCAACAGTTACCTTGAGAGAAGAACCTCTCAAAAATGAGGAGTCAGTAGTTACCCAAAAAGATGCCCCCAAAAACGAGGACTCAAATCTTGCCCAGACAAAAGAACCCCCCAGGAATGAGGAGTTGAATGTTGCCCAGAGAGAGGACTCTCCCAAGAACGAGGACTCAGAATTTGAACAAGACTTTGAGGATGCCATCTTAAAACCTGACCTTCCAAATGAAGATAATGCAAAAGAGGAAGATTTTGATGATCAACAAGTTCTTAAATCTATTGAAATATCTGTGGCGGATATAACTTTGATGGAAGTAGATGGTCAGGACACAATACAGACAAATAATGAAGAGGAAAACCCTCTGGAATCTGAGGAACCAATGTCATTCTCTCCCCTTCCTGGTTCTTTCACTGAGCAAATAAACTTGGATACATTTGAATTCAATTTTGAGACTTTGTAAAGGACCTTCAAATAGTAGATTTAGGGATGTACATGATACCTCTGAATGTTAATAAGTGATTTTGAAGTATTCTTTGTATTTGCTTTATCCAGTTAGAATGTTTCATGTCTGTTCTTAACCTTTTGGCAGGTAATGCCAGTGAAAACGTGGACTGAAAAGCATTCATTCAGAAGTGGGTGCTGGGGAAGGAATCCCTTTAAGAAAATGAAAACTTTCATCAAGTAATTAACCCTTAGTATGTGTAAAAGTTTTGCTATCTTGTCAAAAGCACCTGGTGTTGAGCTACTTGTTTCCTTATTTTGTTTCCAGCAGAAACCATTCCTTTTTCCCAAAGGTAATGTAAAACATATAATAAATATGATGTGTATCAAACATTTAAATCTGTAAAGACATTTGCTCTGTTCGTTCCATTTAAATAAATTAAGATATTTTAATGCAGGAGCCAGAAAGATCCAGGCTCAGAAGAAAAATGGTGTGGAGCTCATGCTTCAAGGACATATGCGTTCACAACTCTGACCAGAAAATATCAGGCTTGGCCTCCGTAGTTTTTATTACACTGTACTCTGTATTGATGGCTTTTCTTTCCAGTTTCAGTTTTTGTAAGTAATTGTGTTATAATGTTCACATTACTACCATGCTACTTAAGCATCTACAGATAGTTGGTGTAATTGCACGTTCTGTGCTAGCTCAAATAAATCAAAGCAACCCTTTGTGTCTTTGCCTCTTACTGATTATCTTATCTTGCTTATATTACTGCTGGTATTAGACTTGTGCATTCTTTTGTTTAAGTTTTGCTGAACGGATTTCTGTGTTAATCGTTCATAAAATGTTTTTATTAAGCACTTTGCCACATTGAGTAAAGCTGTTTGCGTAAGTATGGTTTTGAGAACGTTATATACAAATCCATTATGTTGGTGTTTCATGAATGAGGCACACTGCACTATTTTTTTGCATGTTTATCAAATATGAATGCAAGTAAAATTGCTAGTTTTTATTACAAATTTTAAATTAATATGCTGTACCTGCTTCTAGTAAACATCTTGAACATGAGCTTACTTAACTTGTATTTGTAATTGTGCATTATACACATACAATAAGTTTTTCATATCTGCATGAATCCTGATAGAGAATAAACCATAAGACTAATGTATTTAGGAATTCCTCTGTTTAGGCATTTGCTGGAGATATGGTTGATTGGTTTATACTGTGTTTTAATGATGGTAATGTTACAGCTGACAACTGTATCCAGGGAGGAACTAAAAAAACGTCAGCCAAAATGAAGATGCTACTTACCATGAAGGGTAAGTGTTTTGGTAATTTATTGAGAATTAATATAATTTATGTAAAGTGGAAGAACTAAGAATACTACAGGTTTTAAAAATAGCCTAGTAAAAAGCATAGTTGACCCCAACATGAAAATGATTTGAATCGCCATCATGTACAATACCGAATCAATAACTTTATGTAGAATACAAAATAATATATTTTGAAATGTCTCCTTTTTTTCTTCATACAATTAAAGTCCATGGACTTCAAAATATCTTATTTTGTGTTGAAAATAATTTCCAGTCATACAGGTTTGGATAGACGACATTAAATAATGATTTAATTTTCATTTTGGTTGTGAACTATCCTTTTAGCACCATATTTATTTACTCACTAGTGAATTTGTAAAAAAAAAAAATTGTCCAATGTTAATGATAGGTAAATAAAAATTAATGAAATGTACTTGTTCTGTACTTCAAATAAATGCTTGTGAATGCAATCATGTTTCTGTTCTCTTTTTTTTGGTCGTTTGAATAAAAATTTAAATTAATGTAGGTTAAAATCCCTGTCGAAATGGTTTTGAGAAAAATGTACCAATGGATGGCAGTAGATGCTTCGGTATGGACGTTTTTTATGATGAACTCTTGATAATATACAAAATACAATTTAGAATTTATATACAGGTACATCTCAAAAAAATTAATATGGTGAAAAAGTTCATTTTTCTTGTAGCTTATTTCAAAAAGTGAAACTTTCATATATTTTAGATTCATTACATGTAAAGTAAAACACTTCATCTTTTTTAATTTTGATGATTAGAGCTTACAGCTAATGAAAGTCAAAAATCAGTATCTCAAAATATAATATTTACATTTGAGTTTCAATAAATTACCATCCATATAGTATAAATTGTGGGTATCTCTTGTTCTTTGAAACCACAATAACGGGGAACACTGCAGACTTTGCAATGGTCCAGAAAACGATCATTGACACCCTCCACAAAGAGTTTGTCACAGAGGGTCATTACTGAAAGGGGTGGCTGTTCACAGAGTGCTGTATCAAAGCATATTAAATGCAAAGTTGACTGGAAGGAAGAAATTGGGTAGAAAATGTGCACAAGCAACAGGGATGACCGCAAGCTTGAATACTCTCAAGCAAAGCCGATTCAAACAGAGAGCTTCACAAGGAGTGAACTGAAGCTGGAGTGAGTGCATCAAGAGAGTCACCGGCTCAGACATCTTCAGGAAAAGGGCTACCAAGCCACTTCTGAAACCGAAACATCTTCAGAAGCATCTTACCTGGGCTAAAGAGAAAAAAGAACTGGACTGTTGCTCCGTCGTCCAACGTCTTCCTTCAGAGTCTGTTTAAAATATCCTTTTTGTATTTATCTTATGTAATATTCTAATTTTCTGAGAGTCTGAATTTTGGGTTTTCATTATCTGTAAGCCATAATCATCAAAATTTCAAGAAATAAAGGGCTTGGAATATTTAACTCTGTGTAATGAATCTATATAATATATGAGAAAGCACTACGTGGTTGATAAGATGTCTACAAAAATAACAAGGACCGTGTGTAACACTAGTTCAAGCTAAAGCGTGTGAGAACTTGAAGACCCACATTTGGTGAATTTTAACCATGCTGTTGTAAGAAAATTACAGTAGAACATTCCTATATGCAGTTAAGGGATTTTTAATGACTCTCATAAAGAATAATATATTTAATACATTGAATGTAGTACAATCTATCTGAAGAGACAAATATTCTGAAGCTGGACAACAAATGTCCTCAAATGCATCAATATTCACAAATAAAAGTATGTAAATGGTCCAGCTTTTTTGCTTTATACAACCAAAACCTCTGGATGTCCCTATTCTGACATGTTGACGGTCAATGTCACCAACACGAGTTTCCCTCCTACAATCAATTTATCTTGTGACAATCTTCGCCTCCACAAGAGATACATAAGCCGTCAACAACAGCTGTAGTCCCCTTCCTCGTCGCAGCCAGCACCCCATTTGGAAAACTCAAGACCGTCTGGTTCGAAAAGCAGCCAATAGAAAAATTCCACTGTGCTGTTGCTATCTTTTCTCGTGCCTTGCTGACCAATCAGATTGCTGCTGGTCAAGGGAGGGCGATGTAACTGTGAGCGAGAGCCTGAGTGCAAGGGGAGCCTTATCACGGAGGCACGGCTAAAGACAACATTTGCAAAATGCCGAATAAAACTAAAAAAGAGAAGGTAAAGTACAGATTACAATCATAACATATGTGTAATTAATGCGTCCGAGAATTCAGTTTCGTAAAACAATTATTCTGCTGCATTTACTGGCGTTGTTTTTTGTAAGTGAAGGCCGCGCTAGTCGTTAGCCCGCTAAGAGCGCATTTGTGCGTGTAACGTTATGTCTCGTCAAAATACTGACAGTTACGTCCTCAGAAAACGTTTAAATCATAAAAAAAGCGTTTTCTTTAGCTCAGCGTGACGGGAATTTAAATATGAATCATGTATGTTTGATAAGAGTGCTCTTCGATAGCTGTTTTACCCGGTGTTTGCTTTACAGATCAGTTTCCTATAGTAAGATTATGACCGGCCGTTAATATGTGAATAGAGGCGTATTAGTTGACAGATTGCAGCATAAGCTGGACACGCAAACATGTTCTCCTGTGCGTCCTGTCACTGCATGAGTCAATGTTTCAGTGGACAAGCTGTGGGCATCGTTATATAAACGCTCGATATATTAGTGGACAAGTTTGTCACTGTATATGATGCTGGAGGTTGTGAACTGAAATCATTTATCATTCCCAGAAAGCAGTCAATGTTTTGTGAATGTCATTGTCTGATTCGAAATCTAGTTGCTGTTGGCCATCACCTGTCATGCCAGCCCTGCAGCATGACCTGCCCATGATTTGACGAATGATCAAAATAATAGGAGCTTCCTTTGATTTGACTCCGATGTTCATGTATTGTTTATTTTGTGGTCATTACAGGAACCAACCAAATCTGCAAAAAGCAGCACGAAAAACAGTAATGCTGGTGGCGGAAAGGATGCTGGGACTGAAAATTCAGAGGAGGTAAAGATGACCGTTTTAAAAACATATCTCATACTGTGCTTGACCATAGTGGACTTGGCACAAATACTTGCTTGCTAAGTGTTGTAGCTGGGCTTTTTCATTCCTCAGGGCACAAGAAGGCAATGTTGAATCCTTTTTTTGCGAGGCAGCGTTCATTATGCATAGTAATCCTTGCACTTCCTGCTGATTCTGCTTGTGTTTTCGCAACTGTGTTACATACAGTTGCACGTTTAGCTTGTCAAACTCACAAGTCTGAAGTGTATCATGCTGAGGATAGGTAAAGCCCTTGATATCTACCTTGCTTCCAGACAAACCCTCATTTCTATTTCTGCTTCATTAAATAACCAAGATTGAAGTGGCTCTTTATTCTCCTGCATAAAGCAATGCAAATCCCCTCTCGAAATGAGCCTAGACTCTAGGTCTGTCTGTGTGTTATTAAATCTAACAGCAGTAGCTTAAAATATATTACGACTCCAAGTTGTGCTTAATTTTGTGACAGCGGTATGGATCAGGTAAATTGCAAGATACTGTATTGCTTCAAAATGTTCCATTGTATTGCATTAAAATATTGTTTTGAACGTTGCACAATTCAAGATTTTTTTATTACGTCACATACACAATTATTCAGAATATATAACCAGCATTGAAATGTAAGTCAGGTCCGCTCCATGGACAGTGCAATTATGTGGAATACAAACACAAGAGAATATACATAAATAAATTGTAAAAAAGTAAAAAATAAATTGTGCAATAAAATAAAATGTGCAGGACACATTTTATTAGAGTTGCCCCATAACAATGTTGTTATCCTTTTTTTAATGTAATGTTTGGAGAGGTGGGATTAGGTGACTAGAACTTTTATTTAACAAATCATATAAATATGTTGTCTACACTAATATTTCTACTTGGTTCATGAAAGGAAGTCTTGAACAGTTTACTACTATTTGCATTGTTCTGTTTTTAATGTTGCTTTGGCATCCAGTCAGACATGTTTTTTAGACCTTAGTAAAGAAGTATTCGAGCGATAAGGGAAATGTTTACTACATTTTTGTTGTTGCCTTCAGTAGTGATTTGCGAGATAATGACATTTGTATGCGTTTACGTATTGACTTTTATCCCTTTAAGTGTGCAGTTGTACTGATGTAATAGCTTGTCTCTGTAAACCCTGTTGGGACTGAAAGATCTCAGTGTTCATCAAAGTGATACTGACGGCTGGAATCAGCGGGCAGAGAGTGTGACGTAGCAGCAGCAGGGGGTGAAGTTTATTGATTTTATCTATTTTAAGTCAGGCTCAGTCATGCAACCCCTGTGACTGAGGCCAGCAATGCTATGGGCAGGCCTCAACATGTTACACACACACACTCACACACCATTTGTTGCTTGGACAGTGTTCCTTTTTCTTCATTAAAAACTTTCAGTAGATTAAAGCTTTGTTCATGAGGCTGCTAAGTTGTTTTGGAAACGTCACATGTTGCTCATTTAGCAATTTCTACTGCTATTTGATCTGCTTCAGCCATGGTGTTAGTAATGCATTGTGGTTAAGCATTGATTCTGTGTTCCTATAAACCAGAGATCAGCTTTGTTTCTTAATCAATGTGCCTCTAAAGCCGGGTGCACACTGTGATTATTTTTTGCCTCAATTATGCTGCCTGAGACTAATTTCAGGGGTTGTGAAATTTATTTTGTCGTAGGGCAAAATTGGCAGCCTTGGATGGCTTAGTGTGACATTCTCACTGGCGACCGATTAATTGCCTCTGCAATTACTCTTAGCCTCACACGAAGCTCAGACAGTGTCAGAAATATTGTATTAGCTGAGATGTATATTAGTGCGCCGATCCGATATTCTGGATCGGTATCGTTTAGATACTGGCAATTTCTGCTGGATCGGGGTTTCGGTCTGAGGAGACCGATCCAAATTCGATATTCTGCATAGCTAATATTGTGTTATTGTTAAGCCACAAACACATTATAAAATACCATAAAGTTTTCGTGCACTATATTTCAAGTGTTCTGAAGGCGTTACATAATTTAATGTGAGGAATGGATGAATATTTAAGTCAAGTTCACGTAAACACTTCTCTCCACTGCAGCTGTCCATTCAGCATTCAAACTGCGTGCCACGTTCGGTTACTTGAGTCAAGATGATAAAACTCTCTCCACTGTTCCTATTATAAATAAAGTTAAATGGTTTTGCATAAAAAGATTTTATCTAGCTAGAGTCTCGTGCTGTTTCTAAATCATGTTACTTTATACCGGTGTCTGTTAGATCACAACACCGTTGTAGGGAACACTATGAATGGTTCTTCACGAGCACAGCAACTGAAATTTAAAACGGTTAAAAGAAAAGGCTCCATAAACTGTCACACAGATTTAATACACTACGCATTAATATATTTTTCTTTGTGCTTTACACGTCTCTCTGCGGACTCCAGAGCACTGTGCCTGCACGCTGTGACTCAGTGTTGCTTCAAGCGTATCATTTTGCGCACAGGATGTGCATAAGCACTGTGTGCCTGCGCTCTGTGATTCAGTGTTGCTTCAAGAGCATCATTCTGAGCACGGGATGTGCATAAGTGCTTTATGCTAGGCTTGCCGTGATAGACAGTGATGACGGTTATACCGGTGTTAAGCTGCAATACCGTTACGTCACTTGCTCAACGTGGCACTGTCCCCCGCCGTCGTTTAGATTTTTAACAATCTAACAATCAGTCTAACAATATCCCGTTCCCAGACGTCCTTTCAGAACAGCATATCTGCGCTTTATTCTTATCGAGCACGTTATGCACACGCTGCATGCATGAACCAGTGCTTTGTTTTATTTGCAGGGTCTGAGCACACTCACAACATGTGCAACGATGCTCAGAGCAAGCTAGCAAATATAATATATAGCTCTCAAACAGAACTGGGAGGTTGTGATGAGTGACAGAGCAGAATAAGGATCGAGCAAAGTGTAGATGTCTTTGAAGCACGTTCAACTCGTTTTTCTTTTTGTATTATGCTTATTCTATCATTTTAAATGTCGAATTTATACATTTTTCTCTGCTGCAATTTTCACAGCAAGATGTTAAATGAATTTAGTATTTTGACAAGACTAATAAAATAGCTATTAGGCTAAACCTACATTTTTTTCCTATTGTGTTGTAGGCTGAATGTTAGCATAAACGAATTGTATCCTGACAAAACGAATAAAAACAAGGATTACAATTTTTGTATAACTTTTTTTTCTCTCTCTGTGACACTTTATTCCGTGTTGGCATCAAACTGTTATTGACATTTATCAGTCAATAAATTCAAGCCTCTTGACAAGACGAATAAAATAAATACACTTTTGTGCAGACTAAACTTTTATTTGTTAGCCCAACTATCTGTCTTTCAGCAGAAATGTGAACAAACAGTGAATATTTCGCGGGAGGGGGTGAGTGCGGAATAAAACCTCAAACAGTCCCGCGCAGACCTCTACATCACAGATCAGATTTCATTTATCATGTAAAGAGAGATGACTGACAAGAAGAGTGAGGTGACATAGACAAGACGATGGCGGAAGAGTTTCAAAACGAAACGTAAAAGCGCCCGTTTTAAGCCTGTTGACTTCTGAGTCTGACATTAATCTAAGTCAAAATCTTTAATCTTTTCAAATGAGAAACTCACCGAGATCTACCAAGTGAAAAGTAAATAAATTATAAAATACATATTAAATAAAATAAATAATTAAAAAGGCTTGTTGGGATGTATCTTTGTTGCATTAATTTAATAATAATAAATAAAATATTTGTTTAATATTATTCACTATTCACGACGCCATCAGCAGTTCCTCTGTAAGAACAAGTTTTTTGGAGCGTCTGATACCCGTATGAACACCACTGATCCTCACAAACTTCTCCAACACACGCGAACATCCGTTATAAAACAACTGTGAATATACTGAGCTGTATTCAAGCAGAAATATGATGTTATAGTGATCGAGAGCGCACATACACGGTTCGTTTGCGCATCATTTATAACGGACATAACATCTTTACCTTGATTACAATAGTCGTCCATCAAAATTTGTGTGTACTAGTGTGACACTGGCTTCTTTTATCCAGTCGAGAGCAGTAGTTTGCGTATCATGTGCTCATACAGAGTTTTTGAGCCGCGATTCAATCTGTATTCACAGCGCCATGAGACGTTTTGCTTCTCCGAAACACAGAATACGTAGAGAGGTGGTACTGTTATTTATTTATAGGCTATATATTTTTTACATGACTTATCAGGATAGTCATAATATTAGTGAATATATTATATTGTAGTTTTATCTCTCGCCCCCCTGGTTGGGAAACACTGACCTAAAGCGCAATCTCACAGCATTGCCTTCGCGATCGATCTATTAGGCATCCCTGATCTTTGTGATGTTTTAAAAAAAAAAACATTAGTTTCTCATTTATTTGGTTCCACAGTATTTACTGATTTGTATTATATTTAAACACTGCTTGATGCAGAATTGCCGCTGATATTAAAGTCAAGGTAAAACACGCACGGCGCTTACAGGCTATTTAAAACCTGAGGAAAAGAGGGAAAACAAACGACCCCCCCACCACGGTGATACCGTTATAACTGGTGTGACATCAGGTCGATTAACCGGTGGGAAAATTTCCTCACCGTCACAACCCTACTTTATGCCGCTCTGTATTGGAGCCTTTCGTGTTATAATATTTTTGAGCAATGAAAGATTCGTCTCATCTGTCATATGGTGCTGCTTCATTAATGTGCAGTACGTTTAAAAGAAATTTATTTAAATTTTACAGTGTATATATATATATATATATATATATATATATATATTTTTTTTTTAATTGTTTTCCATTAATGTATTTTACAATACAAAGAGCAATATTTTTGTTACCAGATTTAGTCCTACACTTAACTTTTCTTTGTTCCCCAATATTTGTTTTCACTAATTTTAAATTTTATAAAATTATTTTGCACTCATGATTTTTCTTGAGTAAATTTAGCTAATGAATTATCCACGAAAGTAGTTTATAAAAGTATTTTTGTCATAGATTATAATTACATATCCATTCATTTGTTGTTTTTCTTTACAGTAAAGTTGTCTATATTTAGTAGATTGTGTGAAAAATACAAGAGTGATGAGCAGGTCAACACACACTGAGATAAAGAAATGATACGCTGATTTAAAAAAAACTTCTGTATCGGATCGATATCGGCAGATACTCAGAATTTTTGGTATCATATTGGTATCGGTTCTGAAAAAGTGGTATCGAGCCAGCCCTAATGTATATGGCACAGTCATAAAAGAGGGTGGTTGTTGCATAATCTGCCTTGGCTTTTGCACACTGCAGTCATATCATACAATTTTACAAAAGGAAATACATTTTGTATTATTTAGTTTTGGGGAAAGTCCTATTGTGGTAATACTATGTTTTTCATCTATGGTCAAAACGGATTCTGTGACGCTCGTTTTATATGGAAGACGCATATTTATTTGATAGTGTAGCTCAGGCAACTCATGAATGTTTAATGTGGGCTGAATCTAGATATGGTAATGAGGAGGTATGTAGGTTAGGTTAGTTGTGGACTTCAACTTCCACGGGTTAGAGAGGCAGATTGTTGACTGATGTGGTGCGTTGCTTTGTTACAGCAGTTCTCAGTGGTTGCATGGGTTTTATACAATGTTTTGCCATCGGTTAAATTCAACTTTTTGTACAATATGGGCCGTTTATGCTGGACTTGACAATTGAGTGTAAATGTGGAAATATTTATGTCAACAGAGGCTCACTGTAAATGTCAATTTCATTTATTGTAAATATCACAGTCTTATCCTAAGCTCTTTCCTAAGTAATGTCCTATGTGAGAAAAAAGAATAATGCAAAGTCTTATTTATTAATGACCATCTTTCTGCTCTCATTTGGTTTTCATATCGACGTCCTTTTCTTATTACAAACAAGGCCTGTCCTGAAATTTGATTTTAGTAGATACACACATTTAAAATGTATAGACTTTCTCTTCTCATCAAAAACATTGATGACTCATCTGGCACTGATGCGTGTATCCAAACATTTTTCCAATAAAATGCTTTCCAGAATGAGTATTTGAAGTATGCAGAATCTGCATCTGATTAGCAGGATTGCCTTTTTCCTCTGTTGTCGCTGTATTTTGTCTCTTCTATTGTGTTTGTCATCAGGAAGACACTGGAGTCTGACCTTCTGTGACCAAAAGTGGTGCCATGGCATAGAACGGCATAATGTGCCCATTTTGATTCTGAACATTTGTGGGTTTTTTCTCTCCAGGCCCAGCAGACAGCCAGCAAGCGTCCCAGCAACAGCACTCCACCTCCCACTCAGCTCAACAAAATTAAGTACTCGGGTGGGCCTCAGATTGTAAAGAAGGAGCGTCGACAGAGTTCGTCACGATTCAACCTCGCCAAGAACCGGGAACTGCAGAAGCTTCCCGCCCTCAAAGGTAGAAACGACTCTAAACAGAACATAGTCATCGCTCACAGTTCTTCTTACTTTGTTGATGATTTCTTGGAATGATCAAGTGATCTGTTGTTGTGTACATATCGCAGTGAATGGTGCTAATTGTGTTGGAGGGCAACCTCGCATGACTCCAGAATAATTTTTTTGCCTGTTACTGTGGCAGATGGAGCTTTGTTTGACGTGAGATGCATCAATTATTTTATTCCAGCAAATCGGCCAATATATTTGGATCATATACACTAGGTCTTTAAATATTTCTGCTTCAAACTGTATTTAATAATTATGGAATTATTTATAAGCCTACTAATTATAATATGGAATCAATGTTGAGAGCTTTCACTGTTGAATATCAGTTTCTCATCATTGGATGTTCTTTCCTAATCTTTCTCTCCTTTGTTCTTGTGATCGTGGTGTTCCGACATAGTCTCAGTCTGGGAGAGTCCTTCCTGTCTGGCCACACAGGGAGTTTGAGCACATGACAACTCATAGACGGTAATTGGATCAGCAGGGCAAGTGTCTGCACTAAGTAGGACAGTGAAACCTTGCCACAGCTCACAATTTAGAGTTACAGTCTAATCTCCAATCTAATCAAGCTTGTTACTTGCTGTTCATTTCTTAGAATCTGATGTGGATTGTTCCTAGAAAGCTTACGGTTTGATTAATTTATTCAGCACCGCATCATCAGCAATTGTGCTGTTTTCATTTTATTAGCTCCTGTTTGGACCTGAAATTAATATCCATCTCAGGCGGTCATCTTATCACGAATGGTCATCCAAGAATTTAAAATGTCTCAAATGCTTCCTTTGACCTCTTGTAATGAAGAATAGGGTCTCTGTTTTGTGACAACATACATCTACTGCGTTGTTGTTACTGCATGTTTGGTAGCCCAAAAAAGTCTTAACGTTTGGAAAATATAGCTGAAAACTCCTGTTGTGGCAGGGCTTGATGCTTCCTTTTTTCCCCCCAAAGCAGGGCTCTACACTGCGAATAAAATGCTTGCATTTGCGGCCATTTTTTGAGAGTGTGCGAGTAAAGATTTGGTGTGGTCGCACTTGTATGAGTGCATGGTCTGCGCTGCTCCAAAGGTCTGCTTCATAAGCGGCTTTCACACAGGACATGGCATGCGCTGCACTGTGTTCAGTGCAGTCCTCCAGATACAAGGGGATATGCGCTACGCTGGCCAGAGCAAAGCAGGCAGAGTTTTCAAAAAATTTAGCAGGAGTTCTATACAGGTCTAGTCATTTGATTTGTTGTTCCACCTTTCGGTCAGCAGCAAAACATGTATCTGTTCCATGCTAAGCGAACGATAGCAGTAGCCCTGCTAGTAATGAGAAGAAAGAGAGCAGCAAGGAAGGAAGAGGCTGTGGGTGTAGTTTATTTATAATACCACATTATTTCAACGAAGTAGTGGAGGAGGCTAGAGGAGGAACGGCTTTTAACACAATGCTGCTGCTGCTACCCGTGTCAATTTCACGTAACACGCTGATGCATACTGCCTACCTACAATAAGCCACCTCACTTTAAACACACCTGACATGCCAACTTGAATGGAGATGTGTCTCCATGACAGCTTTTCTCCCAAACGCAAACTTGTATCGTATAGTTTTGAAAATTCAGACACAGAGAATCAGTTGTTCATACATTTTGATTTCGGCGCTTGTTTACATTTAGCAGATGTTTAGATGCCCCGTTTCTATTGGCTGTGTGGGGAAACATCACAGAGCGCAGCTGTGGCAAAAGTGTACAAACTATTTTTAGCGGAGCGCAACGGAGGATTTGGTTTTCAAACTAAAGTAAAAGACCACTTCTTAAACCAGATAAGGAGAACATGTTGGTGGTATTCATGTAGAAAAAAAACATGCAAGTCCTGTCAGCGACAGCCAGTTTATTTTTACTTTTCTTTTTGTTTTCATTTTGTTTACCTCGCGTTATGCTATGGAGGCTTTCCTTAATTTTTTAAATATTAGTATTTATTTGATTCCTCAGTGTTTGCTAAACATTCTGTAATTTATTAGTCTGTATATAATGCAGCATGTGATGTGTTCTATGCCATGCTTCGTCTTATTCGGTTTTGTTAATAAGCATTATGTAAGACTGTTTGTCATTGCAGCCTACTGTTTTCTTGTAGTTGTGCTTTTTAATTAATTTTAATTTTAAATTGAATAACAATGAATCCATCTTTTGTTTTAGTCTTAAATAGTGAAAGGTGTAGACCTAAATTGTGACCAGTGGGAAAATGAGTCTAGAGCCCAGCAAAGAGTACATGTGTACCGAAGTAAAACAAATTAGGAGCGTGTTAAAAAACGTTAGGGGCACAGTACAAATTGATTAAATGATAAGTTTTTGGATATGAAGCATTCATTTATTTTTAATGAAATCATAGCCTTTTGAAGTTCAGTTATCAGACTTGTATCAGTATTCCTGTTTTTCCATTCCCAAATGTAAGACCTCAAAATGAAAATTAAGATGTTTGTTATACCATTGAAGATGCTCAATTTAAAGACACTGGGACTTTTGCACATTTCCTCCTAAATGTATTTTAGTTTGCGCCAACTATTTTAGTCACAAATGCAGTGAAACGCTTGCACTGTTGAGGTCATTGTGGTAGTTCTTCAGTGTTGTTTGTGGCACATCAAGTTGCTTTAATATTTACACTACAGTGTGTTGTGGTCACATGAAGGTGATGTATTTTCAGTCCTTAAAAGCAGTTTTTCCTGAGACCAAGTGAAGCACAGGCTATTTGTGAATGATGCACATCAGTGGTTTCGAGCTGTGGTGACAGCAGTCTGAGGCCCTAGAGCTGAACCAGTCATTTTCCACACAGGATCAGCACATTCGTATAGATTGTCTCATAATGTGACCCCTCGACCTGCACCTAAACTCTGCTCTAGCCAAGTAGTAGTACCCTGAGGAAGGCAGTTAACTGTCAGTCCCTGTGGTTTCATAGCTAGAAGAATGATGCTCCCTTTTTCGAGAAGAGTTGCTCTTGAAAGAGCTTCAGTTTACGGTTTCTATTATTACTATAATGTGAAACACAAGTTCGGTGGTTGTGGTAGAATTAATTGCTGCAGGGACTGTTGCAATGTGTTTTGGTTCTGATATTGTGTATCTACATGCTACAACAATGGTCTCGATTAACCACGCTGTGTCTTAAAATACTCTGATTTGCATAATGCGTCATGAGCGTTCTTGTGGAGCCTTGACCATTACACGTATTCACCTTTCTATGCAGGGTGCCAAACAGATGTGTGCATCAAGAACAATGTCTCCGTGTGTTTGTTTCTGGTCCAGGCAACGCTGTTTCTAATGGTCTGGCACTGTCTCTGGATGTCCACATGGCAAACAAACAGAGGAAGCATGGAGATCACCCTTTTCCTCTCTTTGTGTGAGAACTAAGCCAAACCAGCTCAGTCTTTTTGTCGAGGAATTCCATTGAAGCGAGTGATTTTACTTCAGTATCTGCCATGATGCCAGTTTGGATGGCAAATGTATGTATCATAAATATTTGAAGATTTCCACAGCAAAAACCATATACATTTTTACACCAGCCTTCATTTAAAAACAAACATATTCATATAAAAGAACAAATTGGGCAGGTATTGTTACTTTATTTTAGCATTTTTAATTTCAGTATTGAGTTTTTACCTGAAGTACTGTTATGTTTAATGTTACTGGTGTGTTTTTAAATTGACATGCTGGGAGAAGTAATTAATATTTATTATTAAAGAAGACTTAATGATTAGAAATACATCAGTGGAATAAAAATTATTACAGGTAGAGACAGAATCCAGACGACAGTATGCATAATTTATTTATGCATGTATTTTGCTGTGTGTGCATAAGTAGATCAATTCTCTGCGAGCTCTGTGCTCTGTTTTCATAAGTGGATTATGTAAGTTTCGAGAAAACATATTTCAACAGGCTTTCGAATGAGTGCTTGCTTATATTTTCGTTGGTTTATGAAGAACATTGTGTATCATGTGGTGGCTGCCTGCAGCAGCATGATCTCAGTAGGGCTGTGACGGTATAGGATTTTTTCTTGCCACGGTGATGAAGCAACAAATATCGCGGTGTGGCGGTTAATCGTAACGCAACTTGTTGCAAATGTAGTTTGAAACACATTGTTTGTAACAGCAAATTAGGATGTCATTAATATTATTTAACTACATTAGGCTACATTTATAATAACAACCTTTTTAAAGTGCAACATAAAAGAGGCTTTTTTCTTATTTGGGTTTTTCAAAGTGCAACATCAAACGGGAACATCAGGCTAGCCTGTCTGTTCAAGTGTTCGGCTGTTGTACAACTACTGGGCTGCTTAAGTGAAACTGTTTTAGTTGAGGTTATATTTCCACATCCAAACCCACCCGCTCCCGCTATAAACTCACTCTTTGTTCACCCGTTGTCCTCTTAGAATAATGTTCTTCCTGACCCCCGACCGTTCCCGCTAAATATATCTCGTTTTTTTTTATCTCATATTTAAATTTCCACTAATGTAGGGCCCCATGATTTCCTTGATGCAGTAAACGCGGACGGAATCGCGGGATCCAGTCATAAAAATGGAGTTGACAGTTTAACGCGGAATGTCACGGAATTTGTCCAAGTTTGGATTAATTAATACAAAGTAGGTAATTACACTTAAATTAAATCGTGATATAGACTAGTATTTGTAAATATTACGCCGCAGAAGTCGATTTAAATATGAATCCTGCATGTCTGTGTGAATGGAGCAGACGCACTGTTTTGTTTACTAAACACACTAAACACAGTGCGCGTGAATCTCGTGAGGATTTCAGCATCTGCCGTATCAATGAGGACATAAATAAAGGAACAATAGCTCCAGAACTGTTCTGAGAGTCACTTCACTAGCATTTTACCATTTCATTTGAGTAAAACTAGCGTCATATCATATGCACACAGAACTATACATGGCAACCCGTCAAAATAAAAGTCCGGTTTAACTTATTAAAGACATTGTGCCAGAAATAGGCTATATTACTATTATTAAGTAGAATGTACATACTACTACTTCTACTTTTGAAAAATAATAAAATATAATTTTTTAAAGAAATAATGACAAAATATTTTAATTTAAATTTTAATAGTAAATTCCCTTTATTTGCCAAAAATGTAAATGTCTAATTTCATTAATTAAAATATAAATGAAATCAATATTGTATGCCTTCATCTGATAACCAGTGAAATTTAAATACACAACACAGAATTTCTGAGGGAAAAACATTTCACAAGGCTACTGTAAGAATAAAAAAAAATAGTTTGTATGCATTCAAATAATTAGACATGCTAAAACACAGAATTTGGTAACAATAAAACATAAGGTGAGAAACAAATCAAACGTTTCATATGGCCCTAAACATGTCATTTTTGTTACACTTTTAATAAATGAATGTTAAATTGTATACGTTTCATGCTTTTAATTAATTAGACATGCTTTTTGGTTAATACAATTTAATTTGACCATTAAAAAGGAGTCCAGAAAAATGAAAACGGAGAAAAACACAATCCAGAAAAGTTTAAATGGAAAAATTTAGAAAATTTGATTTTTTTTCTGAATTTAGAAAAAAATTAAACAGAATTTTTGAAAAAATGTAATAGGGCCCTACTAATGAAAGAGAGAGAGAGAGAGAGAACAGAGTTCCTGTAGCTCAGTGGTAGAGCATTGCATTTGCACCGCAATAGGTTGTGGGCTCAATTCCCAGGGAACACACATACTGATAAAAAATGTATAGCCTGAATGCACTGTAAGTTTGTAAATTAGTTTTACATTTTGCTGTCGACACAATAGGAAAAAGTGTCGCAGAGAGAGAAAAATGATGTAGGCCTATAGGTTGTAAATTATTTATTATTTATTCGTTTTGTCAAAATACAAAATTATTTTAACATTTTACTGTCAACACAGTAGGGGTTGACCGATATGTGTTTTTCAGGGCCGATACCGATACCGATTATTACAGATCAAGTAGACCGATAACCGATATTTTGAACCGATATACGTGTCTGGTGTAAAAATTAAAATTAATGCCAAAATTAATAATAACAAGAGCTCTGACAAAAAAACTTTCTTTAAATGCTTTTAAACATGTCTTTAATTCTGAAAACTGTTAATAACAACAACATTTCCGTTGGTTTTAATTTACAGTACAGTGCAAATGAAGGCATAAAACATTAATTTAATTTATCTTTTAATCAAATGAGAGTTAGACTTTATTTTTGGCAAACAAATGAGTTTACTATTAAAATTAAAACATGGAAGAAATAGCGTATTGTGTTATTATTCTCAACAAAAGTTGTAATAATTGTTGTAGTTACGTATACAGTAATATATTCGGCTAAACCGAACTTATATTTTGACAGGTTGCCATGAGAACCTTTTAGGTTTCTGTAGCCTATGTATATATGATATGACGATCGTTTTACTCAAATGAAACGGTCAAATGCTCATGAAGTGACTGTCCGAGCAGTTCTGGGGATGTTGTTCATGTATTTATGTCCTCATTTATGCTGAAAACACCGCGAGCATCACGCGCTCGAGTATGTATGTGTGCAGTAAATGAAACCGCACGTCTGTGTCATTCATTAACAGAGATGCAGAACATGCAGGATTCATATTTAAATAGTGTTTTTGCGGCTTAATATTTATAGATACTAGTCCATAGCGCGAGTCGATTTAAGTGTACTGACCTACTTTTGATTAATTCATCCAAACTTCGACACATTCCGCGTTATACGGTAAATTCCATTATATGACTGCATTCCGCGATTCCACCCGCATTTTCCGCATCGCGGACATCATAGTGGATTGTGATTTATTGGAACTTCAGCAACGTCTGCTGCTGCTTTACCTTTGAGAGACAACTGATGCGCGATCACTGAGGCAGCTCCAGTTAGCAAGTGCTCTCGGTGTGAGACTGCCTTCAGTTTTCCGCGTTGATTGGTCGGACTCGTGACTCTCTACATATCAGATGAGCGGTGGGCGGAGATTGCTCTCAGAGATTGAGAGATCGCCTCACTCTCACAGAGTGTTGAGCTCAGACAGGCTGCATCGAGCCAAATAGTGCATTTAAACATTAAATAATTTCACCTGTAAATAGTATGTTTGTTTGCATTATATTAAAAAAAAAAAAAAAAAATAATCGGCAAATCTGGCCGATCCAGGCCGATAATCGGTCGACCCCTACAACACAGTATGAAAAGTGTTGCAGAAAGAAAAAAAACGACATCTGTCATTTAAATTTAAATGCAAAATTTGAACAAACCCATTGGCTTGTAGAAATTGTGAAATGAAATAACTTTTTAACCGAACAATTTAACATTCCTGAGAAGATTGTCCTGAGTCAGACTTGCCTGACGTGGGTTTCTTAGCAATAAACTGATCATTTTCCAGACCAAGTTGAACGTCTTTCAAGGACAGTGCATCCACACTTTGCTTTGCCATCCTTATTCTGCCCTGTCACTCATCGACTGGCAGGCCCTGTTCTGTCTGAGGGGCGTTATGCAAATGCTCTGCACACAAAATACATGACACAGAAGCAGTGGTCCGCGCGTGAGCGAGCAAAGCGCAGATATGCTGTTCTGAAAGGACGTCGGGCATGGGATATTGTTAAACCGCCCGCTCCCCTTCAAATTACATCAGTTACCGACTATTACTGTGTTTTATTCGGGAATTTAATCCCGCTTCTCAAGAAATCTGGTAAAATCCCGCAGAATAAAGACCTCTAGCTTCCTCCTGCAAATACCTTGCAAAAAAGTGTGGTGATGACCTCAACACCGTGGTAGGCATCTCATTACTGCGGTGATGCGGTTATCGTCACAGCCCTAGATCTCAGTATAGCATACAGACGTTCATGCAGTAGAAAGACTGCTCGTTGTGTGAGGCATACAAGACTGTCACAGAAGCATCGCTCTGACTGCTGAAGATATTTAGCTGAGGAAATTCAAACCTAGGATAACTTGAGCTTAAAAAGATTCAGTTTTTCTTAGGAAAATATGTAATACACAGTACTTATCGAATGTTTTTCTTTCAGTTTTGGTGTACGGTGGTCAAACTCCTTTATAAATCCTTAATTTCAGCCTCATGTTCTTTAAAGATAATAGATTTATTTTTGTATTTTATACATATGATTGAGTGTTAATTTTTACATTTTATATATATTTAGTAAAATATTGTTTAACAATATTTGTTAAAACAATAAAGCCACACTGGTTGTTTTTACAGTGATTTTATCAGCATTCAGTATTGTTATTTTTGAAGGAATAGTTCACCTTTAACCTATTTCTTTATGGATTATGGACTATTATTTTGGCTTGTAGTAATGGTTTAAATGTTAAACGCCTAAATAATGGATTTGTTTGTTACAAACATGCAGCATTTAGATTCACTAGGGGTTAGATTGGAGTGATGTGGATTACCTGTGGATTATGGTTATTGGTTATGTTTTTATAAGATGCTTGGACTCTCACTCTGACAGCACCCATTCACTGTTGAGGATCAGAATAATTTTACTATGGGTTCGAATTCAGCTCATCAAGTCAGAATCTATTTGTGTGCATTCAGAACAGTAAATGGTGTCCTATTCGAATAGTTTGTCTAAATTAAAATGTTGTAATAGAAATCCATGTTTGTCTGGTTGTAACCTAGTGTGACTGAAAGAACATAATAAAGACGTCCTGCTCTGGGGTTTTTTTATTTGCATGTGGAGGTTAATTCTCAGTCTGATGACTGCGTGTTTGTGCTGTGCTACTGAAGGCCAAGGTAACCACTAAAGTGAATGGAGGTTGGGGACATGGGGTTATACCTACATTCTTGATCAAATCTTTTCACAATATCATATGTGCAATAGGAGCTTCACCACCTGACCTCACGCCCTGACTAAAGAAAGTGCAGTCAGTCCTGTTTGGTTTGCCAGCACACACAGGTCATTGGGTCGTAATTTGGATGATTAGCCTGGGTTATGTTTAGCTCAAGATCCACGGTGAAAACAATCTCGTATGACCCTAAACACTCAAGCTGTTGCACGGAAGCCGGCTCAGTGTCTTGTTGGAGTGTTGTGTGTTGGTTGCTGCGGGCGCAGCTATAGAGCATGTGAGAGGACATGGATCGCATTGGTTGTGTGGGACAAGAGGTCAAATGTTAGCATTAAGAGCTGCTGTTTTGGTTTTGTGAGAGTAAGCGGGCATCACAGCACACAACTGTGTGACCACTTATCATTTTAAAAGGGCTATTTTAATCTGCTTGCCCTAAGAACCATGCACAACCGCTCCTCCCTCTTTCTTGTCATCTGTCTGGGAGCCCTGGGGTCATTGCATGTGCTCTTCAAAAGCACTGGGTGTTTTCTTTGAATTGGCCTACAATAGTCACATTATGATCTTGCTATGGAGATGCCTCCGGAGACATTTGTTGTTATTTTTGGATATTATTTGTTATTGTACTTGGTAACTTGTTCATCTGTTTTATGGTAGCTAATGAACTGTTAACATTACAATTGGTCATGTGTTAAGGTCTCATATTACAAGGTCTTTTGTTACAAAAATTGCAAAAAACTAATGCTGTTGATTGCTAAAAAACGAACTAATCACACAGCTTTCTGTATTTAATTGCGATAAATCACACTTAATAGTAAAGCTTGTAATAAAATATATTTTCACATTAAATCTCCAAGTTTTGGGCAACAATCAGTATACATTTCAGAAGAATAAAGTGTAAAAAAGTTGCAGATTGTTTCCTCTCTTTTTAAATGACTGTTCCTGAGTCATGACTGCAGTGATCGTTTCAGTGTGATTTGATTCGCCACTTGTTCATTAAAACGAACCAAACCAATTCAAGGATTCATCAGATTGTGGAAGAGCAATGCAACACAGCTCAAGCATATAGACATGGATAGTGGGAAACTGAAGCAATAGCCAGATGCACATAAAAAAAGAAAATGCATAAAATTACAAACAAATTGCTAATTTAACACATTTTTATCCTTGGCCTGTTGATTTACTAATTAATTATTAAGGTTTCTGTAATGAATCATGTATTACCACCTGTAGCATTACAATTTGAAAACATATTTTCACATTAAATCTCCAAATTGTTTTAAAATGTTTGTTTAATGATAGCTTTTTGCTAAGTACTGGATGAATTTCCCCCCATTGTCTGGGGCTCAAATAAATATAGTCATTTGACACTATAATTTAAAGCCAGACATAAACTGCAAATTATTTGATTTTTATTGTATTTAAAAACAATTACATTAAAAATCTAACATTTAATTTAAGTGCACTTAAAACAATGCTACGTAAACCCATTACAATATGGGCTAGTGTGTGTAGTGTATTTTTTTTTTTTTTACATGTGTTAAACAGCAAATTTTTATAATGTCAGAAATGACTTTCCTAAAAATACTCAACTTTAAAGCAAATTAAAAGCTTAAGATTAGGGCTGTGCGATATGGACAAAAAATATATATCACGATTTTTTGATTTTTTTTTCGATTTCGATTTTAATCACGATTTTGACACAAACAGACATGCTTTATCTTACACATCTTGTTTTTGCACATCTTACTTGTTTTTGCACATCTTACTTGTCTTGCACATCTTGTTTTGCACTTTTCTTTATTCTATTACACATTTTACTCTTTTTTTTTTTTTTTTACCTATATATATGCTCTTGTGTGGTGTTACTTTTTATATAATTTTTATTCTTTGCACTGTCCACTGACCGGACCTGATTTGATCTACATTTCACTTTTGATTATACCCTGTATAATTTATTATGTGACAAATAAAGAAACCTTGACCTTTACAGTTATAAATGCATTCTGTGTGAATTTGAAACATATTTCCAAAGGAAACCAATTAGACCTTTCCCAAAAAGTTGTAACATGTCTCTAGAACAGACAAATGGCAAAATACACACATATATATATATATATATATATATATATATATATATATATATATATATGTATATGTGAGTAATCAAATCCAACAAAACAAGATGCAACCAGAGCATGTGAGCGAAGCGGAGCGGTTCAATATTCCGCTTTGTGTGTGTGCGCTCCGCTCAGTCGTTCACGGCCAAAGCAAACGCTCCGCTAATGATCCGCTCACGCTCACCGGTAAACCGAATCCCGCTCAGATCACGCGCTCACATTAAATGTCTCCAGTAAGATTAGGCATATTTATTTGTTCCTGTTTATAGTGACATTATTGAATAAATGTCTCAATTAAAGCAGTAGTCCGATAAGAAAAGGTTATGTTTCAGAGTGAAATTGTTCATTTAAATTAGGGATGTTAATTAACCTTTAACCAACCAATAATAATTTTGACCCATTAATACAATCAGTTAAACGGTTTAAATTCACTTATTTATTTATTTTTAGTAATTTATCAAAATATTTTAAAAGGTTTGCTGCATGGTTGAAATAAGCTACACAAGTATAAAAAAACACGTTTTTTAGAGAGAGCGAGAGAGAGAAAAAACAAAGTAGCCTATAAGTCGCATTTTATTATTTCATTCAGAAATAGGCTGACTCGAATTACAAACATTATAATAAACACTGTAAACATAACTAGGCAATTTTAGTTCCCCTCACTCAACAACAAATCCTTTCAATTAACAGTAGGCTAGAAAATAACAAGAATTAAAAATAAGAAGCTATAACGACAAACCAAAACTAATTATTTTAGGCTAAAACAAAACTGAAACCAATGTTGGGTCTCTCCTTCAACACAAAATCAAATGTTCCCGTATTCGAGGTATTTAAATGCCAAAATATTATTTACCTTTTATTTATTTACCCTTACAATATTCACATAAAACAAAATGTTTTCATAACTTCACGGTACGGTGATAACGCTAAACAGCACAGATTTGACTACATATTTAAACTGAGCAGTGTGTTTTTCCATATGTTTGACCGGTTGTTTTTATAATGATAAATGAACAGGCTGCATTTGGTAGAATGCTTAAATGAGCTTAAACTGGATTTATTCCCCTTCCAACAGTGGAAGCAACTCCTCTTGGTCATGAAGATAATTGGAATTGTAAAAGGTCTGCTTTTATTTGTGTACATAAACAATAAAAAAATTATCTTTGCTTTTTTGTAAAATAAGACAAAAAATAGAATGCAGCTTTCTGCCGTCTGCTTTAATTTCGCGCAGCACAATAATGAACAAACTCTGCATACTCTAAACAAAACAACCCAATTTGGGCTGGTAAAAGAGTACATTTGGGGTTAATTTTACCCAGTAAATTTGATTGTTTATTTAACCCATCATTAATGGATGATTTAACTCAGCTAATGGCTTTATTCGTTTCTATTATAATATTCGCTTTTTTTTTACTTTATGCATGAAATTATATTTACAGATTAACTTAAATCCTCTAAACTTCTGTAAAATACTCCAGACGTGATAACTTCCTTTATTTCTCATTTGCTTGTTATAGTTCTACACATTGCCTATTTAATCTCATTTAACAAACATTAGAAGTAAAGATTAAACATTAAACCGATGTAATTCACGAGTAAATGGACCGCTCTGTAACTGTGCTTCCACCGTAACGGCGCTGGCTCTCGCGCCGAGCTAGAGTCGTGTTCGGCGGGGACTGATCACGGATCAGACCGCTGCACTGCGTTTCACTCATGGACGAAACGTACTGCGATTGCCTTCATAACCTGCTCAACAACAAACAGTCAACAGCTCTGAGGACATGTTTTAACATCCAAAGTATTTGTGTTCTGTATCTTTATAAATATAATCGTTTATTTTATGCAAAGCATCAGACTCTTTATCAAGCAAAGTGACGTTCGCTTTAGTGATTCACACCGCGAATGTTGCTCTGTATAGATGTAAACAATATACTGACAGAAACAATTTTATAAATAAAATAAAATGTACACAAACTACCCAAACACTGAACAAATAACCCAAAAAATGACCCAAAAGGCTCAACCCAGCATCTAGGTGAATTAAGTTTTTCTCCACTTGCAGAAGTGCTGCAGGTGTGTGATGTAATATGATATGATCAGGTGAATCCTCGTTCTGTTGTTTGCTGCTTTTTGCACATGTGAAATTAATCCCCGAAAAACAGATGCTAGTATTTTTAACGGGTCACAGACACTTATTCTTTTTAATTTAATTCAGTTCTATAATATTTGTCGGTTAACGGTTAGGAAAAAACCGAAATGAACATCCCTAATTTAAATGTATAACATTTAAAATCTTAATTTAAAAACGTGTCTTGTTTTGAAGCCACTTGGAACATTTGCGTAAAAATTAAATAACTGAAAAGTATACGTTTCCATTAAAACAACGCTTCATATTCAAAACACGCACACAAGATGAAAAGCAGATATAGAATTTCACAAAATACTTATCAGGCCCATGAAATCACACACAAGATGAAATGCACTTGACAAATCATTATTTTGTAAATAAAATAAACACTTTCTAAAATTAAAAATAGACCAAAACTGAAATGCGGTCTATTAAAACGTGTCAATCTTCACAGGATTTTAGAATTTGCTTTTAGAAACATTAGCTATTAGACAAACATTGCTTAGCCTATTCCACAGATTCTGGAATTAACAAATTACCAAAGGGGCATTTTGCGTTTAGCAAGTGGCGCTGAGCATATGAGCGAAGACGCTCTCTGCTCTGAGGGAAATATGATCGCTACTCCCCGCTGTGTGCTCTGCATGCAACATGCATTTTTGGCCACCAAGTCCTTATCCTGTTCTGAACTCATCTTCCTGTTTCTTTAGCATACTATCTGTCTGTATGCCCGGTCTGTTCTGTTCTGCTGCATTCTGATTGGTTCGGATAGCATACTGCAGGAGGTTGGGGCAGGGCGCAGAAAAAAATCGAGCTATAAAGCGATTTAGAAATCGCGCAATCTCAAATCGCGATTTTATTTCGATTTCGATTAATCGCACAGCCCTACTTAAGATCTTTCAGTGCTTCTAGCAGTAGGCTGCTTTGTTGCTGGCAGAGGCTTAACAACAGACAGGAAGTCAATCCTACATTCATAAGGGCTTCCCTCCCAGTGCTCAGCCCTGCTTTCCATCTGCAGGATTCAAGGAAACGCAAGGCTCACTAAGCAATAATCACTGTGGACTAAATGACAAGCTGAAGCTGTGTGTTCTGTGTAGGGCTGCTCGATTATGACTAAAGTCATAATCACGATTATTTTGGTCAATATTGTAATCTCGATTATTTAAAATGATTATTAGTGGGCCATATGACCAAAACTTTATATTAAAGATGTATTTAAAGATAATGATATATATATATATTCTGTAAATAAGGTTGCTATAAAATCTGCATTTTAGAGACCAGCGAAATGTCACGATCCTCAGAGTAACTAATATTAGTAAAAAACAACAACAAAAAAGGTCCTCAAAATTATTGGAAATGATTAAACTACCAGTAATAAAAAAGCAAAATAATACAATAGAATAAAAAATATACAAATTAAACAAACTGTGCTTTTAAATTGTTTTAATGCAAGTCTAAAGTATTCAGTTAACAGCCTACTATAGAAATTGAATAACCTAATGTAAAATAAAACAGCATAGTCTTCACTGTAAGATTTAAACTTCCTTTGTTTCTTATTAAAGCTACAAAAGTCCTTCAGTCAAGAGCAGAGAGTGGTTTTAAATTTGTCTTTTGTTTGATTATTAATATAAAGCACAGTCGCAGCAGAAATATAGCGCGCTTTCACTTTAAAAGCCGCACAGATCCATTTACTGTTACACAATTATTTTCGTCCTCAACTCTTTAAGTTTATTTATTACATAACCGACGAGGGTTTACATGAATAATCACTAAGTGCCGCATTGTGACACATTTGCGCGTGTATTTGAACGTTTAGGCGTGTCCGTGCTGTGTTCTGTCTCTGAGCGCATACACCGTCATCTTCTTGAGGAAGCGCATATTCTCTTTCATGCTTTTAAAAACAAAAAAACAACTAATCAACTTAAATAAATCAAGCACGTCCCATTTGACTAAAGTCTCGTTACATTATTTTACTGATTTGCACATGAAATTGGCCTTTTGTGGAGAAATAAAAGAGCTCTAGCGGAAAGAGGGCACAATAATCGTTTTATCTCGATTACTGTATTTTCATAATGGTTGGAGGTCGAAATCGAAATGTAAACTGAATTTCGATTAATTGCACAGCCCTAGTTCTGTGTCATTTGTGTGTGTGTACAAGAGACCGAGAGAGAGATCAACGGGTCCCTGCGCGTCTGCAGCTCCAGGGTTGCAGTCACATACCAATTTGATTTGCTGGAGTTGTGAAACTTTTGAGATAATCGAATGGGTCCTCTGTGAGACATTTGACCCTGTGCTGCTGGTGTCTGCATTGTGTGTGGCTTGAGGCAGTGCTTTTTCCCATTCCGGTTTATGCTGTCCACATTTTCTTGCTCCGTTTTATGCTATCCATTTAGCTTTTATAATAGATTGTCCACCCTTCGTTATCAGATGTAGGGCCCTATAAAATCTGTTTTATTGTTTCTCAAATTCAATTAAATATTTGTTTTTAAATTCCGTTTGAATTTTACTGGATTCCGTTTTCTTGACTACTTTTTAATGGTAACATTACATTTTATTAATAAAAAAATGTCTAATTAAAGTCATGAAAATTATACAATTTTACATAAATATATTGAAAGTTAAACAAAAAATGTACATGTTTAGGGCCCTATAAAAAAAAATGTCACCATATGTTTTATTGTTACCAAATTCTGTGTTTTAGTGAGTTTAATTATTTGTTGTGTGATTATTCCTTAAAAATAAAGTTTTAATTGTAGTAATCGTAGTAGTATGTACTGAATTATAGTAATATATTTCTAGCACACTGTCTTTAAGTTAAACCAAACTTTTATTTTGACGGGTTGCCGTGAATATCTTTACATTTCTGTCTGTGTATATGATGATGATAGTTTTACTCAAATGAATGGCGAAATGTTCATGAAGTGAGCCTCGGAGCAGTTCTGGAGATGTTGTTCATGTATTTATGACCTCCTTTAGTGAGACGACAGATGCTGAAATCACTGTGAGCATCGCTCGTGCTTCAGTACGAATAGTAAACAAAACCACGTTCGTCATTCATACAGAGGCATGCGGAACATGCTAGATTTCATATTTAAACAGTCTTTTGAAGCTTAATATTTACAGATACTAGTCCATATCATGATTTGATTTAAGTGTAATTACCTACTTTTGATTAATTCGTTCAAAATTGACAAAGTACATTCCGCGTTATACAGTAAATACATTTTTTATGACTGGATTCAGTGTTTCCATCCATGTTTTCCGCATCGTGGAAATCAGGGCCCAACGGATAATATTTGATGGGCTGATCATACTTTAGGTCTAAATCAGTACAGATATATTACATTTCAGCATGCAGGTAATGGAGATCATGGAGGAAGGAGTTACATTGTATGGAGTTTCTATTTGAATTCTATTATTTTGATTCCTCAACTATTTTTGATAAACTTTTTTTTTTTTATTCAGATGCTCATGCTTGGAGGTTTTGAAAAATAAAATATGAAATTCAGATTTTTCAAGCATCATTACAGTAATTCACTAAGCTGTTTGCCAAAATAAACCGTGACGGGATACAAATCTGAGTATGCTTGACGTGACATAGGTGCTGGCAGTCTGCTCATGCATCGGATAGAAATGCTTGTGTGCACATGCACACTCTGTCTCACAGGTGTCACTCGCCACAGCACCAGTCTGTGACAAATCCAGTTTAAGAGCTCACCAGAGATATGTGTTCCCTCTGATAACAGTAATAACATTTTATCTTGCAATTATCTTAAACGGAAATGTCTCCCTGCGAATGATTAGTTATTAGTGATTTGCATTACTTAACCTAAACACAACCCTGAAGAGTCATCTTCGATCACACTGGCTACGTTTACATGATTGACGGCTCAATCGGACTGAAAAGGCTTCCTGTAAACACCTTAATCGATCCGATTGAGCTCGATCGGAATGAAATTCGATCGGATCGAAGGGGCGGTTTATTCCTTTTCTAATTCGATTGAGCGTGCATGTAAACACTCGATCGGATTGAAAACGGAACTGGAAGGAATGCGCATGTGCAATGACGCAAAAATAGCATAATGACATCTGACACACACAACGAGCGGTTCTTCATTCTGAATAAAGTGTTGTATAAATGCGTTGACTAAAATGTATTTAGTCAAAAATACAGTAAAAACAGTAATGAAAAAGGCAAATATTATTACAATTTAAAATAACAGCTTTCGGTTTTAATGTTTTAAAATTACATTTTATTCCTTTCCTTTAATGACAGCTGAATTTTCAGCGTAATCTGTCACATGATTCTTCAGAAACCATTCTAAAGATTTCTTATTATTATTATTATTATTATTATTAATTTTGAAATCAGCTGTGCTGTGTAATATTTTTATATAAACCGTTATACAATATACAAGATACTGTGAACAATATACATATTTTTAAGTAACGACTTTTGAAAAAATAAATGAATAAAAATACACAGATCCTTACGACTTCAGCTAATGTATTATACATTTGAATGTAGAAGAGCTGACACGTTTATAGCACTGTATCGTTCAGAAATGTATCTCTGTAATTTTGACTGCTATATTGCCAACCCCTAATTATGTAAAAGTGGTAAAATAAAATATTAGCTATTGGTATCTGCATCAAATTTCCTGATGGGTGCATCCCCACCATTTATGATTGTCTTCTGACTCTGGTTATTTTGTTTCATGCTTTTATCTGTATACACTATTGCAGATTTGATTTGATTAGATCAATATGAAAGCCATCCTGTGCATTCATCAGCAGAAAACCTGCTGGCTGCAGGCCGTCCTCCTCCTCTTCTCGTCACTCTCAGAGCTTCTCCTCTGGCATTGCATAAGATCTCCGAATCACACACTCCTACTTCAGACTGCAGGCCTGGTGCAGGATGTTGAGGTTCACGGCCTGCAGCTATTCTGGAAATCCTGCTATCCTCCGCCAGTTTAAAGCATTGTGGAAAGAATTCACTTGAGTCAGCAGGGTTAAAGGAAAGACACGTGTTTCATAATTGCACACAGGACACCATCTCTCAAAGAAATTGATGATGAAAACATCTGACAATATAAGTTATTTGTTTGAGGTGGCTACTGCAATTACGTTGTCATTTCAATCATTGTGCCCTTTGTGTTTGGTGACATGTGAAAGAGAAGCTAGTGTATTCTGATAGATCTGCTGCAGTGCAGCTCTCTGTGGATCCTGTTTAATATAGATTCATTGAAGCTGTCATCTGTGCCCCAGATTTTAGTCCTGCGTTTTAATTCTGTCCCCAGCGCTGCTCAAAAGTGGATCAATCCCCCATCCTTTCCTCATTACCCTGTGCTGTCCACCTAAACCACTGTCAGACTTAATACCTCTTAGTGATTTTAAAATGAGAAATCACAGCTAGTTTACTGATTCAAATATCAGGACCACTTGTTGGAGCTTGAGTTATCCTGATGCATGTGCTAGTTGCATAACATTTGCTGACTAAATGTGTTTTCCTTACTCTAATAGTATTTAGTATGACTTAGCAATAGAGGTGAAACAATTGAATCTCTATTTTTCAGTCATGTATATTTTATCAATAATGGCTGGGAAAAAAAACAAAAGCAATCAACAAAATGCTAAATACATTTAAAACTGTTTTCAACATTTTGTTTTCCCTTTGTGAACACAGTTAAATGTAACCATCTTTATTTGAACCAAAATAATAATACATAGTAACACAATTTAAGATTTTTTGGATGAAAACCGGGAGGAAATGTTGTGTGATTATTCCTTAAAATTTAAGTTTGTATAATTTTAGTTACATTCTATTGAACAATATCTCTGGCGGTAGGGTTGTGCAATGAATCGAAATTCAGTTTTGATTTCGGCCTCCAATGATTAGGAAAATACAATAATCGAGATAAAATTATTATTGCACCCCATTCCACCCCCTTTCCAGCTTTCACTCCTCCATAAAAGCCCATTTTCACTTTTACAAAATGGGACGTGCTTGAGTTATTAAAGTTGATTAGATTGATTAATGTCTTTAAAAGTGCGAAAGAGAACTTGCGCTGTTCCTCAGGAGGCTTGCGTTCAGGGACGGAGCAGAGCACAGACCTGTAATGTCATCTTTTAGCTGAACGTATGCGCCTAAGTGGTCAAATACATACAAAAACTAAAAAATGCAGTGCTTGGTGATTGTTCACGTAAACACTCGTCGGTTATGTAATAAATGAATGTAAACAGATGAGAATGAAATACGTGTGTAACAGTAAATTGGATCTGTGTGGCTCTTAAAGTGACAGCAGGCTATATTCCTGCTGCATGCTTAATATTAATCAAATGACAAAAGACAGACAAAATCACTCTCTGCTCTTCACAGGTCTTTTGTAGCTTTAATTATAAATGAAGACGTTTAATTCTTAAAGGGAAGGCTATGCTGTTTTATTTTACATTTTAATTATTCAATTTCTATAGTAGGCTGTTAACTGAATACTTTAGACTTGCATTAAAATAAAATAAAATTGCCAAGTTTTTAAATGGTAGCGTATATAGTCAGCACTCAGCAAAAGCATTATGATTATATCATGAATATTCAGTAAGCTAAATTGCCCATCTCCAGTATTTGGTCACCTGATTCCAGTCCAGCTATTATGGTCCTGTTTATAATTGCAGCAGTGTGTTGTCTTGGCAGAACAGTGCTATTTTCCACAAGCTCATGCAGGGACACACAGTTCACAACACACAGACAGACATATGAGTTTCACGGTCAAGGTGAGAGGAAGGTGTAAATGAAACTGGTGGACCAAAGAGCCTCCTAAACAGGAGCTCTGTTTAATCAATGCATTGGTGTGAAATAGCACAGAAAGAGCTCTGAAAATGGAGTTTCTGGAGTTTTGCAGGTCGGTTTGATTGACTGTTTTGCTTGCCGCCCATCTCCTGCCTGACAGGTGTCACTCAAGCTGTTTTGTTTACTGTGTCTCCCATTCTAGATGCCCCACCCATGGATCGAGAAGAACTGTTTGTCCAGAAGCTGCGGCAGTGCTGTGTGCTTTTCGACTTTGTGACTGATCCACTAAGTGATCTCAAGTACAAAGAGGTGAAGCGAGCTGGCCTCAATGAAATGGTGGAGTACATCACGCACAACCGCGATGTGGTCACAGAGTCCATCTACCCTGAAGCTGTCATCATGGTGAGGGGCACAAACATTGACACATCCTCATTGCTTTTCATACATGGTGCTCGTGCATATAAGAAATGTGTGGCTTAGTTCACACCACCCTATCGCTCCTCAGTGGTCAGCCCTGATTCTTAATAAAATCACTTGGATTTCAAAAATCACTTGGCAGTTTTTTCAAATGTAACAGTCTTTTTTTTTTTAATGGACAATTGCACCTTTAATTTAGTTTCCATGGCAACTCTTCTACCATCTTGAGATCCCTCAATTGTGAACAAACTAGGTGATGCCTCAGCTGCACTGCATCGTGTGACTCACCTTTTACGTGAGACACAAGAACTCATTCAAAGTGGCATGAAGGATTCAGGGTTATAGTACACATTAAAACAGCAACCTATAAAAAATTATTTGTGAACATTTCATAATTCTTCATTTGACACCTGCGGATTTAATCACAGCAAGTCATTTTGTCTGTTTGAGTACCTGACAGAGTCCATTTGGTTCCTGTACCATCTTTTGAGCAGTTTTAGGTACAGTACACATGCATGTCAAACATTAGCTTCCGCTATTTCTTTCCATTTGACCCATGTTGGTTAGCTGATTTTCATCTGGTCAGGAGTTAATAGGACAAAACATGTGGTGAGTACACACCCCTGCTTATCAGGACACATCCTCTGCGACCAATTGACGGTAATGGCTTTTTGCGAGGTGATTACTAGCCAGACCCAGGATAAAATTGGCTCAAGTGTAAATGTACACCAGGGAATTATGGGTAATTAACCATCATAAATCAAGGCCTAGACACCTGCGTTTCCTTTCAGCCGTTCTGGGCATCAATGTGTGGGAAACACTGCTCTAATATTTGGGTTGAACTGTTCTGGAACAGTGTTGTAAATACAACTTAACCACTGATTTCTAGTTCTGTCCTCTTTTGTAAACCTTCACAATGAAACACC
The DNA here is from genome assembly GCA_027564155.1 of Gymnocypris eckloni scoliostomus. Classification (NCBI taxonomy): domain Eukaryota; kingdom Metazoa; phylum Chordata; class Actinopteri; order Cypriniformes; family Cyprinidae; genus Gymnocypris; species Gymnocypris eckloni. Next base: position 17,892,901 of record CM050429.1, on the reverse strand, counting down.
GTGTCTCCAGGACATGTCAAAACTACAGCGAGAATAATAGTTCCACCTTTTTTCTTTGTGTATACATTTGGGCAGTATTTTGCAAATCTCCCCACATCATGACGTAGATGTGGGGGAGTGGTTGTTTAAATTAGGTATTTTAGGAGGGCGTGGAAGAGTCTTAACTTTTATAAAGAAGATCTCTTTGGTTTCGAGACTAAAGTCTGCAACTCAAGGGACCTTATCTATGCACAAACAGCTTGTAAAAATCCAAAGAAAAAGCAAAATCGCATCATATGACCCCTTTAAAGCAGCACTATGTAACATTTGCTCACAGTTCCCCCATGTGGTTGATAAGCGCAATTGTCTCTTGCCAGTGTCGTAAATACCGTTGCTTTATAAGCTTCCCTGTGGGCAAAAATGTGCATTTATAAGATTTATAAATCCAGTAGCAGGAAAGCTAGGTGTCCATCCATTTTTCAACCCGTTGCCTCTTTGAGCTCGCGCCACCGAGTACAAAATGTGATGCAAGCTGTAAAGCAGGTCACACTCTTCCGCTGGCAGGGGATGGGCAGAGATGTATTTCATATATCTAAACTACCTGAACACGAAATTTAGTGTGGTTTTAGCCGCTATGAGGCTGCTCCGGTTAGGGGTGTTTGGTTCCAGGTTTTTCGGAGTCGACTCCGACTCCCACCATATGACTCCTCGACTATTTAGCGTGACTGTCCAAATTATTCCAATTTAGGGGGGGACATTCCCTTTAAATTGGCTACTAATGTTATTTGCTGTTGCAAATGCTTAATTTCACTAAACGCCAAGATGCGCATTAATTAGACAAATGTGCATAAAAAAACATATGCGCACATTTGGGTTGGACAAAAAAAATGGTATAAACTACGATGGAAACACATGAACAGAATAAATTCCTCCATGCAAATCGAAAAAGTTGTGTGACTTTGCACTATGAGACGGGATAACTTTACTAGCAGTGAACCGATCTCGCTCACAGCATCTGTATGTTATTATGGTCATTCTGAAATGCCTGAGGAAAGTCTGTCATCTAAGTATTTCTTTATAATTAGCCTTCTGTCTTACATGACTGCGTTCCCAAACAGCAGGATCCACCTCTGAAAGTAATGACCGCATTTATTGTGTCTCGTCTATTCACTCTGAGGTGCAATTAATTTATGTCATATATGAAAATCATTATTCAGTGGCTTCTCCTATATTCTGAGTGATATTTAGTGCCACAGTTTACCAGGAAGTGACGATTTTGTTCTCTTTGACTCGTTGGATGGAAACGGTGGTTTATTCGCATATGTTTTATGCGATATTCCAGTTTTTTGCACAAGTTTAATTTGAATCTTTGGATGGAAACATAGCTACTGAGGGAAAAGTCACGAAATACAGCTGTGGTGGAATATTCTCTCAGAATTAAATAAAATTAGATATTTAATGAATTCGTCACAATATTATAGTCAGGGGACGGCGTTAAACGCATATGGTCTTAAACAGCATTGATATAAAAAAATTAAAATACAAAGGGCCTAAATACAAAAATACTTGCAAATCTAGGCCTACACTAACTTGATTTGTGTATGAGTCAGTTTTTAATGATTTAAGGTTAGTTTAATGATTAAATAGCCTATATGGAAAACCGACTGCAATAAACATAGGCTAACCTCGCATAACATCAATTATACAATGCTGTTACAGAAGCATATATAATTACAAACTAAATTTACTATTCCACACCTGTTTAATACTGCGTTTGCAGTGCATGTTTTTATGAACCAATATCGATTCTTAAATCCCAATCGATTCTGTTTTCAGTTTATGAATGAACAATATGCTACATATAGTGCGCCTCCCGTCCAATAAATCGCAATGGGCTAAGCTTTGTGCTTTGTTACTTTTGATATGAAACAAAGTTTCAGATTTCAAATTCTGTCCCTTTTTATTAGGATATTCAAGCAATAAATACTATTTTGGTGCTCTTTAATGTGGCATGATAGATCGCTGTAGACACCTCAGATCAAGCGAAGTGGCAGCGCATGTGAACTGATCATCTCTTTTGTTTTACTACTAGTGTGTACTCGTCTGTGCGTAATCAAAAGCATAGCAAAAGTTTCGGGACTGTTTTATTTTTGTTCTGGAGTTGATGATCCGCTGTCTCACTGGAGCGCACTCACCACCAACTGGACAGGGGTGGGAATTACAGTTATAAATTAAAATAGATCACCCTCAGTGTAATCTGTCAAACTGACGGACAAGTTATTTGTACAGATTATTTATATTTGTACATGCAGGAGAACTTCTCACCAAAAAGCTCTACCTAAATCAGTCATGTGCATACCTAAATTAATTTGTTCTTAACATAATTTTAATGTTAGTGAATTTTGAGTATTCTAAACGAGTGGCTGCGTGCATCAGGTTAGTCATTTGCATAACACGCCCAAACCATCTCCATATAAGGGCTTTCCACACACACTCGCCTTACAGCCTTTCTCGTCCAACTTGCTTGCTCTTTGCAGACGGGTTCCCACCTATGGAAGTTTGTTTCCGACACAGAATATAACTTTTTAAAAGAGTTTTTATCAATCAATCTTTTTTCTCAGAATTGCGAGATGTAAATTGGTGTAAATGCAATTGTGAGATAAAAAGGTGTAAACTCGCAATTGTGAGATTAAAAAGTTGCAATTATCTTTTCAAATGTTTTATTCTGTGGCAGAGACAATTTTCCAAACTCACCTGATCCTCGTTCAATGCCAAGTGTGTCATTCGCAGTTCTCACAATAAACACCTTTTATACAGACCCAGATTACAGATCTTTCATTAGCCAGCTGTACATACTTAAGCATAATTATAGTCGTATTGGGATGAACTATCTTTTAAACTCGATTAGAAGGCCGTGTGTACGTGTGATTTCAGTTGTTCCTAAATTTTGCGTAAGCGTAAAACCATTTTATTATGAAAATTTAGATGAATCTTGATTTGTTCTTAAAATCTCACAAATTTGTGCATATGCATGCTTAGTGAATGAGACCCATTGTGATATAAAATTACTTATTGTTTATATTGTGAACATTTAATAAATGCTAGCCCAATTCCCAGTCATAAATCTCTTGCTTTCAGGTGTTAGAGAGAATGTCTCGCCCCTCCCTCTCCTGTCTGGAGGTCTGAGTCAACTCTAGTCTGAGGCTGTGGTCGAAACATTGCGTCATCTTGACAGAGAGAGCAGTGCCGCCCCTCTGCAGTAGTAACATTCCTGTCCTTCCTCTCAGCCATTTTGGGACCCGAGTAATAAGCAGTATCTTACCACTTGTCTCTTCAGAGGGAGTTGATGTTTTGGGTCATACATATTTAATGCCTTAGATTCATAATGAGAGCTAAAGAAGGATGACATTTCAGTGTTGTATTTCTGTGAAGTTCATAATTGCAGAATTTTCATTGTGCAAACATTACAGTGAAGTTCACAGATGTTTCCAGAGATGCATATTAAAACAATAACAAATGCATTATTAAATGTGTAGTTTTAACTACTTCTGACTAGTATATGCCCACTAGTATATTCTCCTGCTCATCATGGCTCAAAATCAGCATTGACAGGTTTTTATTTATTGTGCAGTTCACATGGAAAACTTAACAGAGTGCAACAAAAAGAACTGCAAGATGGGAATTCAAAGATGAACCCATTTTAGTAGTAGTAGTAGCCCTTTATTGTCACTAGTAACAAGTACCAGCTAAATTAGCCATCAACCTGTCCATACATACACAACATACATATGACAACGGGGTAGACAGAACAGGAAGACAGGGAATGTAAGAAAAATACAGCATTTATATGAGGAAAGAGAGGAGGAAAAAAAATTTAACCCCCAGACTATGCTCCATTGGGGAGTACAGTGTGAGAACAGAAAAAAACACCTCAGCACAAAAGCACATATACCATAAACACATGACTTGCAACAGGGGGAAACATATCCAGCTCTGGCAAGCAGCCATCCGGTCCAGCAACCATTTATTTTCGACAGGTGGCGGTACAAAGCGTTCGGAGGCAGTTGATCGGGAGGGTAATGTCTGTAATGGGGGAAGGGAGCAAGAGAGTCTTCACTGCAGCGCTCTTCCAGGGTAGTTTATCCTGCATGACCTTGGCCAAGCCAGCCGGTACGGGGGAGCCAGAAAAGATAAGATTACATTTTGTTGTGTCTTTTGGGGCGAACAGCTGCATGCCTTTCACAGCTTTATTCTCTCTGTCCATTCTGGTCTCTGAAATCATAAATTTTCACTTGCAAAGCCGTAAGTTTCAACATGATGGCATCCATATTCCGGTTTATAGTCTCAGTCTCATTGCGGACCGCTCTTCCCACGGCTTCAATCAAAACAGGCAGCCTTGTGAGACTTTGGACAGCTGTTCCCGTCTTCCGAATTTTCCGATAACCCAGGGCAAAGCCTAATCCAATCAGCAGAATACCTGTTATCATGGTGCCGAAAAGGTAGATATCCTCAACGGGTTCCCCAGAACCCAGACTTCTCCTTGAGAAGATGGTATCAATTGCGCTGAGAGACCAGTTGATCAAATCCATAATTTTCCAGTTTGGAGAGCCGTGCAGAGAGAGTCTCTTCAATAGATATGAGACGAGACAGAAGATGCAAGCAGGGAGGAAAAAAGGGGAGGACGGGAGAGTGAAAAAAAGCGACTGCCTCCGTTGAGAGCCAAACGAGAAGTGACACCTATAAAGCGAAAAAGAAATTTTAGAGAGGTTTGGGTTTTTTAATGCTTATTGAAATCATCATTTTAACATTTTGGCTCTACTGTCTTCATTTTTCTGTGGGAATGTGAAGCAATTAAAATCTGTTTAAAAATATTATAACTTGGGTAACAATATTCCAGTGTAGCAATAATAATTTTGTCAACTTTATTTTTTTTTATTTCTCTAAGGTCTCTAATGCATACATTTCTTTAATATAACAGATATAAATATTACAGTATATTACAATACTTTTAATGTATTCTTAGAATAGGTAGTTTCTCTGTTCACATAATGACAGATAATGTGTATTTCTTTCCAGTTTTCCATAAACTTGTTCAGGACTCTGCCGCCCTCTTCCAACCCCACGGGAGCAGAGTTTGACCCAGAAGAGGACGAACCCACTCTAGAGGCAGCTTGGCCTCACCTGCAGGTGTGTGCAGCTTTATATTATCAACACTTATGTCATATTAATCTCAATCTTAAGTGTATATCCTCAGTGAATGTTGCTGGTCGTTCTTTGCGTTTTCCCTTGTATATGCCTGTTTGTATTATGTAGTGAAAATTCAAGGTTTTAACTGTTTTGAAGCCATGAAGATACAAAACTATGTCACTTTGTTTTACAACCTCCATCAGCACAGGTAGTAAAACTTTGAATTTGGCCAAATTCAAGGTAGCATCATATTTGTGACCCTGGACCATAAAACCAGTCATAAGTGTACAATTTTCGAAATTGAAATTTCTACATCATCTGAAAGCTGAATAAGTGGGGTTTTATTAACACATTTTAGGAGGAGCATGCGCAGATAATTAACATGGCCAATTCATCATCAGTAATCTAGGAATGGGCATTTTTGGCAGTTTCCTATTTCGATCATCGATAGGTTTCAAAAACTATTAATCTAGTAATCGGGGGCAGGGCAAGGCCGTAATGAGGATAATATCTGAAGACTGTTATAATGAATGTTTAAAATATGACATGAAAACATGTCTCTGAAAACATGAACACATGATAATTAGAAGTTAGATTATGATTATGATGCAGCAATGTTATTAAAAAAGAAGCATCTAAAAAAGAATAGCTGCCTGAGGTGACTTTATGCCAGTAAACTGAAACCCATTCTTTGACACTTCCTATGACATTAATCAGATAAGTTAGATGCATAACATAAACGTAACATTACAACTTGTATCTGCACAAAATAATTCATATGCCAGTGAACTTTAAGTTGCGCGCACGCGAGAGAGCTAAATGCGAGAGAGAGAGAGCGCGCGTTCCCGCTGTGATGCGCTTTAAACAACGCAGCTGAAACACGGGTAAGGATGGAATTTACTATAGATTTCACATCCTATAAAGTTATTTATTATAATGCTATGTTTATGAAATTCCAGTGAACTTTGTGTTACGCACTATAGTGAGAGAGGGAGAGAGCCCTCTTGAAATCGCATCACAGCGGGAGCTCTCTCTCTCTCTCTAACTTAATATCCCTATAATTTTTGGCATAAAAGAAAAATGTATAATTTTGACCCATACAATGTATTTCTGACTATTGCTACAAATATACCCCAGTGACTTAAGACTGGTTTTGTGGTCCAGGGTCACATATGTCCTTTTTGGTGAATCACATGCATTGCACTGAGCTCAGAGGAAATAAATTAGGGCTGTGACGGTGGCCGTGACAACCGCGTCATCGTGGTGGTTGGTTGTCACCGTGGCTGTGTATTGCCACCGGTGGTAGTGCACGTGACGTCACTCACTCTATAACAAGCATAATACAAAGTTTTGTATACAAGTGTCATAATAGTAACAGTTGCAAATTGTTTTATTTAGACAATAAATCTATGCTAATTCACAAATTACCAAACGCCATACACAGCGTTTCCTTTAGATTGGCAGGTTTGAGCTCAGGAAAAAATTCTGCATTCAGCAAATTTATTTTGTGATGAGCGATGGACCTTTTTGGGAAACCAAATATTACATCGCCGATCTTGAATAATTTCCATTCATGTCACCCATCCTCGTTTGTACAAGTGTCTTGAAGTTCACGTGATCGCAAACGCCTGGCTGGTCAGTTATGTATTGGTGAGGCTTTCTCCAAACTGGCCAAAATACGAACGAGACAGCGGTAAATGGAAGATGTTAACAAGAAATGTGGCAACATACGCCGCAATTCCTATTCCACAGAGAACACGTGCAGCAGACAAGGAGTTAACGCGCCCGATATATGTGTGTGTATATATATATATATATATATACACACATACACATACACACACATATCACAACACTGCGCCCCCGGCGGTAGTTGGTCCATTACCACAGCGGTGGTAAAAATCTGCCACCGTCACAGCCCTAAAATAAATCCAAATATTCATAATAAAATGTCTTTCAATACTGAAAAGTGTATTTTGGAGAGAAAAAATTGTTCAACCAAATTCAGATTTGACTTTTCTATATTTGTTGTTAGCTTGTAAAGTCATAGTCAAAAATGTGTAGGTCACAGATTTGCTGCTTATGTAACAGTCCAGTCTCTTCTGAGGTTCCCTGCCAGTGAGGTTGCAGCGAAGCAGCTCATTAGGTTTTGGAACAATCGGCTTGTCTCAAATGATTAAAAAGCCCATTTGTTCAGGAACTGACATCATTTATTGTTTTGGTGGCAAAGTGGACCAGAAGGATACATTAATCATGTATTAGTATTGAGTTGTATTAATATCTCTCCTTCTCACCTCCTCTTTTCCTTTCCTCAGCTGGTGTATGAATTCTTCTTAAGATTCCTGGAGTCCCCCGACTTCCAGCCCAATATTGCCAAAAAATACATCGACCAAAAGTTTGTAATGTCGGTGAGTGTCCTTTCTTCTGACCTATAGCTGCATCACAGTTTGTCCTCACCGGCACACTATCAGAGGAAGACACACACTCCCTCTGCTGTGAGTGTCAGAGAGGCCAGCTGCTCTTACAGGTTTTACAAGTGTAGCAGTGCAGAGATCAGCACTTGCCTGTGTAGAATACTAAGTCCAGTTTAAAGCAAGGGTATAATCACCATGCCGGCATCACTTTGAATTATTGGTGGATCAGTCTTTTTCCCCGTGGACTGATGGTGATACTGATATCTAGAGAGGAGGAATCTGGACCTAGAACTTCATTGTTCTAGAAGTGTTCTAAGAGTACGACTCACTAGGTATGTTTACATGCAATTAGGTTTGTAATGAATCCAATCCAGTTTCAGATTCTGAAATTTCTGTTTATATGAGCACTTAGTTTTGCAATCCAATTAACACATTTGTTTATATATGCATTAAACGTATTTTAAACTCTTCAGTACCCAGTCGCTGCATTCAGAACCGGAGAAGGCCACTTTTATAATGTCACCGCAGCTAACTTGAGTACAGTTATTGTTTTTGCCACATATAAGGGCCTATTTAACGTCTCATCCAAAAGACTGTGCTTTTTGTCAGTATAGTGACGGGGACACTATATTGACAAAAAGCACAGTCTTTTGGATGAGATGTTAGGACCCACACAGACCACAGGGTGAGCACCCCCTGCTGGTCTCACTAACACCTCTTCCAGCAGCAACCTAGTTTTCCCAGGAGGTCTCCCATCCAGGTACTGACCAGCTCAACCCTGCTTAGCTTCAGTGGGCAACCATTCTTGGGCTGCAGGGTGATATGGCTGTGGCTATACCCTCTGAAAAAGAAAGCATTTTGGAGGGCATTGACACGTGGTCTTTTCACGATCGGATAGCTTTCTGATCAGAAAAAGAAACCGTGTGAAGTGACCAGACCCTAAAAAGACAGCTAACATTTGTCAGAAGAGGTTTTTAGCAAATATTTAGTTAAATATTTAGTCTCATCTACTGACCAGTTCACAAGACATGAGACATCAGTAAACATTAGGGCTGCCACTAACGACTATTTTTATTTAGATGAATCTATCGACAAATTTTTCGATTAAGCTTAATTTCCCGCAATTTGTTTTACAGTTTTACTTAAGAACATTTTATTAAACCACATATTGTATTAATCCACATTTCTATGAAATTAAAGTGCAACAGAGTTCAAGAAGCAAGTGTCCAAATCACTGAAATCAAAGTTCAGTATTATAGTGCAAGAATGACAACATATCCATGTGTTCTAGTCTAATAATACAATTATACCCAAAAACTATTTTTAAAGGAGTATTTACCAGAAACATTTACCAGATTTTATTTAGGTGAAAAATGTAAATGTGCAATGTTTCTGAGAAAAAGAAAGAAATAAAAAACACTTTAAAAAAATATATAAATTCAATTAATTGTTGATGGTTTTGATAATTAATATTTACTGGAACTGTTCAAATGGAATCCATAAAATACTGGAAAACAGAATCTAGTACAGATAAAACGGTAAAACTCAATTAAACAGGCTTTTTGATTTAATACAATTTTATTTAACGATTAAAGCAGAGTATAAAAATGAAAATGGAAAAAATGAAGTTTGGAAATAAAATGGATTTCATAGAGCCCTATAATTATAATATTTTTTTTGTGGTAATAAAAATAGATGTAAGTGAACAATAGATTTTAAAATGACTTACAATACATATATAATTGCAATGTTGCATTAATAATTAGTTCAAATAAAGTATCAAAAGCAAGACATCACATGGTTTTATTGAACATAACTGTTAAAATACATAATGTATTATAAACTATAGAGCTAATGTACGTTATGCATAATAACAAAGGCCTGCAGGGGGCGCCAGTGGCGTGATGATTGGTTTTACACATTACTGCACGATCTAATCCTTGTTTAATATTGACCAAGCACCATTTAATTCAAATGTCCACTTAATCTTTAATATTTGTCAATTTCTTTAGGACAGATATGTTATAGCCGCTGTAATTAGATGAATATGATGACATCAAAACGTGTAAACTCAGAGTGAGGGTTTGAGCTTTTATTTTGAAATCGCAATGTATTCTCCTGTTTGTGTAGGTTTATAAATTATTTACCTTACCAATCTGCCTTAAATGGCGCGTTATAATAAACACAAACCCACAACAACATGCAGAGATGGAGTTTGAGATGCTCCAAATGTAAGTGATAACCGTTTGTGTGAAGCTACTGTGAATGGAGCCGCTGTGTGACGCACGTACTTAACCTACACGTATGTACATAATTAAAGCACATATACTGTGTTAGAACTGCATCACATATAATTATTTAATTAAATCATAGTGTTTGTGAATTCACAATTATGCTTAATTATGATTTTTAAATGGGTTTAATATATCATGCAGCCTTGGAAAATACTCAAATAATGTGTGAAATGCGCCACTTCCAGTATTATGCCAGTTAGTCGACGTGAGCAAAATGAAGTCAAACATTTTTAATAAAACTAAAATCGACGAATCGCAACAACCCTAGTAAACATACACATAAAAAATATGCATCATGGCATTGCTCATGTAGGCAAGTTATTTTTGAAACCGACTGAGAAAATAGTTAGCGTTTACATGCTTAATGTTTTCTGATTATTTCAGTTCAACACCACCCTTTTTTTAATCTAAACTAAATTTAATTCAGCTCTAGCTCAGGCAGATCGATTGAAATGTTGACTTTGTCCGATTGAGCCATCTATCAGATTAGTAACAAATAATTTGGATGCATGTAAACATAGCTACTGGGATTAGGTTTCAAAACACATCTAATGATTATGCTAATGACTTCAGGTCATCTTATTCCTTTTCAGCTTCTGGATCTTTTCGACAGTGAAGACCCCCGGGAGCGGGACTTCCTAAAAACCATCCTGCACCGCATCTACGGAAAGTTCCTTGGGCTGAGAGCCTACATTCGCCGGCAGATCAACAATATATTCTACAGGCAAGAGTTCTGTCGAACTAATCCACCTCTGCTTTTTGCTGTAAAAATGTTCTCATTCATAAACTCTGTAATGGTAGACTGAAACTGTGAGCTCTTAGAAGCAAGTCTGTCTTTGAATCAGCCAAGTTTGGCATTCGTGAGAAAAGGTGAGACGGGTAGCTCCTCCAGAATTCATCCATTGAGTCGATGTCCTTGATCTCGCACTGTAGGTTTATATACGAGACGGAGCACCACAATGGGATTGCAGAGCTTTTAGAAATCTTAGGAAGGTGAGTGTGACCACTATCAGTGTTGCCATGACAAACCTGAGAGGAGGTTTTTCCTCTTATTGCTGAACTGAAAGAACCTGTCCGTCACATGACCAGTCTCTCGTTCTTCCCACAGCATAATTAATGGCTTTGCCCTGCCACTGAAAGAGGAGCACAAAATGTTCCTCATCAGAGTGCTGCTGCCTCTACACAAAGTCAAGTCTCTCAGCGTCCATCACCCACAGGTACGCTTAAGGAGAACACTATTTTGTTGAGGACTTTAATGTAAAAATGATTACTTTTTGCAGGGGTTAGTGATTATGGGCTGTGGAAGCCACAGTATTCTCAGAATATTCAATAACTGCATTAAACCACAGTTAGTTCTGAAATGTAATTGGCTGAGTGGTGTTCCAAAAGAGCTAATCATTGTGTACAACACCACTTGGACGTTTCACTGTTATTATCGTTGCGCTTGTCTATTTAGCTTATTTTGGGGCTGTGTTTGTGGGAGAAAAACACACACTCGCAATTATGCTGAATATTAGCATGACTGCAGCTGAAGAGCCCTTTTGTTTTTGAGTTCAAATAAAATCAGAACCAATTTTTTTTGGCTCTTCTGGAATGGTTATTCTAGATTTTATGTGATTTGAGGTAATAATTTATTTTGTTTTAAAGTGTCATAAGCACAAGTAATCATTTTACAGCATTAGCAGTGGTAAGTAGTTTTTTAGTTATTGCTGAGTTTCAGACCACGAAGATCCACTTTTTTTCTAAGAGGCTCTTTCACATTTCTCATTGATATATATATTTGAAAGTGGTCAATAGTGAAGTTTGCATATCTGCATTAGAAAGAATATGTTTTTGCTGGCATAGCGCCCACCCCTTCCTCTGTATCCATGGACTGTACTTTATGAATAAGTCTTATAGGTTATGATGTTTTGAACAATGTATTAATAGACTGAAGAATAGCAGTGGCTCAATGTTAGTCATCATATAGTGTTTGTAATGTCTTTTTGGAAAAAAGTAATTTCCTGTGCTTTCAGCTGGCCTACTGTGTGGTGCAGTTTTTGGAAAAGGACAGCAGCCTCACTGAACCTGTAAGATTTATTCTTGGCAACTGTTCCCCAGTTTTCTGTTTGAATTCTCTTTTCATGGTAAACTTGAGAGAGCAAAGATGGCTTTCTCACAGCTTTATGTCGCCTTCTGCATCAGGTGATTATGGGCCTGCTAAAGTTCTGGCCCAAGACCCACAGTCCTAAGGAGGTGATGTTTCTGAATGAGCTGGAGGAAATCTTGGATGTCATTGAGCCCTCAGAATTTGTTAAAGTCATGGAGCCTCTCTTTAGACAGCTGGCCAAGTGTGTATCAAGTCCGCACTTCCAGGTATTACAGCAACAAAAGTACTTTTCAAACTCCTTGAACATTGAGAGACTTATCTTACCGGTGACAGATTAAAAGACAAGTTTTTTTAATACTAGCATGTGCATTCATAACAATGATCTACAGTTGAAGTCAAAAGTTTACATACACCTTGCAGAATCTGCAAAATGTTAATTATTTTACTAAAATAAGTGGGTTCATACTAAATGCATGCTATTGTTTATTTAGTATTTATAAAAATGACCTCGTTCAAAAGTTTACCTGAATGATCCACAGCTGTGTTTTTTTGTTTAGTGATAGTTGTTCATGAGTCCCTTGTTTGTGCTGAACAGTTAAACTGTCTGCTGTTCTTCAGAAAAATCCTTCAGCTCCCACAAATTCTTTGGTTTTTCAGCTTTGTTGTGTATTTGAACCCTTTCTAGCAATGACTTTATGATTTTGAGATCCATTTTTTCACACAGAGGTCAAAATTTGTTTTTGACCAGAATGAAGATGTGTACATTGTAATTATTTTGGGACTATGATATGATACTAACTTTTGACTTCACCTGTATATAATGTGTTCTAGGTTGCTGAAAGAGCATTGTATTACTGGAACAATGAGTACATCATGAGCCTGATCGTGTGTTATGTAGCTGTTTGTGCATGTATAGATCTGCAGAGTTACAAAGCTCAAAGTCTCCCACAAAAGGATTTATTCTATTTAATTAAAAGAAAAGTTGATCCAGACCGGGCCTGAACAGTTAAGCGGCATTCAAAAATCCTTCAGGCCCCACATGTTCGCAGAGCCGATCCTCCTATATGCAGAATCACACAAGGAACAGAATTGCTCTCAAAGATGATTTCATTTTAGTTTCGTTTTTAATTTACTGTATGAAAACATGAATGATAATTTATTGTAATGTGGTGCTGTCGTAAAGTCTCTTACTCGAGACTAATACAACGAGTTGAAAGCATAGCAAGCCGCGGAAGAGACAATGTTTCTCGAGCGCTTTCTGTGAGCGCGAATCTAGGTGGAGTGAAACACGGACATATGTGCTTCATTCATAACCACTCGAACCCTCCCCCCCCAGTCGACACAGTTTTGAGTAGGGCCCCAGCCTAATTTTACATAGGTTCTGTGTCATATCACGTTGTGCAAATATTTGTGTAATGCCACCCAATTGTTCATGCAAAGAAAGAAGGCATGGTTTCAGTAACCGCAGGAGTGTTGATGCAGCCATGACAAGGAGACGCGCAGTGTGTTTCTTGGTGAAATCAAAAGCACTTTATTTGGCCTTCCGAAAGTAGATGCCATTAGAAATCATTACATTTTTTTTTACAACAAAACAGCACAATCCAAATGTTCAAATTTGTGCAACACATTTAATGGATGACAGTTTCGTGAATCTAAGAGAGTACAAGGCTGGCTATGCACAAAGACGGTTTTAAAAAAAAGAGGGTAAATTCTGAATTTGTTCTGACAATCTGGTGCTTCTGAATCAGCGACTGTATGTTTTGTTTTTAGTTTAAGTATTTGCTATTGACTGTTCAAATGCAGAATTTTGCGCGTAATGCATTGTGTGTGTGTGTGTGTGTGTGTGTGTGTGTGTGAGGGGAACAGGGTCACATCTCAGCGGAGGGAGTGTACAGGCCTGTCAGAAATCATCTTAAGCGTGGCTTGTGTACTGTAAATACATTCGAGCATCATCACTGTGTCTGTCACGCGACTCTGTTCCCCTCTCGGGCTTGAACTGATGGTAAAACTAACTTGAAAGCTGAAGCTTGTGATTATGTAAAGGGGCGTTACATTTCCGGCACGTGCTTGTGGTGTTCGGCCAATCACATTGCACTGTGCCAGTTGGCCCATCAGATCAGACAGCGCTTGTCAGGAAGGAGGGACTTTGTAGAAAACGATGCGTTTGAGAGAGGCGGGGCATAGAGGACCTACAATAATGCACAGTATTTGAAAATTCATGTGTTTTTTGAACATTAAAGCATGTCAACATATTCTGTTACACCAAATAATGATCTTTAAAATAGCATCATATGACCCCTTTAAGACATATCATATTCATAACACCAGAAGAGAAAAGCCATCTGATCACATGTCTGAACTAATGGAGCTGTTTCCTCTTGCAGGACAATCCATGGGCTTATCTACAATGCTCTGAAGCTCTTTATGGAGATGAACCAGAAGCTGTTTGATGACTGCACTCAGCAGTACAAGGCTGAGAAGCAGAAGTAAGTGAATGTGGGGGAATAGAGAGAAAATGGTGGGGGTGGTATGATTGCTCTCACATGAAGTGTCTGGTAAGATCTTGTCAGCACTTGTCATTTATTTTGCATAGAGATAATGTCTAAATAAGCAGTTGTCTTTGATTTGGTTTCTATAAACATTTACTAAACAAAGTTGTGGCAATCATATGTAGCCACATTTACATATGAGTGGTTTTCTCAGATGTATCTTAAACTCTGTGGTTTTACTGTTCTTTCCTAGAGAGAAGTACAAACTAAAGGAGCGGGAAGAAATGTGGCATAAAATTGAAGAGCTAGCAAAACAGAATCCTCAGGTAAACACCCTCCCACTAGCAATCAAAAGTTAAAAAATGTATTAATTTTTTTCAAAAGAATATACATTTATTCAGATTAGGGGTGTAACGGTACACAAATATGACAGTTCGGTACATACCTCAGTTTAAACGTCACAGTTCGATATGATTTCGGTACACCAGGGGGAAAAACTCAACTTTTCTTTTTTATACAAATGAACAGTAGTTTACTGAACAAGTTGCTCTTTCTTTAATTACATTCAGTTATAATTAACTATTATCTTAGTGATAAAAATGTACCTCAGCTTATACTTTAAACTATAGGAGCCCTTTTTACATTATAAGGTTACAATTAACAACTTAACCCAAACTTAAATTTAATTACTGTTTATTTTTAAATATAATAATCAACATTCAACTTAAAATGTTTAAGCAAACATGTGAATTGCACATAATGTGGTTTTAAAATTAACTTCTAAATTATAAAAATTATTTTTGTTAATAAACAGGTGCATCTGAATAAATTAGAATGTTGTGGAAAAGTTCATTTATTTCAGTAATTCGACTCAAATTGTGAAACTTATGTATTAAATAAAGTCAATGCACACAGACTGAAGTAGTTTAAGTCTTTGGTTCTTTTAATTGTGATGATTTTGGCTCACATTCAACAAAAACCCACCAATTCACTATCTAAACAAATTAGAATACTTCATAAAACCAATCAAAAAAATTTTTTAGTGAATTGTTGGCCTTCTGGAAAGTATGTTCATTTACTGTATATGTACTCAATACTTGGTAGGGGCTCTTTTTGCTTTAATTACTGACTCAATTCGGCGTGGCATGGAGGTGATCAGTTTGTGGCACTGCTGAGGTGGTATGGAAGCCCAGGATTCTTTGACAGTGGACTTCAGCTCATCTGCATTTTTTGGTCTCTTGTTTCTCATTTTCTTTTTGACAAATACCCCATAGATACTCTATAGGGTTCAGGTCTGGTGAGTTTGCTGGCCAGTCAAGCACACCAACACCATGATCATTTAACCAACTTTTGGTGCTTTTGGCAGTGTGGGCAGTTGCCAAATCCTGCTGGAAAATGAAATCAGCATCTTTAAAAAGCTGGTCAGCAGAAGAAAGCATGAAGTGCTCCAAAATTTCTTGGTAAACGAGTGCGGTGACAGCAGATGACATTGCATCCCAAATCATCACAGACTGTGGAAACTTAACACTGGACTTCAAGCAACTTGGGCTATGAGCTTCTCCACCCTTCCTCCAGACTCTAGGACCTTGGTTTCCAAATGAAATACAAAACTTGCTCTCATCTGAAAAGATGACTTTGGACCACTGGGCAACAGTCCAATTCTTCTTCTCCTTAGCCCAGGTAAGATGCCTCTGACGACAACTGTAGCCAAATTCCTCGACACGTCTGTGTGTGGTGACTCTTGATGCCTTGACCCCAACCTCAGTCCATTCCTTGTGAAGTTCACCCAAATTCTTGAATCGATTTTGCTTGACAATCCTCATAAGACTACAGTTCTCTCGGTTGGTTGTGCATCTTTTTCTTCCACACTTTTTCCTTCCACTCAACTTTCTGTTAACATGCTTGGATACAGCACTCTGTGAACTGCCAGCTTCTTTGGCAATGAATGTTTGTGGCTTACCCTCCTTGTGAAGGGTGTCAATGATAGTCTTTTGGACAACTGTCAGATCAGCAGTCTTCCCCATGATTGTGTAGCCTAGTGAACCAAACCGAGAGACCATTTTGAAGGCTCAGGAAATATTTGCAGGTGTTTTGAGCTGATTAGCTGATTGGCATGTCACCATATTCTAATTTGTTGAGATAGTGAATTGGTGGGTTTTTGTTAAATGTGAGCCTAAATCATCACAATTAAGACTCTACTTCAGTCTGTGTGCATTGAATTTATTTAATACACGATTTTCACAATTTGAGTTGAATTACTGAAATGAACTTTTCTACGACATTCTAATTTATTGAGATGCACCTGTAGATTGTTATACAGTGGCTGTTATAACGTGTTTCATAACAGATTAATTTAAACATGCATAAAATAATTAGGACTAACAGGTAAAGCAAAATATAAGGAATATATAGTATTTCACAAAATGCTCTTCTCTAGACTTCATTTCTCTAGCAAATAACGAGCTGTGGACATTGATGGCAGTTTGTTTACAAGCTGCTTTGTTGACGTCTTTCCGCGGTTGAAACACTGAGCGATTACATGAGGCATGAGATGTTAATTCATGTAGATTCACGTTAAAACTAGTAGTAAAGAGTAAGGAATGATCGCTCCGCTCTGCACAAGTCTGCTGTGCGTTACATCTCAGACACAGGAACCGGAGCTGATCCGGCTGCTCGAGTCAATGCTTGTTTATACCAGCACGTTTCTGAACCGTCCCAGAAGCAGCTCTCCAAGGCGTTTGTACAGCGATCTGTCAGGCCACATCGAAGACTGTCAAAACGAAAGAAAGAAAAATGCTGTATTTGTTCAGTACACCTGCCTACCAAACTGAAAGACCCGTACCGAACTCTTCGGTACGAATAGATGTACCGTTACACCCCTATTTCAGATTTAATAAATCAAAGTGAGAGTTAAGGTCATTGCACACAGCAGAGGTGGAAAGTAACGAATTACATTTACTCGCGTTACTGTAATTGAGTAGCTTTTTTGTGTACTTGTACTTTTTTAAGTAATTTTTTTAATCTGTAATTTTACTTTTACTTAAGTATATTTTGTGTGAAGTATTGTACTGCTACATTTTAAAACACTTTCGTTACTGAGTAAAAAAAAATCGCTCCGTGGAAACAACTGCAGTAAATAATGGGCAGAAGAAGAAACTGGCGCTAAAATCACAAGAAAGATGCAGACGAACAAGACAGGCGTTAATGCTGCAGACCCAGCTGAAAACCAAACCCGTCGTATTCTGCTGAAGTTAAACTCGAAGGAATGAAGTGAACCCCTGGCCATATATTCATGCTCTATTATGCAGTGTAAGCTGTGTTTGCCTCGGGAGACCGAACTAGCAGCTTATAACATCTCGACATCGCCCTTCGCAAGCATGTAGAGGTAACGTAAGGTAAATACTTGCATCGTTGCATTGGTGGTTAAAATGAAGCTTTGACAGTTTAACAAAAGGTTTTGCACAAATGAGCCAAAAAGACAGTGGTGCAGGGTGTGCAATATCATCTGAGATAATATAGTAATTGTTGTTTTAACGATGTGCGATTTGACATTATCAGTATTTTGCCAAAAACCAAACAAATCACTCTAAACAGTGTGCCGTGAAATCTAGTAACGTTAGATTAGACTAATCCGCGTGCATCTGGAGTGCTTTCTTTCACTGCGTGATTCAGTCTGTTAAAATGCGTTTAGAATGATCACAAAACTGAAGATATAGAAGCAGAAAATGTATATATTTATATAATTTAATATAGTAAGTCAACATCACATGAAGAATGCCGTTTTTCTCAAAAATCACCATGATTACATAGACCTGTAGTTTTGCTTTTTACAACAGTTCAAAAAACAAGAAGTTAATTAAGAGACTTACGTTTTAGACACCATATTGCCTGTTTTTGCTCTATTTCGACAACAAAAATAATTCCAAACACAGCCACCATACACAGTTTTGCATCTCTGACTCTGAGCAATGACGGTGTTTCATTCCTTGAATTAACCGTTTAAATGATTCTGTTCAATCGCAATGACTCTCTTATGAGTGACTTGCTGACACCTACTGGTGGTTCTAATCATTTAAAGTATCTTTTGATTTATTTATTTTTAATTTCAAATGACTATTTAACATTTGTGACCCTGGCATGGAGCACAAAACCACAAAAAGTCTTAAGTCACTGGGGTATATTTGTAGCAATAGCCAACAATACATTGTATGGGTCAAAATTATACATTTTTCTTTTATGCCAAAAATCATTAGCATATAAAGTAAAGATCATGTTCCATTAATATATTTTGTAAATTTCCTACTGTAAATATATCAAAACTAAGAGCTTAATTTGAACAACTTTAAAGGAGATTTTCTCAATATTTGGATTGTTTGCACCCTCAGATTCCAGATTTACAAATATTGTCCGATCATAACAAACCATACATCAATGGAAATATGATTTATTCAGCTTTCAGATGATGTATAAATCGCAATTTGGGAAAATGGACCCTTATGGTTTTGTGGTTCAGGGTCACATTTTATGTCTTATTTATCTAAACATTATTTCTGCATTTGTAACTGCAGGCTAAATGCATTCATGACAGTGTGTAATACATCTAAATGCCACTTCAGATGAAGCTTCTGCGTTTCCTCTGCATTGCAAAGATTAATTTTGTTGATACTGATTTAATTTGCCCGGTAACAGCCCAAATGTCTTATTATTCTAAATAACTGATTCCTTTTATTAAAAACACCTAGTTTGAGATTTATAGGCCCATATCCCAGGTGTGTCAAACTCAGTTCCTGGAGGGCCACAGCCCTAAAGAGTTTAGTTCCAACCCTGCTCCAACACACACACCATGTAGTTTTCAAATAAGCCTAAATGATTAGTTTAGCTGTATCAGATGTGTTTAATTAGGGTAATATCTACACTGTGTAGGGCTGTGGTCCTCCAGGTACTGAGTTTGACACCTTTGGTCTATCCCATTTTTTCCTCCCTCCCATTGTTCAAATGTAACTAAGTAATTTTTACTTTGAGTAAATTTTAAATGAGCTTTTTTACTTTTACTTGAGTATATTTTTAGACTGGTACTTTTACTTGTACTTAAGTAACATTTCAGTAATGTAATGGTACTTTTACTTGAGTAGAATATTTTGTACTCTTTGAGTCTGAAAGTCCGAAATGTTTTTACATTGAAAAATAATACGACCTCACGTTCTGTCAATCACGTTTACGTACTGCCTCCGAAATTTTCGTCCGTCATAAAAAAATTTGGATCGGGTTCGATTTTTTTGTGTGTTTTACGCATCCGTGGCAAGCATTTTGACAGTTCAGAGCCACCGTACAAGCGAACGCCAAAATCCAGAATGGCGATTGTCAAGTTCATCCACTTCATCTCGCAGCACAAAGCTCTGTAAAAATCCTTGCACACCAAGTTCACAGAAATTTGAGCTCTTCTTTTTAATGTGGCTCTAGTATCGCTAGCAAAGCATCAAACTGAGCCTCTGACATCCTGAAGAAAAACTTTGAATCGACCGTGATAATCCCGCTGATCCTTAATAAGGAGGGACTCTCCGTCCTCTCTATATTTTAGGATTGGATGGGACCCATCATGGACCCAATATTTCCTTTCTTTTTATTAATTTTTTAAGAAGCAACGGAATAATTAATACGTTTCAGACTTTGTGTGCAAGGGTTCTGTGCGTGACAAATTTTTAGGATTACGAATACGAAAAAATGTATGCGAAAATTCGGACTCAGTGTGCAGAGACCTTAAAGGCTTTGTAATGTTACAGAGGTTCACTGTTTCAAATAAATGCTGTCATTTTGAACTTTCTATTCATCAAATGAAAAAGTATGACAGTTTTCAGCATTGATAATAAGAAATGTTACTTTAGCATATTATCATTTCTGAAGGATCATGTGATACTGAAAACTGGAGTGAATAAATTCCATTTTAAAATATAATTAAAATAAAAAATGTACTGTATTTTTGACAACCAAATGCAGCCTTGGTGAGCAGAAGAGACTCCTTTGAAAAAAAACAGTTTAAACCGTTGTGTACATATAAAGACAAACAAATAGGACATAGTCCGACTCACTGAAGTCATAGGTTTATATATTAATTAAAATAATTTAAAATTAATTTTATCAGCTTCAATATTGCTAGTGGTATAGATATATTTACCTTTATACCCAAAGCATTGTGTAACTAAAACAGCCTGGTTCACTTAATTACTGACAAGAATAAAGGGGAGCTTGTTCTCTTTTTTCATGTAATTAGAATTAATGAACTCCAAACTACTCCTGGCGAGTGTAAATACCACAACCCGTCTCTCTTGAGTCACCAGTGTGCTCTGAGGGCAAACACAAAAAGAGCCCAGAGTTTAATCAGATGTGATGAGGGATCCTGTGAATGTGTGTTTGTCAACTATACGTTTTGGATTTTCACAGAGTACAAAGATTCAGCTGCGGCCCGGTCTGGCTCAAGAGGAGGTGAGTCATTTATTTCTCTAAACATAATAGTTATGTATTCATCTTACTCTTTGGGTTACTTTCATCTTTCCTACCAAGTTCAGTTGAGGTGTACGGTGGGCGGCATGAACAAAATCCTATATGAGTAATTCAATATCTTAGTTTTGCTGGGAACTTTTTGTGATCGGTGCTTTATCTTATCATGTTTTTTCTCATGATATATATATATATATATATGATGGATGCAAACAAAAAGAGTACTCATAATGAATAATCTAGATAAACATTATGTAATTACTTAAGTTAAAGACAAAAGACTCTAAACAGTAACACTAAGTTCACACTAATGAACTTCAAGCCCTTCATATAATGGCTTATATACACATAATTTGAATTCTGCATCAATTCAGCAAGTTGCTAGTATAAACATCATTGTGACAGATGTATGTTTAGGTGTGAACTGGGGACATGTTTGTGTATGTGCAGTATATGATGTATAATGAAGGAGGGATGCCCTTGTACTCGATGGAGACAGAGACCCCTACAGCCGAGGACATCCAGCTGCTGAAGAAGACTGTGGAAACAGAAGCCACACAGGTACAATTTTCACAGGAACAAAAGATGCCCAACGTCTGATAAATAAAAACATCTGATAAACACTATGCAAGGACTGAAATCACGAGACAGTTTAAACTGGCGAAAATCCAAAATCTCCAGCAATCAACATTTTTACCTGTTTTTTTTCACACTGTCAAATGAAAAGGCTATGCGTCCCACTAAACACACATGCTAAGTGTTAATGTCAAACCTGAAGTATGCTTTGGGCTTTAGTTTAACTGTAAGGTGCACAGTTTCAGTAATATAACCATTTTCTTTACAGGGGTTGAAGGACATCAAGAAAGATAAGGTTTTGACGAGGCGAAAGTCTGAGCTGCCGCAGGACGTGTATACTATAAAAGCCCTGGAAGCTCACAAGCGAGCGGAGGAGTACCTGACGGCCAACCAGGAAGCCCTCTGACCGGGGAGCACCGCAACCCTCCACCGCGCCTAAACTGTCCCTCTCGTCTGGGTCCAAAATTGTCGCCTGCTTTAACCCACCTCTCTATTCCTCTGCCTCTATCCATACTCTCTTCCTCCCTCGCTGTTGGAGAGCCCCGCCTGCAAAAATCCAGCCCGCAGAGCAGTGGAGAGCTCCCATGAACTCCGTCCCACCCCTTATGTGCGCACAAACACTTTCCAAAGTCTTCACAAATCCATAGCTGCTGATCCTCACATCCAACAGAAGCTGTTAGAAAGCAGTGTGGGTTACAAATAATCAAAGTTTTCTCTTGTTGTGGTTTGTTTTTCTCTTTACACTCCACTTTATTTTGCCCACTTTATGCTGTCTTCATTCATCCGCATGTTCCCATCCCGTTTTTACCACTGCTTGAGAGCTTCTCCTGTATTCCAACGCTGTAAATCTGTTCACTATGAAACTTATCTAAATGAATCATGTTACTCCAGATAAACGAACGAGCTCAATGGAGACGGTGACCCTGTGTTGGATTTTCCTGTGTGGGCTCAGCATAGGGTTTGTAGCCAAACGCGAGCGATCAGGGCTATTCTTGATGTCAAACAAAAAACTACATGGAGGAACTTCTTCCTTACTAAGAAGTTTTTTGAATTAGACATGCAAATTGGAGATTTGCAAATCAATTGCAGATGTTTCCCTAGATACACACCTGAAATCGTTCCTCCATAGTGGCCTGGTGCTGTAAATGCTTCAGGTAGTCAACATTTTTGAGGTCACGGCCACATATTAAGAGGCAGAGGCTGAAGAGTTCGACCTAATCCGTTTGCTGTTTTCTCAGTGATTGTGTTAATGATCATCAAAAACAAGAGAGATTTGTGTAAGCCATCATCTCTACATACACCACCAGCAGAGTGCTTGATTAAAACGCTGTAAAAGACAAGAATGTGCTCATAACGCATGCACCAGTGGCCTATCGGTCCTTACTGCACTTACGTTTGTCTTTTCGTTTTAAGACTTGTACCTCTTTAACAGATACCCATCAAATCGAAATGTCCTTTTTCACCGCCTAGCTTCAGTAAGGTGTCTTGTTTTTGCTTCATAGGTTTCGGTGATGTATAAAAACTAGAAAGGAATGAAAATCAAACTCTCATCGAGCCTTTAAAAAGGAAACGTTCAAGATCAGGAACTACCATCCTGTCTGAAATCGTACGTCTTTTGCTGTTGTTTTTCTTTCACTTTAGAGCACCGAAGCAATATTTATTTCAGGAATCAGAACAGAATGAAAAACATGAACTGGTTTAGTGTATGATCAAGCGCTATACAATCCTCCTGATAGGACTATATTCTTACAGAGAAAAGATACTCGCTTACCTGTCCAGGCTTAATATATGGAAAACTGACAGCTTGCAGTTGCTGTCGCAAGTACTTGTGTACTGTATATTGTCATGTATATTGCTTATGATTGCAGACGTACCCTTAAGTATTCCCTCTTTCTGCCCCAAGTTCATCTTTTCTTTCATTCTGTTTGCTTGTGCGACTCCATTCTGATGCATGATGTCCCCTCTCTGTTGTAAAGGTCTTTCTCGTGAAGTGTCACTTCGATCATTCCAATAGTGAGGGAACATTTACTCCTACAGGCTGCTGGACAATGCAAAACGTCATCGATATCTGACGCGCACCTCAAAGCTCTCGCTGTAATTCGCCCAGACGTCCACTTGCTGTGCATTCAAGCTGCTACACTTCTTCCATCGCTCCAAACATGCGCATACGTTTCGACTCGTGCTGTTACAGCCTATTAGTATGCAGTGCAGAGGTAATCATTAGCTGTTTGAAGTGTTGTAATGTCGCCTCGGCCAATCAGCGTACAGCAATTACTTGTCCGTTCAATCAAGAGCAGGAAGTGCCAACCTTGTTGCCTCTAAATAATAGACCAAAACATTCCAGAAACAATCAGAGGCGACTTCACTCTTGAACACAGCATGCTTCCTTTCTCAACGCAGCTTGACAGGCGGATGGGGCCGGAGTTCAGCTTGTCCGGCAACACCAAGAACCCGAGGGAAATTAAGAAAGTATGGGTCTCTCCACACTCACCCGTCCCTTTCCCTCCTCTCCCAAGTCTGACACTAATCTTAAGCTGCTTTCCAGGTCATATGTACATATGTTGTACTTTAATTAGGTTGAGCATTACATAGTATGAAAGTCATATTTTGTACAGATGTTCATGTATGTACAGAACAAAAATAAAGAAACACAAAAGATGTGACGGTCATTTGTGTTGTTCGAGCCGTGTGAGAGATATAAAGGGTCGGTCACTCATTGCACAGGAATCAACAGCCAGATTAATGGAGATGAGAGTATTACTGAGATGCACCATTACATGTCTATACAGTCATACAAAAGCAACCACTAAGTTTAGCCAAAATCTTCACGTTACAAAATAAAGCAACAGAACACACTTCATCGTTAATACAACTGGGTTGAAAAACATTTCAGATGTTTTTAGGACAGTTATTGCCTACTCTGTAACTGCATCAACTGGACACTGCCTGTGTTTCAGTTCAAATCAATTCAAACGCAAGCTATTAGATCTCAATTGCAAGAATTTCAGTCCACAGTTTGTATAAACCACAACTAAAGTGATGAATGCCTTTTGATTTGTTTGAGATGTCAGAAGCTCTGTTTCGTGTTTCTGCAGTAGGTGAGGTGAAACGGTTTCACATGCGTTCCTGTCTCAGGCCTGCAGAGCTTTGTTTGGACTCAAGCGTCTGCTGGACCATGTCCTTCCACTGGTCATCAGATATCCCCTGGGCCCAGGCAGGGATTCCTAATGTTGGCAAATTTACTGCCGCCATGGTCCTTTTCACCAGATCAACGTGATCTGTGAACACAAAAGAGAAACCGTGAAATCTGCTGGTACTTAAAATATAGATTTTATAATGCTGGTAAATATATTGGTTGATATTTGTGCTTTATTTTAAATTTATCTATATTGTTATAAGATAATAGAGATTTTATTGTGCATACTCATTTTTGTATTCCATTTATCTTTGCTGTCTTCTAATGATCCTTTTAGGTCTTAAACATACTGAGTATAATCTATGGTAAAGAGAAAAATAAACAGTACAATGTGATGTCTAATTTAAGCTTTTAAAAGGATACATTTTAGTGTGTTACATTACATTTAATATAACATTTTTAATATTGGGCATTAATAGATCATAACATGAAAATAACTTTTTGACCAGTAAAAATTTAGTTTAATTTTACCGGTTAATTGCAAACTTCCAACTTTTTTTTTAATTACTCCATTAAATGAAAAAAAAATATGTACTTTAATTATAACTTGTTAGTTCCAACTAATATAAAAAAATATATATATATATATAAATAGTTAAATTCAACAATTTTGTGTAGTTTCCTATTTGCTAGTATTACATATTATTTAAAACGGCCATTTAAAAATAGCAGCCAGTCAAGTCAAAAATATATTAAGAGTTCATCTGCAAAAAAACAGATACAATTTTCAAAAATCATGTTTTTTCATTCTAATTAATCTCAATCAAGCTGCAGTTGGGTTATTTTGACTAGGTTAAAAAATAACTAACTAAAAGAAACCGCTAACTAACATAACATCATCACATGATTTATGACAATTAAAAATGTATGTTTTTGCAAGCAAAATCTTCACATGTACATCGTTTTTCACAATACACATTGTTTCAAAGCAGCTTTACAGTAAACCATATTGTTTACAACTTAAAACTTAATGCATTATAGTCACAGCAGACTAAAGATGGCTTACAGTATAATAATAATTTGTTACATTTATATAGCGCTTCTCTAGACACTCAAAGCGCTGTACGTAGTAAGGTGGGATATCTCCTCAACCACCACTACTGTGCAGCATCCACCTGGATGATGCGACGGCAGCCATATTGCACCACAACGCCCACCACACACCAGCTTACTGGTGGAGAGGAAACCGTGATGAAGCCAATCAGTGTATGGGGATGATTAGGAGGCCATGATGGTCAGAGACCAGTGGGTGGATTTGGCCAGGATGCCAGGGTAACACCTCTACTCTTTTCGAAGGACATCCTGGGATTTTTAATGACCACAGAGAGTCAGGAGCTCGGTTTAGCATCTCATCTGAAGTATGACTTTACATTGTGCAATGACAAAAACAATCAAGCAGTTTTTGAATAGCACATTAGCTATATATTTTGGTCCCACACACTGACAGAGAACTAATGCAACAGTGTGTGACACAAATGTGAAGTATGTTCTCTTTTCTCACCTGCATCCATGGGAATGGACGCATAACTTATTTGGACAGCAGCTCCTTCAGGATCCTCGTCTTCATCACTGTCAGGAGGAGGATGGGGCAGGAACATACCCATGGACTGCAAAAATGGTCATAATGATGACAAGAGGTTCATTTAAGAAAGTAATTGGTGAGTAATCCAACCAACACTGGTCCACATTGACTAACCAAAAAGACAGAAGCCTCCCTGTACCTCTATTCTGTCCTGGACGTCCTGCAGCTGCTCTGCGGTGGTTCCCTCGTCCGCTGGCTCTGTGTGAGCCGTTCATCCCGTCTGGGTCTTGATTCAGAGGCTGATAGTAGTACCCAGCATTGTCCTCGTCTCCGGCGCCTCCTTCCTCCTCCATGTCCTCTCCGCTCCACTCCTCCGGCGCCGCGGTGTCTGAGGGCCGGTCCTGCAGCGCATCTTCCTCGGGGTTCGGTAAGATTCTCTCGGGGCCCATCTCTCCGGCCCTCGCCACTTCCATTCACCAGCTGCTAACACACACAGCAAAACTTTCAGTTCGGCAAAGGGATCGGTAGCTGTTCAAACACGGCTCACCCCTTTTGCATGTTAGAAAATATCTATTTATACATGTTTATATGCGTGTTGTGTAGAATAAACAACCACTCGTCAAAGTAACGTTAAGATTAAAATTATGTTGGTTCATATAACGTTACACTTACAATTCCAGGGTATTGATTAGCGAATACGACTGTTTCCCATAAAAATAAACCTGCTGTAAATAATCTCTTATTACTTTCTCTTCTGTGGAGATCTTTTATCCGAATGTTTTTAGCAGCTGTATCTGTATCAGAGCTATTATTTGCTTCCGGTTCTGCGCAGAAGCACAACTGCGCATTGATTGCGTCACGACCAAGCGGCAGCCTCCTCTCTCTGGCCGTTTCTCAATACGAAGTACGTAAAGTCCGTACTTGTGTCCTCGGTAGTTCGGACTTCGGAAGTTCGACTTGGCAGTGCGAGTGCTTGTTTTTGTACTTGATAACGTCAGTCAGCTCAACTATATCGAAATATGATATCAAACACCACAGCCTCTTTTTGTTTTCATGTAAACATATTAATAGCCGCAAAAATGTAGTCCAGGGAACGTACATACATTACAGTGATGTAATGAAAACATATGGTAAACCATAGTAAAAAAAACTACAAATGTAAACATGTTTTGCTACACTAATCATAGTTTAACCATGGTATTTGTAGTAAAACTGTGGTTACAGGCTACAACTGGTAATAAAAACGCCCTAAAAACACAGTTAGCCGGTGTTCCGACACTCTGCTACCTCTCAGAATGAGCGACCCTGATAGATATTTAATAGCTGACAATATGTGCTACCTCTGTTTCTGAATCATTTATTAAGGTGGTAGTTCATTCTGATAGGTATTTAATAGCTGACAATATGTGCTACCTCTGTTTCTGAATCATTTATTAAGGTGGTAGTTCATTCTGAGAAAGAAGCTCATGTCGTTAGATTGACACAACAGCTTGAACTACTGGTAGCACATCCTGAGCGAGTAGGACAGATTGTCAGAACACCGGCTTTAACTAACGTTATAGTTATACAATTGTTAATTTTCGTAAGGGATTGTGTATAATAATGACAAATGTATTAATAAATTATGACATTTACATCACAAAATATCAGGGAGTGACATTTATTTGATGTGAAGGAGGGTTGCTGTACTGGGCTACGGTGCAGGGGGACTAATGACAGGTCATTGAAGGGTAATGTAACTGCTGTCGGAGTTCTGATTTTGTGCTAGCTCCGTGTGTTATTCGGCAATGTATAAATCTTCAGAGCGGGATTTTTTCAAACTTATTAGAGGTACAGAATACCACACAGCAACTTTAAGCCATTGCACCAAGCAAAAAGTAAAGATAGTTTGCCTAACAAGGTCTCCGCTCCGCGCATCAATTTGAATGATTTGTTTTTACCCACGGCATAAACGGAGATGACGTTTGTGTGGGCGTTGCCGACTGTCTTTATGAAGTGTTGTGAATATCGCCACGCGGGGGCGTTTCTGTGTGTTTGAGCGGGAAATGACCTGCTGCAAGATAGTCGCTTTTTCTTCCTGTGAAAGCTGTGAGTTCCTGTAGAAGAAAACCACACTTGTATTATTGTTATCAAAGAGAACGAAGACATTTGCAAAGTATGAACATATATTTTTGTGGAAGCATCCGCGGAGGGAGACAGGACGTGAATGTTTACCAGAGAATAGTGAAGAAATTACAGCTGTATGGCACGGTTTTGACGGAGCACGTGAGCTCTGGGAGTCTGTCTGAAAAAGGTGATTCACTTCTACTCTCTTTCTCTCAAAGTTGCGCTTATATTAATATTAAACATGTATCCATCTAGCATTGTTTGGTGTGTGAACTACTGCAAACAATGACATAGTCCTACTAGATGATTGCAGGTCAGCACTGAACATGTGTGCTTGGTCCAGGTGAAGATGCGGCTTTGGATGGAGATAAAGGCATTCATGATCGAGATATGGAGTGGCTGATGAAGTCTGATGGTGAGAGATCATATCACATGTTCATCATTTTGATATTCTTCATTGTATTGTTGTTCCACTGGAATTGTAATAATATGTGATCCTGGACCATAAAACCAGTCATAAGGGTCAATTGTTTTAAATTGAGATTTATACATCACCTAAAATCCGACTAAATAATCTTTCTATTGAGTATGGTTTGTTCGGACAATATTTGGCAGAGATACAACTACTAGAAAATCTTAAATCTGAGGGTGCAAAAAGAAAAATCAAAATATTGAGAAAATCGCCTTTGAAGTTGTCCAAATTAAGTTCTTAGCAATGCATATTACTAATCAAAAATGAAGTTTTGATATATTTACTGTAGAAAATTTACAAAACATTTTAATGGAACATGATGCTTACTTAATATCAGGGCTTGAAAACAAAAAAAATTAAATCTGTTCACTCCGAGCAGAATCGATAAAATGTTTCTGTTCCTGCATCCCTCATGTATTATTATTAGTACTGTCAATCAAAGAAAATTAACCAATTGATCACAACATTTTAATCCCACCTAACATTACATTTTTTAAATATACTTTTATATTGCAATAATTAATGTACAAACAATATAAAGACAGTATATTTGTTTAATGCCAACTTTTTGGCTGACAAAATGCCAGTATTATTCATAACTGAAGGCCAGTATCACTGATACTAATACTACTGATGTCTCTATAATTGTTTTCCCCTAATATTTAACCATTGATTATAGCCATTCAGCATTACAGTTATAACGGAGTTATCAATTTGAGCATTTATTAGACTTAAAAAAAACGTCTTATTTAAGTGAACTTAATATTCATGTAAACCTATTATAATAAATGTCACATTTAGATAACTGCCATCTAGAATATACAGAAATTGAATAAAGTTATCAAAACCATAGATGGACCCCTTAAAGCTATAAAAGTTATTAATGTACTTTTTTCTAGTCTCTGATTGACAGACATCACAGACATGGTTATTAGGTTATAAGCCTGCTGTTGCTTTAAGAGCTGCTGCTAAACGTGACGCAAATCTGACATGCATTGTTTCATGCACTGCATGCATATTTTCTCTCAACTCTCTTTACCTTTTGAAATTGTAAGTGACGTGACATACGACCAAGTATGGTGACCCATACTCTAAATTTGTGCTTTGCATTTACCCTCCAAAGTGCACATATACACACACACACAGTGAACACACATCCGGAGCTGTGGGTAGCCATTTATGCTGCGGCGCCCGGGGAGCAGTTAGGGATTTGGTGCCTTACTCAAGGGCACCGAGTCGTGGTATTGAGAAGCAAGGCGCTCAGCTCCTCTGATAACCCTGAAGCAGCCACACATGAAGGCCCCATAGCTATGGGCTCGGGTGCCACACCGAGCCGCTCACCTGGGATAGCATATCCTTCCTGATGGGGATCGGCCAGGGCGGTGCCACCAGCAGCTCTTTCAGGTCTGGGAACCAAGGCTGGTTCGGCCAGTTCGGGGCAATGAGTATCCTTGCATAACACCAGTGGCAATATCTTGATCGGAGGAAATGCATACAGCCTGGCTGCTGGCCAGCGCGTCTCCTTCCAGCGGGGAGTGAGACAGGGACAAGAACAGCGGGCAGTGCGTATTCTCGCTCGTGGCGAACAGATCCACCTCCGCTCTCCCGTAGCAGTTCCAAATCGTCCGAACCAACTCGGGGTGCAGCCTCCTCTCCTTGAGGAATCCCCGTCCTCGAAAGCATGTCCACCCCGCAGTTCAGGAGACCGGGGATGTGCGCTGCTCTGATGGAGAGGCGACAGTCCGCCCATAGCAGGAGATTCGTTGCCTGCTTGCACAGAGCCCTGGAGCGAATGCCTCCCTGGTGATTTATATATGAAACCACGGACGTATTTTCGGTGCGAATCAGTACATGTTGCTGTTCTAGTTGCGTCCGAAACTCCTTTAGAGCCAAGAAGACTGCTTCCAGCTCCAAGCAGTTTATGTGCCACCGGCTCTGAGGTTCCGACCACAGTCCCGAAGCTAGCATTCCCTTGGACACTGTTCCCCAGCCGTGAGTCGATGCGTCCGACGTGACCACCACGCGCAACGCTACCGAGCCCAGGGGAAGTCCCCAGCTGAAGAGATCTGGGTTGCGCCACAGCATCAGAGCTTCGATGCAGCCGCGGTTGACCACGATGCTCAACCGTCCCGAAGTCCATGCCGTCCAAGGGACTCGAGATTTCAGCCATAGCTGCAGCGGGCGCATGTGTAATAATCCCAGATGGCATCCCGCTGAAGCCGACGCCATGAGTCCCAGCAGCCTCTGAAATTCCTTCAAATGAAAAGAGCTGCCTTGCCTGAAATGCCGTGCCTTCCCGTGAGAGGCGGACTCTCATCTCCACGGAGTCTAAGCACACTCCCAGATATGTTATGGACTGACTCGGGGCGAGAATGCTCTTCTGCATGTTGACACATAGCCCTAGGGACTCCAAGTGAATAAGCAGCGAGTCTGTGTCTGATTAGCTTGTCCCGGGACTGATCTAAAATCAGCCAATCGTCCAAATAGTTTAGAATGCGCATCCCGCTCATTCTGAGGGGGGAAAGTGCAGCATCTATGCACTTCGAAAAAGTGCATTGGGCCAAAGCCAGCCCGAATGGTAGAACAGAGTATTGGTTTGCTGTGCCCTCGAAAGCAAACCTCAGAAAGCGTCTGTGATGTGGTGCTATCTGAATGTGAAAGTACGCATCCTTTAAATCCACGGACGCAAACCATTCCCCGGGGTGAATTTGCGCCAGGATCTGTTTTAGCGTTCACATCCTGAACGGACGCTTGCCAAGCGCTCTGTTGATGGGTCTGAGATCTAGAATCGGGCGGAGCCCCCCGTCTCTTTTGGGTATCACGAAATAGCCGCTGTAGAAACCGCTCTCCTGTTCGTTCGGAGGGACTTTTTCTATCGCTCCTTTTTCGAGCGTACCTCTTGTCTCAGAACCTGCGCGTTTCGAGGCAATGTTAGGGACTGCACCACGCCTTTGAAACGGGGCGGTCTGAGTCTGAATTGAAGGGTATACCCACGCTTTATCACACCGAGTAGCCAGCGCGAGATTCCCGGAATAACTTCCCATGCTTTCAGGGACTGATATAGCTGCTTTAATAGCTTGGTTGACGGATGAGCCGGCAAGTGATGCGCGACTATCCTTTGTGGGGGCGGTGACTCTGCACTGCTCTGAGGCGGGGTGAGCTGCGTCGCACTGACTGAGTGAGGAGGAAAGAGCTCTTTTTGTGAGGATGTATGCGTTTTTATTGAACAACATGCAAGAACACAAACACTGTGAATGTCACTCTCGAGAACCTTGCGCTACATTCTGGATCGCTTGGGAGCTGGATCTCCGGTGCGCTCCTCCCTCCTCACGACACCCTCAGGAAGACGGCTTGGAGGCTGCTGGCGGCCTGGTGTTTCGACGAGGGCTCCTCCGCTGCCCTTGGTGCCTTTTTCCCAGACCTGGCCACACCTTCCTCCTCATGTCCGGCTCCCGCCTAGGGGCCGCGGTTGCTGCTTCGGGCCTTTCCTCGCTTCTCTGGGGTGGGCGGGTCGCCTAGGACGATCTGGAACAAGAAGGTGGCTGGAACGAGTGCCTCGGCATGACATGGCTCATGGCCTTTTTTGCTGGCTAGATGGGCTGTCATCCTGCATGGTTTGGAGGGTTGGATGGTTTCTGCCAATGCAGGACACAGGTGTGCAGCGACAGTCTCCTCGACGGGGGGCATGCACACATACCCGTGGGCTTCCGCCCCGTCCACCTGAGAGAACATGGCCTGTGTCGCTGAGTGGACTCGACCCGACCACGCCTTAATGAGCTGATCGTGGACGTCGGGAAAAACCGGCACCGACGTTCTCGTGTTTAGTTGACGGCGGCTGGACCTGAAGTACCAGGAATCTAGTTTGCTCTTGACAGGCTCCACTGGAGGATTCCAAGCAAGCTCCAGCTCCTGGACCGCCTTGTTCATGACAATTATGAGCTCCTCTTGGAGGTCTGAGGGGCCTTCGCTGCCGGAGCGGTCCCGCTCTGATTCAGCCAATTCCTCCTTCTCTGAGGCTGAAATGGACATGGAGTCCTCCTCGCCCTCCTGGCCGAAGGAAACAAAATCTGCGACGGGCGGAGGGGGACGGAAACAACCATCGGAGAAGGTAACTGGGCATTATAGCGACCTTTGGGAACGGTGGCTTCGCGCCAAATTGTCATCCCCACCTTCGAGTGGGGAAGGGGGGCCCACTAGCGGCACGTTGGCGGCAGTGGGCCTAACCCTGAAGAGGCCACGGGCCACATTCCGGTGAGTCCTCAGCACGTGCAATGGCAGATCTGCACATTGTGCGCAGTCAGACTCCTCCAGAGCCGCCTCCGCATGGGCCAGGCCCAGGCAGGCAATGCAGTGGTCGTGGATATCCGGTGGGTTTTCGATCAGTCCCCCGCAGATACGGCAGTAGGACATCATCTTACAGGAATCGGTCTTGAAGGAAAAGATTCTGATGTAAAAGATTCTGATGTTGCGGGCTCCGCATTTATACTGCCTCTCGAGCTCATCATATTTGCATGCTTTGCGACAATTAGCCAGTCAATTGGACTGGCGTGAGCAATAGGACTTCAGGAAAGGTTGGAGGGAAGGAGTTCCCATAACGGAGAGTTTCTCCATGATGTCTCGTGAAAGTTCGTAAGGGAACCTTGTAAAAGCCATAAGCATAAATATCACTGAGATGATACAGATGGAACAGACAGACATTTTCATGCAATTCTTCTGGCAGGATATTTTTTTAATGGAAATATCTCATCGTTCACTGATCTAAAAAGCATTTGCCTTCTTGTTTTGCTGTAGGACAGCAATTGTGAGTAAATGTTCGGTCATCTCTTTAGGACTGTAATATGAAGAGTGAATAAAGTAAATATCTTTAGCGATAGTGTGAAAGTGAATAGCACATAACAGGTACAATTACTGGTATAAACATAGATGTCAATTAGTACAATATGCGTTACATGACTAAACATGCGTCATCGTTTTCACAGTCCACACTACAACTCGAAAACTGAATTTTCAAATGTATCTACTTTGGAGAGCGTTTTCCAAAACTGGTCAAAACGTTTTTCTTGACAAAACACCATCTCAGTATGGACGGAAGGCCTAAACGGAGAGAAAAATGTGTTTTAAAACGAAAATGTATTAGTGTGGACATGGCCTTACAAGCAGGTGTGATTTGGAGCTGATTGGAATTAAACTGCAGAGCTGCATATCAGCAACTGCAGCAAATTGCATATTTTTGCTCCGTTTGAGCCTCTAAATTAAACGTATGTACTTAGTTTTATTGCTTTTTAAATGTAACGGTTTAGTATACTTATGGACAAAATTGTTATGTATTTTAAGTATTTTATGCATAAGTTTTGTATCATATTTGACACATAGGGATTTTATGGTCCATATAGTATGGAACAAAATAAATTTGGACTATTTCATGACTGGCTTTACAGCGTTAATTATCATCATTAATGCACTTTGACTCTTAATATGCTACAGTGGCCCCATGTAGTACTTAGACCAGTGGTCTCAAACTCAATTCCTGAGACCCAAAACTAAGTACATAACAGTTTAATTTAGAGGCTCAAACTGGGCAAAAATATGCAAGTTGCTGATATGTATATGGCCAAAATTTCAAATTTTAATGAGAATCAATTAGGTCTTTATAACAAAATAACAAACTACTCATATTTATTAGCATTTTATCGGAGTTGTCTATCTATATCTCCCGGTAATGTCTTAATAAGATGAAATATGAATGCATGTTCGATTAGGGCTGCACAATTAGTCGAATTTCTAATTGCGATTACGATAATGGATGCCACGATTACATAATCGTTCAAAGACGCGATTACAAAAATATAAAAAATGCCCACTTGCATTATTCTGTGTGCTTAAGAGGTGTTTGCAGCGCGGGGTTTAACAAACTCAAACACACTAGATAAAATACATTTTGTCTAACTGATAGTCGTTGTCACTCTGTTGTGCATGATAGGTATGTTAAATGCCAAACTGAACTGCGCACCACACTGACCTTTTATCCGCTCGCCTCAAAAGAAAATGAGCTTAGAGCGTATGCTTTTATTACCGTTACCAGTCGTGATCACGCACTAAGCAATGCTGTGAAATCCAGTAAGAAGCACTTGAGTTAAGTGCAAAGTTCTCCAGTACAGATCACGTCTCTTTAATTTAAACTAAATCTGAGCTGTTCAACACTGCTGCAGAAAGCAGCAGAAACAGTGCAACAACGATCCAGTTAGATGTTTCAATCCACAAATCACCCACATTTACAAATATGTAGCATTATTAGACCTTTATTTCCCTTTTTTTCTTTTAGATTTAGTATAACATTATTATACCATGCATAATTTTACCTTTTTTGTTTAAAGAAGAAACCAAACCAATGTATAGTTGACATTTGAGGCTCAATGCTATAAAAGTTGAGGAAGAGTGTTTTCAGCCTTTTTTAAATATATTTTATATACAAATATGGAATGCAGCTTCAAACAATGGCATAAATGTTCAAAATAATCGTTATTAATAATCGCTATTACAATCTCAAGGGAATAGTCAACAATTAAGATTTTTGTCATAAACAATTATGGGATATTTAAAAATTAACTCCAAGTCTAATGGATTATCAAATATGATTTTTCTAAAAATGTATCAATGGAAATTCAAGTATAATACATATTACATATATTTTAAGTTATTCTTACATTTACTTTATAAAAATAAAAAAGACACATGTACCACAACCCGGAGAAAGATGTATTAACAATTATAGTAAAACTTATTTTACTTTAAGACTTTTATCAGTAAGCATTTTCTCTGGAGCTCTTGACTGTCTTAGTTCTGTTGGATCAGGCTCCGTCACAATCTCAGTGATTTCTGTCTCAGTCATAGTAGCTGAGGTGACACAGCCGTTTTTAGGAGTCGGATATGAGCTCGGCCGAGCTGTGGCACTCAACAAAAGGTTTTTCTGTCTCCGTCTCAGTGATTCAGTGTGGTTTTCTGTCTCTGTCTCAGTGATAGTAGCTGAGGTGACACAGCCGTCTTTTGCAGTCGGTTATGAGCTCGGCCAAGCTGTGGCACTCAACAAAAGGGTTTTCTGTCTCTTCAGACCTTCTTCTGTGAAGGATTACAAATTTTATTCTATGTTTGATTTGAATTCACGTCCTGACTAAGAGGTGTCGGGCAAGGCAAAGGTGCTTGAGATTGTTTCCTGACCATTTGGGCTTGGGACAGCTGTGCCTTTTGTAATGGTAAGATCAAGGAGTTAGACTACTGAGAGATTCAACCTTTGTTAGGTTTATTGGACCACGGGAAGGTTCCTGTAATTAACTAACGCCTCCCTCAGATGTTTGCTTTGTTTGATGTTTGTCTCCACCTCTAAGAATCCCTCCTCCAAAAAGACCTATAAGATACCCTGTAAAAATGACTTAAGATGAGATCTTCGATGACTGCAGATAACAACACATGTCATAGAATAAAGAAATTCTGCTGACGATCGAATCCGAAGTCTCCTGGTCTTCTCTTCTGAGTTTTCTACTTTAGAAGAACAGAGTTTTCAACAGATGCTGCCGTGTCCCGGATAGAGTTCCAGCTTCCTCACCTGAAAAACTTCAAGCTAAAACAAAGATCTGCATCTTTTGGAATCCAGCGAAACTTCAAGCTGAACAAGGATTCCCAGACTGAATTTTTCTCTCAACCAAAAGGGTTGTGGTGAGTGTGCTGTCTCTATTCCAAAAGAACCTAAGACCAGTGTATCCTCTGTGCCGTCAGAGAAGAGTTAACATACATCTGTAGGGTTTTGTTTAACTAAAGTTATCCTCTGTTTCAGGCAGGGAAGGTTAGCATTTCATGCTAATAATTTTGTTTATCCTCTGTTCTTGTAGGCAGGGACGTGTATCCTCTGTTTCAGGCAGGGAAGAGTTTATCCTCTAAAAATTTTTATTTTAGAGATGAGTTTATCCTCTAAAGTTTTTGATTTTAGAGATAAAAGTATCCTCTGTTCTTGTAGGCAGGGACGTTTATCCTCTGTTTTCAGACAGGGAAGAGTTTATCCTCTAAAGTTCTGCTTTTAGAGATGAAATTTTATCCTCTGTTCTTTCAGGCAGGGAAGATTTTGGCATTTACGTGCTAATTTTGGTTTATCCTCTGTTGTTTCAGGCAGGAAGGTTTTTAGCATTTACGTGCTAAAAAACAAGTGTACCCTCTGTTAATCAGAGAAGTGTTTGTTTTGTTTGTGTGGTACCGAAGAAACTTACAAAATGGTTAGAATGAATGCTAGGCTGATTCCAACCACAGAAAAGAGTGGTCTTGCGACTCCTCTGTGGTCAGATAGTGAATTCAAAACACTGTTAGAAAAAAATGGACCTAATAGTCACTGAAAAAGTTAGACAAGAACTAACGCATGAAATATGAGATTCATCCAGACAAGACTTGGTCAGTAGATGAGTGTAAAAAGGTACTAGGAGCAAGTATTCGTAAGAACAATGTGAAAGGCATTATCTGTTGTCACAGGGAATTCAGTGTAACGCTAGCGACACAACAGTCTCAGCGTAACTGAGCTAGAGAAACAGAACAATGAACTCCGTGCTAGAATATACACTTTGACCAAGAAATTGAACCTCAAGAAAGAGGCAAAACTGATGTGGAAGTAAGTCAGCCTGATAACATTTACCCTGATTTACAAGCGTTTTTGAAACAGATGTAGCTCTCCAATCAGTAACTGATGTGCCTGTAAATTCCTTCAATGTGTGTGGTGCGAGGAGGAGATCTCAGGGGATTGAGGAAACTGATAGTGTTCCTCTCAATTCTTCTGTGGTGCAAATACAAACTGTTGCCAAAGCTTTAGGTCCTAAAGATATAGAGACTATCTCAAAGTTTAC
Source organism: Gymnocypris eckloni scoliostomus (assembly GCA_027564155.1). NCBI lineage: Eukaryota > Metazoa > Chordata > Actinopteri > Cypriniformes > Cyprinidae > Gymnocypris > Gymnocypris eckloni. The sequence continues at coordinate 17,855,203 of CM050429.1, read as the reverse complement.
CAGTCAGCACGCACACATTTTTCTGAATTTAGAAGAACATTGATCAGTAAAATGCGTCTTTATGACATGTCGTTGACAGAAGTCACGCAGCTGATGTCACAAATACTAACTGAATCTGAATTCAACAGTTTTGAATCTGCTGTCACTTCTGAACTACGAAATGCCAGTAAGGGTGATTTAAGAGAAGGTATTTTGAAAATCCTAAAGAATATCTTAGGACCCAAAATAGATTGGTCTAGAATTACTACCTGTGTGCAAAGGAAAGAAGAAACTGTGAGTGAATATACTGAGAGATTTTGTCAGTCAGCTGTAATCTACAGTGGAATTGTTGATGACCCTGAAAGTGTGCTAGATGACAAGGGACCCTTGGTTCGTATCTGGTCAGATGGCCTTGTAGCCGAATACAGAAAAGCTTTACCATTCTTAGATCTAACTTGGTCTAACAGAACTCTCAGAAGTAACCTAGACAGGTTAACTACATGGGAAAGAGATGCTGATGTCAAAGCAAAAGTAAGAGTAGCAGCAGCTACGTTTAACACAACGAAACAAGACAATAGATGGTCTAAAAGAAGCAAATGCAAATACTGTGAAAAATTTGGACATTGGGAGAAAGAGTGTAGGAAGAAGTTGCAAGATAGTAAAAGAAATGCTATGCATAATTCTGCTCCTTCTCAGCCTGCACACAACCCTGAAGTAGTTCCGCCAGTGACCACTGAAACTATAGGACAGTTAGTTCAGGCTCTTCTAAGAGCACAACAAGACCAGGAAAAAACTAATTATTGGGGCTGTGGTAGCTACCTTTCCCCTGTAATCCAACACAATGACCAAAGAATTTTTGTGAAAGGTAGCATAAAAAGAAAGAGATTGATTTTTGCTTGATACAGGTGCAGAAATTACAGTAATTCCTACAAAATTGGCACAAGGTTTAAACATCCCATACAAGAAAACCAAACTTTGTTTAACTGGTGTAATAGGTGAAGATTCTGTTTTGTATGAAACTCCGCCCATAGAGGTACAATTTGGCCCAAAAACTCTGACTACAAAATTACTATGCGCTCCATTAAATACAGGTGCAATTTTAGGCATGGATCTTCTGAGACAAATAAATCTAACTTTAGACATGTCCTCAGAATCTACTAGCATAAAAATTTCCTCAGCACAGATTTCTACCAATAATGCAACCCCTCCAGTATGTTTTCTTACAGAATCATCCAATTTGGGCTAAAGACAAGGATGATTGTGGGTTGTTGACAGGTGTAGAACCAGTTAAATTGACAGGAACTCCACCTCCGGTCACCAAACAATATCCGATTAATAAGGAAGCTATACAGGGAATCAAACTTATTGTAGAAAATTTGCTGATGCAAGGAGTGCTAGTTAAAACCAACAGTCCATGTAATTCACCCATATGGCCCATCAAGAAATCTAATGGGACATGGAGACTTACAATAGACTACAGAGTAGCCAATAAACATATTGATAAAATCACCCCCCTAGTGGCAGATCCATCTACAATTTGTAATGGCTTACCATTAGATTGTAAGATTTTTCAGTAATTGATATGTCTAATGGATTCTTTTCTGTACCGTTGCACTCTGACAGCCAGCCATGGTTAGCTTTACAGTTGACTATGAACAATACCAGTGGACACGATTGCCACAGGGATTTCAAAACTCCCCAACCATATATCATCAGGCTGTCAGGCGTGATTTGTGTGACCCAGAATGTCCGGTAAAACAGTCCACTATGATCCAATATGTTGATGATATTTTGATTGCCTCAACAGATCATGAGGTACATCAAACTGAATTGGCATCATTGTTGGACTATTTGCATAAAAGGACACAAATGCAGCTTTCACAAAGCTCAAGTTGCTAAAAAGCAAGTCACATTTCTGGGTCAAACAATTGGTGCAGGAAATAGATCCATTACACAGGATCGGCGGCTTCAGTCAAAGCCATACCTCCGCCTAATACCATTAAAACACTCCGCTCATTTTTAGGAACAACAGGTTATTGTAGACCTTGGATTGAAGACTATGCCTCGATTGGCTCAGCCTCTCTATGATTTGTTGAAAGGCCATGGTAAAGATTCAGATACTGTTTGTATGGAAGAACTTCATCTCAAAGCTTTTAATGATTTGAAAAGAGCACTATGTCAAGCACCAGCATTAGGAATTGCCCAATCTGATAGACCCTTTGTGCTTTATGTCCATGAACACTTAGGCTTTATGACTGCATGTCTAATGCAAGATCATGGGGGCAGCTTACGCCCAATTCATTACTATTCCGGTAAACTTGACATAGTCGCTCAAGGTATGGGCCCATGCCTCAGAGCAGTACAGGCAGTTCATCTAGCGCTTCAGGCTTCATCAGGAATGGTGTTAGGTCAGACTGTAAACGTAAAATGCCCTCACGCAGTGTCCGCACTAATGAATCAAGCAAAAGTCACTTCTGTCACCTCCTCCCGTTGGGGAAATTGGTTAGCAACTCTCACAGCCCCGAATATTGTTATACAGCGTGCACCAGTCACGAACCCATCCTCATGTATGATGTCTGCAATGACTTGGTTGTGTTAGAGGATGAGCGAAATGACTCATGATTGTGTTCGCTTACATATGCAGCGACAAGTGAAATAGCAGAAACTCCCATAGAGAGCATGGGGTGGAGTTGTTTGTTGATGGTTCAGCTCAAGTTATTGAAGGTAACAGGCGAGCAGGATATGCAGTAACTTCCACCACTGAAGTAGTTGCTTCAGGTCGTCTTCAGATCATTTTTCAGCTCAAGCTGCAGAACTAGTAGCCTTAACTAGAGCATGCACGCTAGCTTCAGGATCGGTTGCAAATATCTACACAGATTCCAGGTATGCTTTTGGGGTAATTCATGATTTTGGTGTCATTTGGCAAACCAGAAAATTTCTAACTTCTGCTGGATCCCCATTAAGCATGCTGGATTAGTGAAAGATTTAATGTTTGCCATGAAACTCCCAAAATTAGCAGTGATCAAAGTGAAAGCACATCTCACAACTAATACTACGGAAGCTAAAGGTAATGCTCTTGCTGATGTAGCGGCTAAACAGGCTTGTTTCTATGCAACTGTACAAGTGTGTTCAGGTAGTACAGCACAGAAGATAATTCTACCTCCTGAATCAATCGTTGATCTGTATAAAGGCGTTCCTCTATATGAAGCATGGACATGGTTGAACAAAGGAGCCACTGTGGATTCATCCGGCTGCTGGACCAAAGGGAAAGTATGTTGCTCCCGAATCACTGTTGCCATATTTGGCTCAACAAATACACAGTTTGGGTCATAGTGGTCCAGCAACGATGAATCACAGGTTCTCAAATCAATGGTGGAATCCAAAATTCAGAAAGCAGCCACTGAAACAGTCAAGAGATGTGTTACATGTCAGAAAAATAATGATGTACCAGCAGCCATTACACCAGCAGCACATACCCCAGCTCCACCAGGGCCATTTCGTCACCTGCAAGTTGATTACATATCGTTGCCCCTTGTAAAGGAAAAACTGACGTTTTGGTAGTAATAGACAAGTTCTCAAGATGGGTAGAAGCTTATCCAACAGGGCGCTACAGCTGCACATACTGCTAAATGTCTTGTCACTGATTTCATTCCCAGATGGGGATTACCAGATTGCATTGACTCAGATCAAGGTACCCACTTCACAGGACAGGTAGTCAAGGAAGTGTCTAGAATGTTGAAATTAAGTGGAACCTTCACTGTCCCTATGGGCCACAAACATCAGGACAGGTTGAGCGATCAAACAGAACAATCAAAACCAGGCTGTAGTAGTAAGGAGGTTCGGCTTTTCTAGACATCTGATCGTGGGACTGAACTCAAATTCATGTGGTTGGACGCCAAATGCGGATGCCCGCGGTATCTGTGTAGTATGAGAGGTGAATCCACCTAACAACATTGGCTTTAAGATGCCAGTAGGAGCTGAGCCTCATGTAGAAAACCATCACAAAGGCCGCCCAATGCAGAGTGCCAGATGCCAGGATTGAGTCGTGAGGCAGGAGAACTGGCTCAGCAGGCGCGAAGGTGGACATTTCACAATGGGTACCTCCAGGTCAATGGGTCATGATTACATTCTTTGAAATAAAACAAGCTCATTAGAGCCCTATAGTGTATGGCAGTGCATACGGACCACAAGAGAGGTCTTAAGTGAGTCGTTGATTACAGCAGCTGCAATGAAGGTGGACACACAATGGGAAGGAAACTTGGACTCAATGGGTCCTGTTTGATTTGAATTCACGTCCTGACTAAGAAGGTCGGGCAAGGCAAAGGTGCTTGAGATTGTTTCCAAGGTGATATTGATTACAGACCATTTTGGGCTTGGGACATGTGCTATATTAAGGTTGCCTTTTGCAATGGTAAGATCAAGGAGTTAGACTACTGAGAGATTCAACCTTTGTTAGGTTTATTGGACCGCACGGGAAGGTTCCTGTAATTAACTAACGCCTCCCTCAGATGTTTGCTTTGTTTGATGTTTGTCTCCACCCCAGAATCCCTCCTCCAAAAAGACCTATAAGATACCCTGTAAAATGACTTCAGTGATAGTAGCTGAGGTGACACAACCGTCTTTTGCAGTCGGTTATGAGCTCGGCCAAGCTGTGGCACTCAACAAAAGGGTTTTCTGTCTCTTCAGACCTTCTTCTGGAAAAGGTATTGAGACTCTCTCCCACATCGAATGTGACCCTGGTTTTGGCAGGTTTTATGATTCACCCAGAAACATGGATATTTTTCATCTCTTACCCTCCAGTGCTGTCTGCCATGATCCACAAATTATCCACAAACTCGCTCTTCCAAGTCCAGGACTACACAGAGGATGAAATCGAGAGTATCTTGGAGAAATATTTTGATAGTATCACCAAGAAATGATGAGCACATTTGAGGAAATCATAACAGATAAGCGTAACTTCTATATGCTTCTCTCACTTTAGAAAGTCAGTAGGATGGTCTTCCTTTGGCTGGCATTCTATATAACATTTTCAGAGAAAATACAAATTAAGCAGTGTATTGTGACTTACATGTGAATAAATCTGTTTCAGCTAAACACTGGTGTTACACTGGGTAATATACTGTAAATAAATGGTGCATAAATATCACACTGTGGGTGGTATCCAGAGAAAGGGTTGAGGTCCACACTGTCATTGTTTTGAATTGTCCACCAGGGGTCACTTGATGTCTTTGTACTAAAGCATTTAGAAGAATCAGAATGAGCTTTATTTCCAGGTATGTTTACACATACGAGGAATTTGTTTTCATGACAGAAGCTACCGCAGTGCAACAGAGTGACAGTGACAGAACAAAAAAACACAGATAATAAAAAGAGGAATTAAAAAGAACACGTAAATAAGGAATACAAATTGACAATTGTATGTACAGGTATATAACAATGGACAGTTTTGTATGTAAACGTATATTATGTGCAATACGCCGAGGGAAGAAACTGTTTCGATGTCTGGTCGTTCTGGTGCTCAGGGCTCTGTAGCGTCGACCAGACGGTAACTGATCAAAGGAGTGTGCTGGATGTGAGGGGTCCAGAGTGATTTTGACAGCCCTTTTGCTCACTCTGGATGAATACAGTTCTTGGAGAGGGGAGGGTGTACCAATGATTCGCTCAGCAGTCCGAACTACCCTCCGTAGTCTTCTGAGGTCAGATTTGGTAGCTGAACCAGACAGTTATAGAAGTGCAGAGGACGGATTCAATGATGGGAGAGTAGAACTGTTTCAGCAGCTCCTGTGGAAGGTTCCTCAGCTGGCGAAGGAAGAACAACCTATACTGGGCCTTTTTTTACAATGGAGTCTGTGACTGTACCACTTCAGATCCTAAGAAATTGTGGTGCCCAGGAATCTGAAGGACTCTACTGCTGGCACAGAGCAGTTCATGATGGTGAGTGGGGGGAGAGCAAGGGGGTTTCTCCTGAAGTCCACAGTTTTGAACGTGTTGAGCTCCAGGTTGTTAAGACTGCACTAGACAGCCAGCTCCTTAACCTCCTGTCTGTAAGTAAGCAGACTCGTCACCATCCTGGATGAGGCTGATCAGTGTGGTGTAGTCCACAAACTTCAGGAGCTCGACAGAGGGGTCTTTAGATGTGCAGTCGTTGGTGTAAAGCAGCGGTTCTCAGTTCCAGTCCTCGCGCCCCCGCTCTGCATGTTTCTCTTATCGCTTCAGACGTTTGTTCTATTCGGACGTAAGTGCCCTGTGAAGTGGACATCTCGGGATATTCCGCCATGATTCCAGTTCGAACCGAACATATATGTTCCATGCAAGGGGCATTGAAGTGTGCGAGACGTGAATTGAAATTTTATATATTAACAGAGGTATAATATGTCACACATGTCCGTGTGAAGACATTGCGTAGCGCAAATCCATGAATGAATGAATGTTCCGAAGTGAAGTAAACTTCAACGGATTCCCCTGCTCAGGAAGTAGGGAGAAATGGACTCTGTGTAGGGACCATGTCAATCGGAGCGCAGTTCATGCATGGAGTGCACTTCTAATGAGCAGATTACCTGAATCAGGTGTGTTAACTAATGGCGCTTTTCCACTGCACGGTACGGTTCGGTACGGTTCACATTTGGGGGGTTTTCCACTGGGTACTGTACCTGGTACCTGGTACTTTTTTAGTACCACCTCGGCCGGGGTTCCAAGCGATCCGTACCGTTACCAAAACGTGACGCGTAAACTCTACTGATCACTGATTGGCCGGAGAAAATCGTCATTACTGCGTCACTGAACTTGCGACACGAGACCCTCCTCTACAGCCCGACCCGCTAGATTTAAATCAGCACAGCCAGCGAAGGATCGGATGCAACTTTTGTTTGAAGAAACGCACCTTTTTGTATCAATCAAAAATAGCAGTGTCGTTGTCTGTTGAGGAAGTACAGACGTTCCTCTCGTTGACAGCCAAGGAGCGGATCCAGCGAGAACTTGATGGGGCGATGCGGAATTAAAAAATCTTGTGTATATACTTTTGCACTTTGTATATTTTTAGAGTACGTTTTCTGTTTATATTTTTACATTTGTAACTGTGTTTTGCTTCAATTAAAAACAATCTGATTGAATAATTGTACCTCCAGACTATATTAAATATGTATTATTGTATGAGCACGTAATGAACCTCTTGAAAAAGAAAAATGATTAATGCCACGATGATACAAACCAAAAAAAAAAAAAACAAGGGATACATTGAACATTTTGAAATATTATTCAAAAGTTTATTGATAATTCACAGAAGATTCTACATGAATTGTTAACTATTCAAGTAACGCAGCACACCTGTGAACATCCCTGCATTCCTCCTCTACAGTCTGTGGCACAGTTTCTGCTGCTGGGGGTAAATCCCAAGCATTTTCATAGGCTTGTCCATTGCTGTTAAAAACATCCACATGCCGAGAATGCAAAACACAATTCCGTCGATATGCTCCTTTGTTGTACGCTCGTTTGTGGCGCATTTACGATGATGTTACGGCAGTAGAGGCGGCGCCACTATAACGACACGTGAATAATCCTGCCCACTCTAAAGCGTTATTAACTGCAGTGGAAATGCAAACCGACCCGAACTGAGCCGTGCCGTAACGAGCCGTTCCGAACCGTGCCGTACCATGCAGGGAAAAGCGCCATAAGAGAGTCATGCAAAATATGCAGAGCGGGAGGGCGCGAGGACTGTAAAGTATTTTTTTATTTTAAAATGGACACGACCCATAGCCTATAGAGCGAGAGAGAGACAACTGCGTTACAGACCGATCTCGAGTCCCTCCATAGAGCTCCAGAAGGATGCTCTGATCCAAAGTCAAATCACTGTAGGTGCTTTTGAAATCAGTGAGGGTGCTTGCCTTCATGCACATCCATTTTTTACATATATTTTGTCCAGTCCATAGTTATGAATGGTTATCACAATGTCATTGCGATTTCGAGAGAATATGCGGGTGTCACTTCCGAAAGTTTGTTGCAAGTATGCCACATTGATCCTCTTTGTAGCATGAAAAACAAAACTTTTATTCAAATCAAGAAAGCGTGCAAAAGTGCGCTTCCTTTAAAAAGTTGTCTCTCATTTCAGTTTATCGTGATCTCTAATTTCGCTATAATCAATTAATCTGTCAACATGGCACAATTAATCTCTTATTTACATCACCTTTACACTTTGTTCATTACAAGAGCTTCCAGAACTCTGGACTGAACAAGAGCACTTGCGTTCTGAGCAGTGCAGAGTGGATTCTGACTCACTAAAACTCCTCTGATTGACCATTGTGTTATAGAAATAAATAGATATGTCTCTGATTTGCTACAATTTACAACGCTGCAAAAACAGAGCGCAAACACAAATACACATTTGATTTTGACCTGTGGCAGCTGCCAGTTATTTTTGTTTTGTTGTCTGTTTAGTTGCTTCTTTCCTGAATCTTGAACTTGGTTACATATTTTTTTCTTAAATTGTCCTGGCGACCCATTTTTTAAGTCTTGCGACCCACCCGAGGGTCACGACCCAGGGTTTGAAAACCATTGGTGTAGAGGGAGAAGAGCAGTGGGGAGAGAACACAGTCCCGAGGAGCTTCAGTGCTGATCATATGGGTGCTGGATGTGTATTTTCCCAGCCTCACTAGCTTCTGCCTGTCTGTCAGGAAGCTGGTGATACACTGACGGACGGAGGTGGGCACGGAGAGCTGAGTTAGTTTGGGCAGGAAGAGGTTTGTGATGGTAGTGTTAAAGGCCGAGTTGAAGTCCACAAACAAGATCCTCACATAAGCCCCAAATTTGGCCAAATGTTGCATAACATAATGCAGTCCCATGTTGTCTGCATCGTCCACAGACCGGTTTGCTCTGTAGACAAACTGAAGAGGATCCAGCGAGGGTCAAGTGATGTCCTTCAGGTGGGCCAGCACCAGTTTTTTAATTGACTTCATGACCACAGACGTTAGAGCCACAGGCCTGTAGTCATTTAGTCCTGTAATTTTGGATTTCTTTGGGTTGGGGATTAGGGTTGTAACAGATTTTGACGGTATGATAATTGTCTCAGAAAATATCACGGATTCATGGTATCATGGTATACGGTATTAAACAATCAAAACAGGTTTTTTTTTGGTTGACAAAGCATTTGTTTATTCAAATTTAATTCATCATAAACAATCAAGTAGATTTCATCGTTGATTATATGTTTAACAACTTATATTCATCATTAATTCATAAATTCTGGTTTGACTTAATTGTTCTGGATTCTGTACTTTAATGACATAATCCAAATATACTATAAAAAATGGTGGTAATGAAATGAATGCATAAAGCTTTAACAATTTAATGAATGGTTTAAAATGTAATCAAATGAAAATAACTTTTATACTTTTTTGCTTTCGTAAAGGGCTGCACAACAGAGATTTACTAAATAAAAAACGAGGGGGAAATTATATTACTTGTTTCTATTTATTATTATTATTATTATTATTATTATTTTAGAAGTTGGCTACATTATAGTACAATCGTAATTTCTGTCAATTTCTTCCAGTTAAAAAGCTGACTTTTATTTTGACGGGTAGAAGTGAACTGAGGGGAGCAGTAATACGCATTTGAAAAGTCTAAGCTGCCGTAAATCACACAAGGAGAGAAATAAGACTGGTAGTAGTGAAGAGCTTTCTATGTCAGTGTATTTGACAATGGTTTTCTCAAATAAAATGATAAAATGATTTCACCATCTGCAAACGAGCAATCGAAGACCCACTAACACCCACGTACAGTGCATTACAGTAATCGAGCCGAGTGGTTACAAAGGCATGAATCACGGTCTCAAAATGTTGGCTTGAAAGATAAGGCTTTATTTTGGCCAGCTGCCTCAATTGGAAAAAACTTGACTTAACCACTGCCCTGATCTGACTGTCGAGCTTAAGATCAGAGTCAATTTTCACCCCTAAGTTAGTGATGGTTGGCTTTATGTACTGAGACAAGGCACCCAAATCAACCAGAGGGGTCCCAGTGGTCCCACCAAAAACCATCACTTCTGTTTTGTTTTCATTGAAACTTAAAAAGTTAAGAGACATCCATGCCTTTATATCAAGACAATCAAGTAGCTGTCTGACTGTATCATTCTTTCTAAGTGGGATATAAATCTGGCTATCATCTGCATAACAATGGAATGACAAGCCATGCTTGCTGATTATTGAACCAAGGGGGAGCAGATAAAGAGAAAAAAGAAGAGGACCTAAAACTGAGCCCTGTGGTACCCCACAAGAGAGAGGAGCCGAAGAGGACACAGCATCACCACAGCTAACACAGAAAGTCCAATCTTTTAAATAAGACCTGAACCATTGGAGTGCTATGCCCTTTATGCCCACCCACTGCTCCAGACGAAATATTAAGATTTCATGGTCCACAGTGTCAAATGCAGCAGTTAAGTCAAGAAGCACCAGAATAACACAATCACCAGTGTCAATAGCTAAAAGGATATCATTGAAAACTTTTGGTTGAAGGGTGAAGGGAGCAATGCTTGCTCTACCAACAAGGAGAGCGACTTATCACAGAGCTCTGGGGAGCGGAGAACTCAATCCTCAGAATGAGAGGGTACTCCGAAGCTTAGACGCGAGCGGCATGCTCATAGGTGACCCTCTAAGGTGAGGGGAGCAATGCTTGCTCTACCAACAAGGAGAGCAACCTAACAGGGAGGCATAAAGAGGCCTGCCAACCTGAGGCTGCTGAATGACAGCTCTGGAGAGCGGAGAACTCAACTCTCAGTATGAGAGGGAACTCAGACGCTCAGAAGGGAGCGGCATGCTCATAGGAGACACTCTATGTTGAGGGGAGCAGTGCTAGCTCAACCAACAAGGAGAGCGACCTATCACAGGGCTCTGGGGAGCAGAGAGCTCAATCCTCAGACTGAGAGGGAACACAGACGCTCCGAAGGGAGCAGCATACTCATAGGTGACCCTCTAAGGTGAGGGGAGCAATGCTAGCTCTACCAACCATTGTAAACCCCGGTAAGCCCTTCCCCTCAGAGGAGAAGCACACTCTAGACAAGGGCTCAGGCAGATTGCTACTTAAAAACCCTCGGGAAGGGGAGCAGTCCCTGAACTAGCACATATATATTCTCTGATAGCCGTGCACCTAGGAAGTGCTGAAAGTACAAAGACCCACAGGCCCTGGTATTTCAGTGCTGGGGACCTGATGACCAAGGAGGTTCCCACAGAAAACTACGACTTGGCCACATGATACAGGGGTATAAGGCCGGGTTAAACAGGGCTCTCGTCCTAATCTGGATCTAGTATCGACGAGTGAGGTAATCACTGCACTAAGTCGATAGCTTAAAAGTTTAGAAATGGATCATACTCACCCATCCATGGTTCCTCCGCATAAGGTCGGTCCCGGAGTCGGGTCCGGACTGTCAGTAAGTTAGTTTCTATGAAACGCAAAACTTAACCAAAACATCATAAGTCCAGCATAGAGACTGCAATGTCAAGCACAGGAGGTTTCCTACCTAACCTTGTTCAGATGGAGTTGATGGTGGTTGCAGGGGAATTAGAGAGGGGAATATAGATGTTAAAGGCCCCCCGAGGGAGGGGAGTAGATGTTAGGTCTTACTCTGGTCCAGACGAGAGTGTTATTTTTGAGAGTGCTTTGTCTGGATCACCTCCCTCAGATCTTGCCTACCTCTCTTTGACCCGCACCTCCCTCTAGACCTACCCGCAGGTGGGGAGGGGCACGAGTCGCGACACTAACCTTCTGTGCCCTAAACTTCTTGACCACCATCTCAATAGGTACCGAAAATCTCGTAAGGTGAGACTGGAGCATCGAGAAGAAAGCCCTTTCTTCCCGATATCTGCCAGGTTCACCCACAGATGTCTCTCCGTTACCACCATGGCTGCCATAGACTTGCCCATAGCAGTGGCAGCCAGCTTAGTGGCATGGAGGGCCAAATCCGTGGTGCGGTGCAGCTCAGCTACCTCATCAGGTGACAAGCCCCTGACCCTTATCCAAGTCTTTTAGCAGATCAGCCTGGTATACTTGAAGCACTGCCATAGTGTGCAACGAAGCGACTGCCTGACCTGCTGTATGTATCCTGAAGGAACTTAAATGGCAAGGAGGGAACCTTTAGAGAAGACATCTCACCCATAGAGCGATAGCTAGCTTCTCTTCTATAGGGGGTATCCTCTCATAGCCGCTTTCACGCATCCCTTCAATGTTAGCATAACTGGTATGCTGGAATCTATGGATGCAAGAGGAAAACAGCTTTTTCCATTCCTTCTCAACCTTCGTATGGAGATCCGGAAGAAATGGAAGGCTCACCTGGACTGGGGGGTTATGGCCAGAAAGGTACCGCTCATCGAGACGCCCCCATGGCGCCACCGATCATGGTTCGCTTCCACGGCAAGTCAAGCCTCCTGTGGCGCGTTCCATAACCTCCAACAGCTCTTCATATGTAGGGCAGGAGGATTGAGAGAGCTCAATCTCAACTTCCTCACCCTCAAACATCTGCTCTTCCTGGGTATAACCCAGCAGAGCACTAGCCGCTGGATCAGATGATGTCCGAGAGATAGCATCATCATAATCCAGCAGCTTGCCCTCGGCCGACGCACGTGAAAAGGAAAGCTCCCTCTCTAACTCATTGGCCAGATCCACCTACGAACCCCACGATTTAATTATCCTCCGTGCCTCGGCAACGGTGGGTCCTGAATCGTGGGAAGCAGATGGCTGCCCCTCCTTCCTTGAAAAGAGGGACAGACGAGAGCGGAGCTTTTTCATATAAAAAAGCTCACAGTACATGCAGGTTGCCCCCTCGAGGACATTGCGTGCATGCTCCTCGTCCAAACAAAAGACGCAAAGATCGTGTGTCATCAGATGTCAAATAACGAGGACACGGATCCACACATCTCTTAAACGCCTTGCTAGTGCTCACCATAATAATGGTAGTAAATCGTTCTTACCAGTAGAATGCATGCTTCAAACAAAACAGTCACTGAAGACAAAGAAGATGGATGACGTATTCCCCGGCGCCCCTTTATACTGCGGTCGCGCCGGTAGTGACGTCATAGGCTGTTGCCGGCCAACAAGTGGTGTTTTTGTATGTATGCTTCAGACACGGATAGCGCTGACGGCGTTCCCCCATAGCGACCCCTAGTGGATGCAGTTCGAAGTTCACTCGAAAGGGAATTACTCTTACACTCAGTTATTTAAAGCCTCTGTTATACTTTCCCCGTGCGCGAGTCCACTAGGGTCCGCTATGGTATGTGTGACGTAAAAATGATCATCGGAAGGTGTGCACGGACGTTCCCCGCGGACATCCGTGTGCCTCCCATTTTTTGTGACTGCGCGGACAAGTACGCGCGGTCAGTAGACTACAAAAGCACCAACAGCGCAGGCTGTGTGAAGACACCCAATACTCCCCGCACTTCTATAATCCGTCAATAAAACAATATAAAGACAGCCAGATGTGCAATAACTCTGGGCAATTGTTTGTTTACTGTTCAAGCCAGTCTACTGTGCATGTATGGAACACGTCCGCAGAGCGGACCACCAGCGCACGCTTTTGGTAGTATAAATACAAGTAGTCCGCGTCCGCGCTGTCCGTGTACGTGTCCGGATTGCACGCGAGGAAAGTATAACACAGGCCAGACAGCTGGAGAGGTCTCAAGTGGTTAGGAGTTGCTAGTAGGGGCTTGTGATGGCACTGAGGAGACAAAGACATGCGCTGCGCGAATCTTTCAGGAGACGATTCAGAGAAAGAATGTTCTTAAAATGTTTGGCGACAAGCACTTAATGAAACGGTTACATTTCCTCAGTTATTCAAAGAGTTATTACCAAAAGAACATCATAACTGATTTCAGTCTGGCGTGAGTATTATGCGATCTAAACCGTATGATGAATAATTCGCTTACCCCTTTTTTACATAGCACGTGTCTGTGGTGCGTTACAGGTCCACGGCCACCGGAGCTGATCTGCTGTGCTGTGGCAAGTTTCTGAAGCCGCTCTCTGCACTGCATCACTAAAGATAGGCACCTAGTCTGTTTTTGACGGATAATAATAATCTTCTCGCTGTCGTCAAAAGGCATCAGCAACAGGACATCTTTGACTACCATCGTTACACTATAGGCTACTTTCGTCTATTGGCATCCTAAATTGAGTTGTGATGACGCTTCGTTTCTTTTAATGTATTCTCTTGAAAATGATTTGTCAAATGTGTGTTGAATGTAAACTCTATTTGGAATTTAACCATTCAATTTGAATTTATCTGACAATATTCTTAATTAAGGAAATATATTCCGTGATTGGTCCATGCGTGTGTCATCATCCAAAATCCAGTTTGTGGCACAGCAAAGTGTCGTGAATCATCTCGAAGACCACCAGATTTTTAAGATTTAGTCCTACACTTCGCTTAAATTATGACTGAGAGGATTGATAACTAACTTTTAAGCGCAGCTTTGAGCCAAGATTTTTTTTTCCAATTAAGTCAATTCTTAGCAGTGTCCTTGAGAGTAATTCTTAGAGGCTTGATAAATTAAGCCCTGGTCTTAATAACAATATAACAAACTTTTAAAGGCAAATTACATAACTAACTACATAAAATGCATATAAATGTGAGTTGTCTATCAATATGTCCCCGTAATTTCTTAAGATGAAATGTGAATGAATGTTCAAAGCTCTAGTTTTTATTGTGGGGCAAAACATATAATGCAATGCAATAAAATTATGGGAGATTTAAAAATAAACATTCCTCAAAAGCCTGATGGATTATCAAAATGTACATGTTTTTTCTAAAAATGTATCTATGGAAAATCAAATATAATATGTTAAAAGTAAGAATAACTTATACATATCATTATAAAAATAAAAACGAAACCCGTACCACAACCTGAAGAAGGATGTATTTACAATTATAGTAAAAGTTATTTTTCTCTAAGCCTTTTATCATTGAGCATGTTCTCTGGAGCTCTTGACTGTCTTAGTTCTGTTGGATCAGGCGCCGTCACAATCTCAGTGATTTCTGTCTCTGTCCCAGTCATAGTAGCTGAGGTGACACAGCCGTCTTTAGGAGTCGGTTATGAGCTCGGCCGAGCTGTGGCACTCAACAAAAGGGTTTTCTGTCTCTTCAGACCTTCTTCTGGAAAAGGTATTAAGACTTTCTCCCACATCAAATGTGACCCTGGTTTTGGCAGGTTTTATGATTCACCCAGATACATAGATATTTTTCATCTCTTACCCTCCAGTGCTGTCTGCCATGATCAGAGGAGCATCCACAAACTCGCTCTTCCAAGTCCAGGACTACACAGAGGATGAAGTCGAGAGTATCTTGGAGAAATATTTTGATAGTATCACCAAGAAATGATGAGCACATTTGAGGAAATCATAACAGATAAGCGTAACTTCTATATGCTTCTCTCACTTTAGAAAGTCAGTAGGATGGTCTTCCTTTGGCTGGCATTCTATATAACATTTTTTTAAATCAACATGTGAACACTTACATATGAATAAATCTGTTTCAGATAAACACTGGTGTTACACTGGGTAATATACTGTAAGTAAATGGTGTATAAATATCACACTGTGGGCGGTATCCAGAGAAAGGCTTGAGATCCACACTGTCATTGTTTTGAATTGTCCACCAGGGGTCACTTGATGTCTTTTACTAAAGCATTTAAAGTGCACAGATAAAGTAAGTTAATTAAATTCACGATTTCAGAATGTCATAATACAAAGCAAAAATATTTGTTTTGGCCTTAATGTGTCAGTCAGGGATTATGACACTGTTATGCATTGTGATTGTCAAATTCAGGGCTAGAAGGGATGGAGAGCGTTGAATAGAAACATCAATTTAATCATGGCAACTGCAATACAAAGACATTTAGAGATGGAGTTCAACTACACAGTTAAAAACTTTAATACACACAGATCTGTATAAAAATAACATTACAATAAAAAAACAAATATACATTTCACCAATAAATTACATAAATAAATTATATGTACATTTAAGAATACTGTTGTTGATGTAGCATTATGCATCACAAAAATCGTTCCCATGAAATCTTTATTACTATACTGCTTAAAAGAGCATCACTATAATGTTAAAGGGAACATTACAATGTCATTTAAAAAAAAAATCATAAACTAAATACTCAAAGAATAAAACTTGGCATATACTCACATTTAAATATTTTACAATTTGAACACTTGGCGAAAATGGCTACACATAAACCTGAAATTAAAAGCGCTTTTAGTAATATGGCTTGATTATGTACATACAGTATAATATAACACACGATGGAAGTTTTGATATATTTGGGGGGTTCAGTGCTTCCCTTTATTTTACATGCAGCCCATTAGTGCTACTGTTTACTCTGAGTACAGGCGTCATATTAACAAATACAGTGGCTCTCTGGCTGTGTGTACCTTGAAGTCAATATGCAACCGCATCTGCAACCCACCTTTACCTTCATAATGTGACCTGCATTCCCAGGTGATGCAGTATAATAAAATAAGAAAAAAGGTAAGATGTGATTACATTTTATCCATTTTTAACTGACTGGATATTGAAAAGTGCTCTCTAAATTAAAATTATGAAAGCCCTGAAACTCGAGCCTATTTCCTCTAAAATAATTATCTTGATTGATTTCATTATTTTGTTCATAATTTTTTCATAAAACTTCCCATTAGTTAACAATAGTTTATGCATTTTCTAAAAGTTACAATCAATGAGCAATACATTTTTTATTGTTTAATCTTAGCTGTTGTTAGTATATACAGTGGCATGCGAAAGTTTGTGAACCCCATGCAGAATCTGATGAATTTTAACAAAAAGCATGTTATTTTTTATTTAGTACTGTCCTGAGTAAGATATTTTTCATAAAAGACGTTTACATATAGTCCAAAGACAAAAATAAATAGCTGAAATTATTAAAATAACCTTTTTCAAAAGTTTGGGAACCCTTGGTTCTTAATACTGTGTTCAGTTACCTGAATGATCTGTGACTGTTTTTTTTGTGATGGTTGTTCATGAGTCCCTTGTTTGTTTTGAACAGTTAAACTGAGCTCTGTTCTTCAGAAAAATCCTCCAAGTCCTGCAGATTCTTCAGGTTTCCAGCATCTTTTGCATATTTGAACACTTTCCACTGTAAGTTGGAATTGAGTCCCTCAATTGTCCTCAGTGTGAAAAGATGGGTCTCAAAATCATACATTCACTGCTGAAAAGGGTTAAAATATGCAAAAGATGCTGGAAAACTAAAGAATCTGTAGGACATTGAGGATTTTTCACAGAGTTCAGTTTAACTGCAACTTTAACAAACAAGGGACTTAAGAACAACAGTCCCAAAACAAAAACGTCTTGGATCATCCAGGTAACCACACACAGTATTAAGGGTTCCCAAACTTTTGAAGGGGGCAATTTAAATAATTTCAGCTATTGTAAACCTATTTATGTAAAATATCTTACTCAGGACATTACTAAATAAAAAATAACATGCATTTTGTATGATCTCTTATTTTGTAAAAACAAAATTCAAATTTTCACAGATTCTGCAAGGGGTTCCCAAACTTTTACATGCTACTGTAGTTCAGGTTAGCTTAGGCCCATTCAATAAAAAAATATCAATGTTAGTCCATGATAACTTACCTTAATGTAATGTTAACTTTTTTTTTTATGTAAAAAATTGCCATCTGGCGGCCAAGATTACATGATTATTATTAGCTAGCAAGCATTTTTCTCATATGTTGCCTTTGAGGAAAAAAAGGTTAAAGACCAAAAAAAAAAAAATTCCCTTTCACATAAAAAAAAAAAATTATAATATAAAAATTACGGAGGAAATAGATTCAGGAAGGCACTAAGACACTCCACGGTTCAGGGTTTCCATCACAAATATTGCTTGGTGAGAGCAAAATGTTTTTTCAGAGCCAGAGTATATACATTTTTGATTAAATATTACACAGACAAGCATTTCTTAACTTTCCAAGACCAGGTGCGAGACTTATTGATTTCATGTAGACTCTGACCTAATGTTCCGTCAGCAGTACATGCCTCACTTGTGGCATCTTTAATAAAATAAAGTTATTAATTGGTTCTTTATTTCTGTGTAATCGCTCTGGATAAAGACCACCTGCTTTCAGCGACCAACTCCTAGATTCATGAGTTCCGTCTTTATCTTTTGGGAGGTCAGAAGTGGCATTTTACTTCAACTAGAGCCGCTGCATGATCTCTGCAGCTAAACAATGTTGTTCAGCCTCTTCTTCTCGAGCTCAGCTGGAGCCGGAGACTGGAGGAAGCTGATCTTGCATTCCTGCGGCGCAGACACAGAATTTGTCCGGCATCGGTGGAATGGGCGATGGTGAGCAGGGGCCGGTCTGCACTGACAGCGAGCCAATCGGTCCTGACAATATCCGCGCAGCACCAGACCAGCTGTTAGCACCACCACGGCCAAAGTCATGCCCCCCAGCACCAGCAGGAGGATGAGCTGCAGCTCTGACAGCCCTTCGCCCCATGCTGAGTCACCACTGTGATTTTGAATGAGCGTCTTTCATCCCCGCTAGGAGTGGTCCCGTGGGAGCGATTGACTGGGGAAGGATTGCTCAGCGTAACTCTATCTCCTTCGCCCTTGAACGGAGTCACTGCTTGAGGTCCCAACTCCCAGACGGGAACCTCGCAAGTTCTTCCAGTGAACCCTGGGGAGCAGAAGCACTGGAAGGTGGAGACTCTGTCTATACAGCGTCCTCCGTTGAGGCAGGGCTGGCTGATGCAGTCATCCAGGTTGATGGTGCAGAAACGGCCGGTGAAACCCGCAGGGCACAGGCAGGAAAAACGGTTCACGCCATCCAAACAGGTGGCGCCATTGGCACAGGGGCGCATCAGGCAGTCGTCCATGTTGGTCTCGCAGCGGGGCCCCGTGAAGCCGGCCAGGCATCGGCAAGACAGTTCTGGAGCGTAACCACCCAGATCCTCACAGAGACCACCATTCTTGCAGGGGGACCTGCAGCAATAGACGTAAGAATTGAAAATATTGGCAAAAGTATTGGGACATCCTCTTCTAATGAACAGGTTTGACTACTTAATTTCCATGAGTACAAATCTTAATGTTTAAGCATATAATGATATTCTAGGGAATTGTGTGCTTCTCATTTTATAGCAGCAGTTTGGACAGAACCCTTTTCTATTCTAACATGACAGTGTCTCTGTGTATAAGACAAGAATCAAAGAGAAATGATGATTCAGTCAGTGTGGAAGAACTTGACTGGTCTGCAGAAAGACAAGTCCTAATCCCAGCTGAACACCTCTGGTGTGACTTTAAATGCAGGCCGTGAGCCAAAAATTCCTCACCAAACACCAATGACATATGGGTACATACACTATATGGACAAAAGTATTGGGACACCCTCTTTAGAACAGAAAATGCCCTTCCAAAACTGTGACAACAAAGATAGAAACATAATTATAAAAATATATATATTTCCATCTCTTTAACAGTTTTGGAAGTGTCTAAAATGACTGTACCCATATGTACAAACCATTGGTGTTTGTTGATGAGTTTTTATTTTGGTCAAGGTCCTCATTTAAAGTCACACCAGAGGTGTTCAGCTGGGATTCTTGTGTGCTATTAAATGGTCTACTTTGAGGGGCTATTTACACCTGGTCACTTTATGCGTTTTTTTCTGATTGGATCCTGAAAAGACCAGGTGTAAATGCCCTGGGAAATGCATTCGAGACTGATGTAAATCCGATCGCTCAAACCACTTCAGCAGGTGGTCTGGGCCGCATTCCAGACGAACTGGACAAGTGTAAATGCATCTGGTTGAAACCACATATGCTAATTTTACTCCTCACAATTTTTTTAAATAATAGACGTTTTATAGGCTATATGGCATGTTATAGTTAGATATGATAGAGCTACTGCAACAAGCATCACCGCGGATGAGTAGCTGAGTATCTCTTCAGCAAGCCGACGCGCAAACTGACGCGAATGAAACTGAAAGTAATTCGCAGAAGGTCAACACACAATCATCTTCATTAAAAGTAGTGAGACCAACCTATCTTTCCAGTGATGCCACGCTCTCTGATATTGAAATTAGCTGATAATGAATCAAATGCAGCGCATATCTATTGCTTTCATTGATGTGAACTCCGTTAAATTTGCATATGGCACAGAAATTGAAGAATGGATTTATGTCCGTTTTGCGAAGACACATTTATGTGGCTAAGTGTAAATGGAAACATTTGAACAAATCAGATAGATATCTGATCAGAAAAAAAAACGCATGAAGTGACCAGGTGTAAACAGCCCCTGAAAGACTGGGTGTTCGGCTGTGCACATACACTGTCATTTGCGTCAAAACTGAAGTATACTTTGGACTCGGAGCAAGAGTAGTCAGATCAATGAACAAATGAACCTTCCTTTGCAGGCAGCACCGTTGTCATGAGTTCAGTTCCCAAGCAATCCATGAATTGATTGATTGTATATCTTGAATGCAATGTAAAGCCCAAAGTATACTTAGGTTTTTATGCGTACAATAGGGTGTGCATGCAGTGAGTATGACACAAATTTCATCATCAGCATAGAATGCACACAAGTCAATTTTTCGAATTACTTATACTCTGTATGCTCAGCATGAATTGAGATGTTTTTATTCCACTAATTAGTTGGTGCACCTGGTGGTGACTTTGGCTGAAGAGATGGAACAACATCAAACTTTTGGAGGCTGTGATGACAAAAACAAATTGTTGTGACTAGATTAATAGTTGCCCGCAGCTAAAAAGGTACCAAAACTAACATAAAGATGAAACTTTGTAGTGCTTACATTTCAACCCCACTATCAAAATGAGTTTACTTTATAAATGCTATGCATTTGGATAAGCATAGACATCAGAACTGAAGTAACCTTGGACTTAAGTCCCTGCTGCCAAATACATAATACAAATATAAATTATGAGGCATTTTTAGTAAATGAAAAGCACAGAATCAATAGGAGTGGTTAATAAATTAAAGACTCACTGAGCTACATATTATTGCTAATATGCCTGTGTAAACACCATCTGAAAGAACTGTATTTGTCTTGGGTGTATTTGTATCTTTTCAGTTGAAATCTGAACCTCGTTTGGCAATAGACTGCTAAGTGATGCAAATGCAATTTCTTTTCTCTAAATTTTATTCCTCAAAAGTAAAAACAAAATCTTAATGGAAGTATTAAGGAATCAGCATTGGAACCACAATGTTTAAAATCCCTATGATTTCCAGTTGTATTGCGATTGGACACACGAAAGCCCTGCCCTAATGTAATGCCATTGGCTGAGCCGGTGTTGATATGTTGAGCAGGTCAAAACTCTCAAGCAAACCGTTCTTACAAAGAGTCACAAGATTTACTCGAGGGGAACCAGCCCTGTGAATGGCTTATTTATTTAGTTATATCTGCATATTAAACTTCTGACATGTGTAAAACACATCCCTATTACATCATTCATGTTCACGGACTCTCTCTGGACTCTGAAACTGTGCTGCAACTGGTCCAGTCCTGCAGCATCGTTTCCCTGGAAACCTCTCCGTCAGTTTGCTTTAGTCTTCATGGGAAGGGCAGCGGGGGCCGAGCTGCAGCGTGTCAGTATTAGCGGTCTCTTACAGGGCCAGTAATGAGCCCATTGAATTACACGATTGCACTCTGGAGGCTGCAAATTGACCAGGCTGTTGTGCTGCCTGTGCCAGTGTGTCTGGGCTTGTCTGCTAATAGATTAAGGATCACCACTTAACAAAATATTTACTTAAAGAGGTCAAATCATGAACAAACCACTATTCACTGATCTTACATAAAACAGTTCAGTGTAACACCGTAATCAGAAAGTCCAACTAAAAATGGCTCGCTTTGTGATGTTAGGCACGTGAGTACATTTGAACACACAAAACATGCATTTACATTACAAACGAAAAGTATAAGAACACTTACTTAGTTTTTTGGCAAGGCCCTGTTTTCAGTTCACAATCCCGCCCATGAAAGCCTTCAAGACATAAGCAGCTATAATCCCCAGAGTCATTCAAGACACAAGTAGCCTCATTCTGACACGGCTGCTCTCTGGAGCACACGTAAATATCTGCGGAAACAAGTCAGCGCTGTTGTCAATCTATTCAAGCGTTTGCTACTTAAGGTCATGAATAATTAATCACCTTTGTTGCAGAATCTAAAATGTAAACAAAACAATAAAACCTGAAGTAAAAAAAGTTTAAAGAACCAACTGCAACTGAAATGAAAAAAAATATGGTTAAATTGCATTTACCAATATATTTCTCTTTAACTATAATTAAATTATAGCTAAACAGAAATATGAATACAAATTCAAACAAAATTACTAAAAGTTAAACTAAAATAAAAACAGAAAATATAAAAATAAAGGCTAATCAAAAATAAATACTATATTAGTATATAAATAATACTAAAATAACCAACCCATGCTCAATGTGAATACATAACTCTAGGTATATTTCTGAAAAAATAAGCAAATGCATTTTTACTCTATTTGCTTTTGTTAACACTATCGTGTTGACTGCTGTGAAACGTGCTACAAGCAACGCAATATCATCCCGGCATGTTTTTTCACTGTGCTGTTTAATGAACGCACATCTGCGATGGAGAAAAAAATGATATAGCTTATAGCCTTTTGTGGACATGTCATCTGAAAAGTTCAGCAAAATGTACCCAGACAAAACATATTCAGATTTTGCAGAAATGCTGCATATTGCCAATGAGCCTTGTTCATGCCCCAGTCATTTATTTCTTGTATACATGTTTAAATACATGGTAATCATATTGGATTTCTTTCATCAGAATAATCAGTGCTGTCAGGTTAATCTATAAAAATGAATCACCTTTATCACAGAATCGGCCCGCCCACCCGTCCATGCATGTGCACTGCCAGGGCTGATGGCAGGTGCCATGGACACATCCGGGCATTCGCACACAGTCTTCACACCGCGGTCCACCCCATCCCGGATCACACCTGCCACACGGAGGCAAGAGTTAACCCTACATGCCATGTTCATTGTGTTGTTAATCTGTTTACAGTTTTCTTCTGCTATAGTAGTGAGCGTGAACAGGCTTGCACAGGTCGGATATACTTCACCAACACGACGCCTTAAAGTCACACAAGCCCATATTTCACTCTCATGAACACACTCACCTGCAGTCACCGTTTTCAGCACACTTTCCATGACCGAGTTCACATGTGCAGTTACTGGCCGAGGGTGTTGGAGATGTTTCTACTGAGGAAAATGAAACTGTGAAGAGAAGAGTATATTTAATATAGAGTTTGGTATATATTTTTCTTATTTTAATAGCTTTTTTTTTTCTTTGACTATTATAGAGTTCAGAAGTTATTGCATAACAGCAATGCTCAATGATAATTCCTCTTCAAATTAAGCAAGCAAGTCCTTCAGATCACATAACAAGCTCTAGCTTGTCTGTGAGAGTTTGTCACTTGTAGAAGGCATGTGCGATCAGTGTCCCTTTTCAACAGCTTATGTAGCATGTCGAGTGTGGTAAACAACAGCTAGTGCATACGAAGATGCACATGCGCGTTGATCTTGCCTGAAGGAAAGCTAATTTATTGTGACACACTTTCAGTGAGAGACAGTTAGGGGAATACAAATTATGTTATTTAATTAGCTATCTTAAAGGCATAGTTCGCACAAAAATGAAAAATCAAACCTCTATGAGTTTCTTTCCTCTGTTGGACACAAAAAAAAGATCATTTGAAAAATTTCAGGTAGCCATTGATTTACCAAAAATACTATGGCAGTCAATGGCTACCAGAAACTCTTTGGTTACCAAGATTCTTCAAATGTATCTTTATGTGCTCAGCAGAAGAAAGCAACTCATTATACAGATTTGTAACAACGTGAGGGTGAGAAGGATGGCAATGTTTTTTTATTTTTCAGTGAACTGTCCTTTTCATTTGCTTTACTATCAGTACTCCATCTTGGTCAGTCTGACAGGGTGAAAATGTAAAGTACATTATTGCAGATTAATATAAAGTCATTTTAACAGTAAAAAAGTAAAACATTAATGTTAATCTAATTACATTAATTATTGAGAGTAATGAGGACAAATGCTGAAAGGAAAAAGTGTTATGAAAATGTCAAAATTACTATATACACCTTTCTAATGAAAGGTTTGACTACTTTAGTAATTTCCATGAGCACAAATCTTAATGTTTAAGCATATAATGATATTCTCGAATTGTGTGCTTCTAATTTTAAAGCATCAGTTTGGACAGAACCCTTTTCTATTCTAACATGACAGTGTCTCTGTGTATAAGACAAGAATCAAAGAGAAATGATGATTCAGTCAGTGTGGAAGAACTTGACTGGTCTGCAGAAAGACAAGTCCTCATCCCAGCTGAACACCTCTGTGTGACTTTAAATGCAGACCTTGAGCCAAAAACTCCAAAACTCACCAAACCAATGACTTGTACATTCATTTTATGGACAAAAGTACTGGGACACCCCCTTCTTTAGAAGAGAAAAAGACACTTCCAAACTGTGGCAACAAAGATTAATTAATGTACTTAAAAATTGTATTTCCGCCTCTGTTGCAACAGTTCTGAAGTGTATGAAATTACTGTATCCATATGTACCCATATGTCATTGGTGTTTTGATTCTTGTCTTATACACAGAGACACTGTCATGTTAGAATAGAAAAGGGTTCTGACCAAACTGTTGCTATAAAATGAGAAGCACACAATTCCCTAGAATATCATTATATGCTTAAACATTATGATTTGTACTTGTAAAAATTACTAAAGTAGTCAAACCTTTAATTAGAAGGGGGTGACCCAATATTTTGGCAATATAGTATATATATATATATTAAAATTACAAAAAAATGCTACGTGTAATTTATTTTAGAGAGAAAATGTAGCATGTTTTAATACAAGTCTGACCTCTGAGATTGGAACGTTTATGCATGTTCTTTTTCCATACTTAATAATCTACATGTACTTTTATATGAAAAGTACTATGATGCGGTACAGGAAGTGATTCACCCTGATCTCCATCATCACCGTCCCGACTGAGTGATTTAGCATTCTTGGCCGTGCTTATCCAGGATTGGGTTTTGGATGTTAGAGCAGGGCGTGTATGTGTGTATGTTGGGGGACGGCCAGCAAGCGCGTGTGTCTGTGGTGATGGGCACGAGGGGAGCGTGTGCGGTGGGAGGAGAGGAATGTGCTCATGTCTCCGCCCGTATGAGCTTTGCCCGAACATCACAAGAATTCACCATCGCCCAGGGCCCAACCCTTACATGCCTCCAAACCCGCCGCTCACAGCCAGCCTCTTACATCACACGCTTCCACTAAATGTACTAAACTATTCCTTATAGCCAGGAAGTTATGAATACTTATCAATATGCCAATCACATGTACACTTACGAGCAGTTTGTTTACACCCCTCCCCCACACACACACACACACAGACACACACATATGACATGCTCACTTAAGCGTGTGCCTATTCCAGATAAAGGCCGGTATGTGAGAGACAATACGTGTGTAAGCTTATATTCATTCAGTGGCGCTGGAATGGGAAGCATTTTCCATGTAATCTGGCCAAGTGTAAGACCTGTATTCCGGGAAACACAGAGCTTTGAACAATGCAAGCCTGGCTTTCCTGCTCTATCAGTGCAACAGCTGAAAAGTACAAACTGATTAAAGAGAGCAGCCCAAACAACAACACGAAGTGTAATCTCTTAAACATAGACAGCTGAAGGATTAGTTTAACATTTAAAACCAAGTGAATCTGTTCTCGTAATGATTCTTGACGTGAATGGAAATATTCTCCTTCTTGCTCAAAGGTAATTTACAATTCCAAAATATATTTATTTATTTATTTTGTAAACCTGGTGACCTATTTCTAGGTCACTAATCAAATGTGTGACATTGACCATGTATACAGCAAACAAAAATATGTTCTAAGAACATTTTTGATAATGTTCCCAGTAAGACATGAAAACATTATTTCGGAAGGTTTTTTTTATTTTTTTTTTTATGTTTTCAATGGTTCTATGAATGTTAAAGGAACATTTCATTTGATAATTTTGCAAACATTATGGGAATGTTACTTTTGAATGTTCTCTGAATGCTCTGAAACAAGTAATATCATTTTTTTTTAAATGTAAGACGAGCATCCAACTAAAAAGTTTCAGATAAAAAAAGTTTACCATGAATGATTATAAATAAATATTTGTGTGCTGTTTTGAGAACATTAAAGCCCAAATAACTTTAAATGAACATTCTCAACATTTATAACATAATTATTAACATTAATGTTTTTTATTTGTTAACTTTGAGAGAACATTTTTAGAACCTTAGCTTAGTTTCTGAGAATTATTTGAAATGCTTTGACTCTAATTTCTGGACTACGTTTAAAAATTACAATATTATATATTGCAGAAAATAGAATGTTTTTCTGAAAATGTCTGATATTTAAATTAAGATTTTACCAGCAGTGAAGATTGAATAAGATTTGCGTAATTTTGCCTGGCGCACAGACAAATTACAAGTTTAAACTTTTTGCAAGGTAGTGTTTATTCTTACTTTAGGGGTTTACACAACACCAAAAAAAAAAAAAAAAAAGAACAACACGTTTTATGAGTTTTGGCCGTGCATTTACACAACAATGTAATTTTGGGGGCTTGAAAATACAAACTTTCAAAAACTGTTTTCCAAGTGCAAGTGTTTGAAAACAACACTGTTATTATCTCCGTGTAAACTACAAACACATGAATGTGAAAATGGTGAAGTCATACACAGCTGTTTGGCAATGGAAGCACATTCCGTTAGCTTAGCGCCAGAGGACGTTTGGAGCTCTTCAGATATGAACTCAGCAGATTCTGACTTTGTGGTCTTCCTCTTCGTGGCTGACTGAAACGCCTGGATTTAAGTTAAATCGCAATACTTTAGTCCATATAGTGTATCTTAGGACCAAACACTCACGATATTAAAAACCAATTATACTGAAATAACTTTTTAGTGGATCTGTAATTGGCTACACATTGTTCTATGGAGTGGGATTTCTCCAGCTCGTGAGCAAGGGAGCAAGTGAAGAATGGTAATCTAATGATCTAGAAATGGAAGGTATGCAATATGCAAAGTAGAACATTTGCATAATTCAATATACACGCTTACATACAAACCAATTTTCTTATTTTCTTTCCTTCCTGTTGTCTCTTTGCTCTCTGCATTTAATGCCAGGTCAAAGCATGCTTTGGATGACAAGGACTGGGAGTTGTTTAAATCCAGGTTGGAGACAGTGAATACTTCATACGCGGTAAACACTTTAGAGTTTTATAGAGACAATGAGTCCGGGTGTGACAGTAAACAGAAGTCCGATGATCTCAGAGTGCTGATAGACAGATGTGGTGCAAATAACCTCTTCTTGTACAAACTGGAGGAGTCTATTCAAGAAAAGCCTCCAGGCTTAATTCTGTTGCATGTGTAAATATTTGCGATCACAATGGTTTCAAAATAATATAATACAGCAAGAAAAATAAAAATGGGCCATGATTCACTTCAAGTTGTTTTTTTATGATTAAAATTTGTAAAAAATATGCAAAAAGCTAATATACGGGATAATATATAACCTGGCAAAAACCTGACAATATTTTCAACTAAAATAAGCCATGTTGCTAACTTTATTGCATTATTCACTATCGTGGCAGTAGCTCAGTTGTTTTCTAAATTAATTTTTCCCAATAAGTAGTGGTGCAGTGTCACAAGATGTTAATTCACTGTAACACACGCATTATAAGTACAGCTGTATGCCAAGTGAACCCAGGCAATAAACAAACAGAATGTCTCATTGAAAAATAAGATTAATTTTCATTAACTAATTCTTTTTAACGAACCATAACAAATCTAATTTGAGAGACACACATATCAGAAGCTGTGGAAGACCATTTCTACCACTGAATAAAAAATAAAAAAGGTAATTGCGACTTTTTATCTCACTTTTTTTTCTCATAATTGTGTGATACAAACTCGCAATTGCGCATTAAAGTCAGAATTTCATGATATAAACATGCAATCACGAGACATAAAGTCGCAACTCTGAGAAATAAAGTTAGAACTGCAAGATGTAAACCGACCTTTTCTGAGAATTGCGAGTTTATACAGTATCTCACAGAAGTGATTAAACCCCTCACATTTTTGTAAATATTTTACTATATCTTTTCATGTGACAACACTGAAGAAATTACACTTTGCTACAATGTTAAGTAGTAAGTGTACAGCTTGTATAACAGTGTAAATTTGCTGTTCCCTCAAAATAACTCAATACACAGTGTTGTGAATTCTCTCCCTTTAAGAGTGAGTTGCTAAGCGTGTGACGTTCTTGGTCGCGTCACCGTCATATGAGTGATGCTGTCAGAGCGCAGTCACACTATCACTCATGCCGTGCTGATGTGCAAGAGAAAGTTTGTGAAGCTGTAAGTTTATTTCTTCCTTGCTGATGATGACACAAAGTGTTTATGGTGATTATGCATGTAATCTGATGTTTATTATAATCTGTTGACGATGTTTAGCGATCTTCTCGAGCGTGATTGCAATCGTTAAATAGCCACGCTAACTTACTAGCTTTACGTTTGTGATGGAAATGTTTACAAGTTTAATCTGCCTGAGTGTACGGTTTTGTGGGATAATGCTTTTATAATAATTGCTATTACTACTGCTAGTGACTTTATTGGTTAGACATTCTTCTTTCTTCGTATTATTCATTACACTGTGCAGTTTGCAACTTATTAGTATTGGAGATTGATTCTACTTTGTTCGTCTTTCATATATTACTGCACTTTACGAGTTGTTTAATATTAAGCTGTATTGATGTTATATCTGTAACGTTATCTGTATCATAAGTATTCATTTATGTTATTTGATTTACAGAAACTACCTAAATTACCTCGATTACACTACCATGTGTATATGGTTCCTCTTGCACAATAAATGGCTAAACTCTAACTGATGACTCCAACTCCCTGACCAGAGCACTGCAGCGGTCAATACCACTATTACCAGATTTTCAGTGGGGCAATCCCCAACATTGGTCCTTCGAGCCGGATCATTGACTACTGCAGTTATGTCATCAGAGGAGCAAGCAGCCTCCCTCGCTCATGCTGAAACATCAGATAGACCCTCACGACAGCGCCACACACCCAAGCATCTGGAAGACTACCTCCTTGACTATAGCCATCACCGACCGGCCCCTTCCTCACAGTATGCAGTAGGGATGCCAGAGGAAAAGGAAGGGGACACAGCCGCAGTGAGCATAACTAGTCAAACCCGAGCATCCTCCAGCCAGGGTGAGCCTCCAGCCACAGGCTCTACGGACTTAATGAGTATGAGTTCGTTGAGGGATTTATTGACGTCTATGTCTACTAAAGAAAGGGAAGAGGCCGCTGACATGGCTGTGCTTCAAAGCCAACTTAAGCAATGTCAACAGCGACAACGACGGCGTAAGGAGTTGATGGAACACATCACATCGTTCCTAAGGGAAGAAGGAGAGGTGGATCAAAGTGTGAAGCCTGCCATGCCAACTACAAGATCACCTCCGGAAAAGTCACCACATCCGCCTTCATCATCAAGTCATTCCTCTCAATCACAGTCACCTGACATTGAGTTGCAGGCTAAGGGACATGTGTGTGCCACACAAGTAAAGGTCAGCACACCTACCGTGGAATGCTTTAATCCTGGTTTCGTACCCATACAGCCAGTCCGTACATTCCCTTTGCACTCACCAGTTTCGTCAGGTACATTACCTACTGGTTTACCTCAACACCAGTGTGCTACAAGAGCAGAGATGGCACCGTTAATGCTTAATGAGCCGTATGATAATGCTGGAAGAGTTCTGAAGCCACAAGTGCAACAACCGCTAATAGCTCCCACGCCAGCTTATCATCGACCCAATATACCTTATATCCATCCGCCGGTTGCACTTTCACCACGAGGACCAGGCATTGCTCTACTCTCCCCTAGCTTTCCATTTCCTCAGTACGCTCAGATGCCTCCAGTGGCAGCAGGGACTCAAACTTTACCCAGTAGTTCAGTCCCTGCATTAAGCATTCCAGCCTTAGCTGCCCCTTCCTTACAGCCAATCAGCGAGATGCTAAGGTACCCGGAGTATCTGACTCCTCACCGCTCTTTGCACGCTGCTCCCCGGCCAAAGATTCCAGACTTTGTTAACGACAATGAAAGGGAGTTTGCTAACCTAAAACTAGCGCTTGATAACCTCCTTGAACCTCATGCAGAGCTGGATGAGAAATATAAATACCACATTTTGCTGGAACACCTCAAGCTCACTGAAGCTCAGATGATTGGCCAGTCCTGTCGCCATCATCCATTTCCATACTCGGCAGCTATGCAGGCTCTACAATTGCAATACGGTCAGCCCCATCAGTTGGCTCAGAGCGAGATTGCAGCGATTCTGACAGCGCCAGAAGTAAAACTAAATGAGGCCCGTAGCTTCCAGAGTTTTGCTCTTCGTGTCCACCTCTTAGTGAGTATGTTGTTATCGTTAGAGGGTCCCGGAGGCATGGAACTGAACTGCTGCTCACATGTAGATCGATTGCTTAGTAAACTGCCTAAGTACTTAAGAGATGGCTTCATAGAGTATCTCCAGCTACAAGGGAAGCTCAACTCCCCCAGCATCAACCCGTACAACCTGCAAGACTTCTCGGGATGGCTTCAAGTCAAAGCCCAGCAACAGAGATTGTCTAGCAGGTTAGTGCAACGCTATCAGTATGAGAAATCGCCAAGCACCTTTAAAGGGAAGGGCGGAGCTGTATTCAAAGGTGAGGGCACAGCTCTCTATCATGGTGCAGCATCTCCAGAGACTAATGCCTCCCTCAACTCCCGGGTATATCGGGAAAAGACCACACACAAAGTCAACTGCCTCTTCTGTGGTAGCAAAGACCATTACATTACTCGATGCAGCAGTATCAAAGAGAAGTCAGTCACTGATCTTTGCAAGTGGATTTCAGATGGTAAACGCTGCTGGAAATGTGCTCGTTCCCATGCACCTGAGACTTGCAATCTAAAGAAACCCTGCAGTGACTGCGGCAGTATTCACCTCCAAGTACTACATGGTGTAGCCCAAAGTCATGCCACCAGCATATCATCTACTACCTCTGAGAGCCGTGTCTACCTTCTACCCTCCATTTCATCAGGCAGAGTTCTCCTGAAAGTGGTACCAGTGCTGCTACACCACAAATCAAAAATGGTGGCGACTTATGCTATATTAGATGATGGAGCACAGCGCACCATGATCCTGCCCGCTGCTGTCCAGCAGCTTCAATTAAATGGTGAACACGAAACTTTAGCCCTTCGCACAGTGCGACCAGACACCACACACCTCAGTGGCTTCGAAGTCACCTTTGAAATCTCTCCAAGAGATAATCCAAAGAAACGGTATAAGGTGCTAGGAGCATTCACAGCCTCTGGCCTTGATCTCGTAGAGCAGTCATACCCTATTCAAGCTCTTCAGAGGAAGTATGAACATTTAAGAGGGATCCCACTACAGCCGTTTCACAAGGTATGTCCAATGGTGCTCATAGGTTCAGACCAAGTGCATCTCATCACTGCCAAAGAACCTATTCGTCAGGGTACCAAAGGGGACCAATGGCTGTTCGTAGACAGCACTCGGTTGGGCACTCCAGGGGCCAGAAATGAGCATTAGCGACCATGTACCAGTGCAGCAGTGTTTATTCATCACCACTGCCTACCCAGATGATCTCTACAGGAATGTGGAAAGATTATGGCAGTTGGATGTACTGCCCTTTCGTAACGAGAAACTGGTTGTCCGGTCTAAGCAAGATAAAGAGGCGATGCATCTGCTCGAGTCCCAAACTCAGCGACTCACTGTTGACGGAGTACAACGTTCGCCACCCTCTTCTGTGGAAATCGGGTGCGCCTGAACTTGAAGGCTCCATACAGTTCGTCCTCACAAATCTGAGGAGTACGGAAAGGAGACTACAGAAGGATCCTGAAAAGGCCTCAATCTATTCAGAAGAGATTGCTAAACTCATAGAGGCAGGCTATGTATTCAAACTCGATCAGAGGGAAGTAGCACAGCCAGCAGAGGCCTGGTACTTGCCTCATCATCTGGTGAGCCATAACAATAAATCACGGTTGGTGTTTGACTGTTCCTTCAGACATCATGGTCTGTCCCTGAATGATCAACTCCTCCCAGGGCCCGCACTTGGACCATCACTGTTAGGAGTACTCCTAAGATTCAGGCAGCATCCGGTTGCAGTGAGTTCAGACATTAAGGGCATGTTTCATCAGGTCCGTCTACTGCCGAAAGACAGACCCTTTCTCCGTTTCATTTGGAGAGCTCTGCATAGTGAAAACCCTCCAAACATATATGAGTGGCAGGTTCTGCCATTTGGCACAACAAGTAGCCCATGCTGTGCCATCTTTGCCCTGCAGCATCATGCTCACAATTCTGAGACCAAATATCCAGGTCTGCTACAGATAGTGCATCAAAGCTTCTACGTGGATAACTGTCTGACCAGCTTTCCTACAGCCTCTGCGGCTAAAGAAACAGTGGATCACGCAGCATGTTAGAAGAAGGAGGGTTCGACCTCAGACAGTGGGCCAGCAGTCATCCGGAAGTGGTAGCTCATCTTCCCTCTGATGCACGGTCCTCTGCCACAGAGCAATGGTTAATGCAATGCCGTGATGACCCGATGGAGCCCACATTAGGACTCAGGTGGAACTGTGCAGCTGACTCTCTTGGCTATCATTATCGGCCCATTGAACACACAGTACTGACCATGAGAGCTGCCTACCGAGTATTGGCATCGCAATATGATCCATTGGGATTCATACTACCATTTACTACTAGGGCGAAAGTAATCATCCAGCAGTTGTGGGCTAAAAAGAGAGACTGGGATGATCCCGACCTACCGCCAAACCTTCAGACTGCCTGGACTAACTGGGAGAGCGAACTTACACATCTCAGTAGGGTGTCAATTCCTCGCTGTTACTCACCAGCCTCCATGACTACAGCAGCTCAGCACAGTTCCCTCCATGTGTTCTGTGATGCCTCTGAAAAGGCATACGGGGCTGTGGCGTATTTGGCAGTCAACCTGGATAGTGACATTTGTGTCTCCTTTATAATGGCCAGATCACGAGTTGCACCTAAGAGGCAGCAATCTATTCCTCGCCTGGAACTTTGTGCTGCCTTAGCTGGGGCTCAATTAGCCAAAGTGGTGAGGGATGAGCTGACACTCTCCATCGATCAAACAATCCTGTGGACCGACTCCATGACAGTTCTAGAGTGGATTCAATCGGACTCCTGCCGATACAAGGTATTCGTTGGGACACGAGTCTCTGAGATACAGGAACTAACGGACCACAGGTCGTGGAGGTATGTTAATACCCTGGATAACCCAGCAGATGATATAACAAGGGGCAAACCACTCCAAAGTCTGTCCGAGCCCAGTCGATGGAGGCAAGGGCCTTCATTCTTGAGACAGAGCCCAGAACACTGGCCTAAGAAACCCGAAGTTACACCGGCAGAGGCAGTATCAGAACTGAAGAGTTTATCCTGCTACTCGATAATGACAATTGAAACTGATCCCAGTCTTCCTGACACCACCCAATTCAATACCTGGCGAGAATTGGTGGAGGCAACCAGACAAGGCTGTCAAGGGGCAGTCACATCAAGTGATGTGCTTATGACCCCCAGAGAAGCAGAAGTGGTTCTGCTGAGATCATGTCAAGCTCACAGCTTCCCGGAAGAAGTATCTGCCCTGAAAGCACATAAATGTGTTCCCGTGCACAGTCGATTAGTCAACCTCGCTCCCGAGTGGGACTCACTGACTAACCTGATACGAGTTGGGGGCCGACTAAGGAGGCTAGCAGACTCTGAGCCGGACCAAATCCACCCCATTGTGCTGGACCCGAAACACACAATCACGAAGCTCCTTATCAGAGAATTTGACGAGCGGCTATTACATTCAGGAGCCGAGAGAGTCTATGCTGAGATGCGGAGACAGTATTGGATTCTCAGAGGACGTCAGGCCATTAAGCATCATCAACTCAACTGTCTGTCCTGTCAGCGTTGGAGAGCCCAGCCGAAAGTCCCACAAATGGCAGATTTACCACCTGAGCGGCTCCGGTTGCTCTGTCCACCCTTTTACTCAACAGGCGTTGACTGCTTCGGCCCATACCTGGTCAAAATAGGAAGGCGCAATGAGAAGCGCTGGGGCCTTATCTTTAAATGTCTCACAACGAGGGCAGTTCACATTGAGCTCCTTAATTCAATGGATGCAGAGGCATTCCTTCTCGCACTCCGCAGGTTCATAGCCAGAAGAGGTAGACCAAAGGAGATCCGTTCGGATTGTGGCACCAACTTCCGCGGAGCAGAACGAGAATTACGAGAAGCCTTTTCCAGTATGGAGCCAGAACTCCAAACCCGTCTTGCAGACCACCAGATACACTTTAAGTTTAACCCACCCAGCGCTCCGCACTTTGGTGGGATGTGGGAACGCGAGGTCCGCTCCATAAAGAATGCTCTTCAAGTAGTTGTCGGTAGTCAAGCCGTGACGGAGGAGGTTCTGTCCACAGTTCTGGTGGAAGTGGAGGGGATCCTCAATTCAAAACCGCTAGGATATGCCTCAAGCGACGTCGCTGATATCGACCCAATCACTCCTAATCTTCTCCTTATGGGGCGGCGGGATGCATCACTCCCTCAGGTCGCTTACGCACCTGGAGATATGGGGCGGCGAAGGTGGCGCCATTGTCAGAACATTGTTGACCAATTCTGGATACAGTTCACAAGGAATTACCTGCCTACACTCCAGACCCGACAGAAGTGGCATAAAGCATCACCAAACCTGAAAGTCGATTCTGTCGTACTGCTTGTGGATCCACAACTCCCAAGAGCTCAGTGGCCCATAGGTAAAGTTCGTAAGACCCTACCCAGTGACGATGGCTGTGTGCGGACAGCTGAAGTTGTCATTGACGGCAAACCGTATCTCCGACCAGTTGCTCGCTTGATACAGTTGCCCCTTCTTGAAGATAACCCTAAAGACACTTAGAGAATTCTCTTGATTACCCATTTGCTACTCAAACGTGGGGGCGGCTGTTGTGAATTCTCTCCCTTTAAGAGTGAGTTGCTAAGCGTGTGACGTTCTTGGTCGCGTCACCGTCATATGAGTGATGCTGTCAGAGCGCAGTCACACTATCACTCATGCCGTGCTGATGTGCAAGAGAAAGTTTGTGAAACTGTAAGTTTATTTCTTCCTTGCTGATGATGACACAAAGTGTTTATGGTGATTATGCATGTAATCTGATGTTTATTATAATCTGTTGACGATGTTTAGCGATCTTCTCGAGCGTGATTGCAATCGTTAAATAGCCACGCTAACTTACTAGCTTTACGTTTTGTGATGGAAATGTTTACAAGTTTAATCTGCCTGAGTGTACGGTTTTGTGGGATAATGCTTTTATAATAATTGCTATTACTACTGCTAGTGACTTTATTGGTTAGACATTCTTCTTTCTTCGTATTATTCATTACACTGTGCAGTTTGCAACTTATTAGTATTGGAGATTGATTCTACTTTGTTCGTCTTTCATATATTACTGCACTTTACGAGTTGTTTAATATTAAGCTGTATTGATGTTATATCTGTAACGTTATCTGTATCATAAGTATTCATTTATGTTATTTGATTTACAGAAACTACCTAAATTACCTCGATTACACTACCATGTGTATATGGTTCCTCTTGCACAATAAATGGCTAAACTCTAACTGATGACTCCAACTCCCTGACCAGAGCACTGCAGCGGTCAATACCACTATTACCAGATTTTCAGTGGGGCAATCCCCAACACACAGCCAATAATGTCTAAACCGCTGGCCACAAAAGTGAGTACACCCCTAAGTGAAAATGTCCAAATTGGGCCCAATTAGCCATTTTCTCTCCCCGGTGTCATGTGACTCGTAAGTGTTACAAGGTCTCAGGTGTGAATGGGTAGCAGGTGTGTTAACTTTGGTGTTATCGCTCTCACGCTCTCATACTGGTCACTGGAAGTTCAACATGGCACCGTATGGCAAAGAACTCTCTCAGGATCTGAAAAAAATTGTTGCTCTACATAAAGATGGCGTAGGCTATAAGAAGATTTTGAAACTGAGTGGCAGCACGGTGGCCAAGACCATACAGCAGTCTAACAGGACAGGTTCCACTCCGAACAGGCCTCGATATGGTCGACCAAAGAAGTTAAGTGCACGTGCTCAGCATCATATCCAGAGGTTGTGTTTGGGAAATTGTGTTTTGGCAGCCAGCATTGCTGCAGAGGTTGAAGGGGTGGGGGGTCATCCTGTCAGTGCTCAGACCATACGCCGCACACTGCATCAAATTGGTCTGCATGACTGTCATCCCAGAAGGAAGCCTCTTCTAAAGATGATGCACAAGAAAGCCCACAAACAGATTGCTGAAGACAAGCAGACTAAGGACATGCATTACTGAAACCTTGTTCTGTGGTCTGATGAGACCAAGATAAACATATACTGTTCAGATGGTGTCAAGCGTGTGTGGCGGCAACCAGGTGAGGAGTACAAAGACAAGTGTGTCTTGCCTACAGTCAAGCATGGTGGTGGGAGTGTCATGGACTGGGGCTGCATGAGTGCTGCCGGCACTGGGGAGCTACTATGAGAGAACCATGAATGCCAACATGTACTGTGACATACTGAAGCAGAGCATGATCCCCTCCCTTCGGAGACTGGGCCGCAGGGCAGTTTTTCAACATGATAACGACCACTGCCTTGCTAAAGAAGCAAATATTTACAAAAATGTGAGGGGTGTACTCACTTCTGTGAGATACTGTATAATTCTGACTTTTTCTCACAATTCTGACTTTTTCTCAGAATTGTGATAAAAACTCGCAATTCTGAGAACATATCCATTTCCTGTAACAAAATGCATGTGATTGTTCTCATTTGTAGGCCACTTTGGATAAAATCAATTAAAGAATAAATAAATAATGAAGATTCTAAATGGACAGAATGTTTAAATGTTTGACTGTTAATGGTTTTTGTTATTTTCATTAGATTCTTATTACAGAAATACAATAATATTTATATTTTATATGTAAAATAATGTTATTACAGACATACAATAATAACAAATACTACTGTAATATAATAAATCATATTATATAAAATAATAATAAAAAACACTTTATTTGGGGCAATGTGCTTATTGTCATGAAAATAATGTCTCAATGCAAAACTTATCATATGATCCAAATTGTCCTTTTGATGAAATATGACCTGGGCTGTGTTTCCCAAAAGCATCGTAAGCTTAAGTTGATCATAGACCCATTGCCACGAATAGAGCTAAGATCAACCTAGGGTTACGATGCTTTTGGGAAACATGATTACATGTTCCTAAAGGGTTTCATGAGATTCACTCAGACACCTGCTGATGTGATCTGTCATGTTCTGATTCAATGGGCATTGATTAATGCTGAAGAAGGATGTGTGATCTGCCATAGTGAACATTTTGATTGTTAACAGTGGCTGTGCTTCCTGGGGTTGAGTTTATGATGACAGTGCAACAGGTGTGACTGTCTCCATCCTCCAGCCTTTGTGGTTCACCTCATGGGGGTCCTCAACCAGACACCACAGTGCTTGGGCTCACTGTATGTGAAAACCAGAGTGATCTAAATTTATTCCTACCATGAAACCCTATATTCCCTCTCCAGAACCCCGTGGCCAAGCTCAGTGCCATGGTGCCAGTGAAACATGCAGGTGTGGGTTTCCCTTCAGTTTTAGGGCCACATACACTCCCCGAGCGTATGCATGTGTGTCTAAGAGCTCACTGGTGAGCAGGTGGAGTGTAATAGAAGGCCAGTCTGAAGCGTCCGAGGAGCTGAGGAAGAAGTAACTAGATCCATGCGAGGCAAAGGATCATTCAGCCTCAGTATCCACTCAGCCGTTTGCACTGCTAGAAAAACGTTTTGCCAGGAAAGACAAGCGAGGACGGATTATGATCCAGTGAGGCTCCAGAACACCATGATTGGGTGCAACATAGGCTCATTGGAAAAACTTGCCTCTACCTACAGTATATGTTTCAAAACTCTAAAAATATATATATTTACTGTACATTCAATTCTGCATGTAGTTCCCAGTTCAAATGAAAAATATTGGCAGTAAAACACCAACAACTTTTATTCCTTTTCTCACAACTTTTTTTTACAAGGAACATTATCAATTAATGAAGGCTTACTTTTACATGGTTCCTCCCACAATACTATGTTATGACCTCAAAACAGTATCACTGTAGTGTATGATATGTAAACTAATACATTTTTATGTTTGCGTCATGTAATTGGATACATATGTATTCCTTTTCTCACATAATAAACTTGCTCAGTAGCTCACCTGGTACAGCATTACATTTTGTTATTTTGCACTGTACATGCGTTACATACAACAACTAACTCAATAAAACTTGGCCAGATTCTAAACTGAACACGCTTTTAATGTCATTCACTGTACATGTCACTTTGAAAGTGTCGTAAAATGTGCACAGAGCAATGCAATTTTGCAGAAATGTTGCCACAGGCAAGTTTTTTGTCACACTTGTGAGATTTCCACACTGTAATTTGCAGTAGCCACAATGAAGCTTGATTTAAACTACCTGATTTCAATAAAATAGTAAATGCTTGGCACAATTCTTTCTCACGTAATTGTCCGGCATGCATTTAAAAGGAAAAATCTAAATGATGTCATAATTTACTCATGCTCATGTCCTTCCAGCTTTGTATGTCTTTCTCTCTTTCGTTTTGTGGAACACAAAAGAAGATATTTTGAAGAATGTATCAGTGTTTTTTTCCACATTAGAAACAGAGTCATACAGGTTTGGAATTGACATGAGGATGAGTAAATGATGACAGAACTTTCATTTTTGGGGTTACATATACAGGTGCTGGTCATATTTACATTTACATTTATGCATTTAGCAGACGCTTTTATTCAAAGCGACTATCATATAATTAGAATATCATCAAAAAGTAGATTTATTTCACTAATTCCATTCAAAAAGTGAAACTTGTATAATGTATACATTCACTCCACACAGACTGATATATTTCAAGTGTTTATTTCTTTTAATTTTGATGATTATAACTGACAACTAATGAAAACCCCAAATTCAGTATCTCAGAAAATTTGAATATTACTTAAGACCAATACAAAGAAAGGATTTTTAGAAATATTAGCCAACTGAAAAGTATGAACATGAAAAGTATGAGCATGTACAGCACTCAATACTTAGTTGGGGCTCCTTTTGCCTGAATTGCTGCAGCAATGCGGCGTGGCATGGAGTCGATCAGTCTGTGGCACTGCTCAGGTGTTATGAGAGCCCAGGTTGCTCTGATAGTGGCCTTCAGCTCTTCTGCATTGTCTGGCATATCGCATCTTCCTCTTCACAATACCCCATAGATTTTCTATGCCATGATTCTGTGCCTCTCCTCTCTTCCTCCAGACTCTGGGACCCTGATTTCCAAAGGAAATGCAAAATTTACTTTCATCAGAGAACATAACTTTGGACCACTCAGCAGCAGTCCAGTCCTTTTTGTCTTTAGCCCAGGCGAGACGCTTCTGACGCTGTCTGTTGTTCAAGAGTGGCTTGACACAAGGAATGCGACAGCTGAAACCCATGTCTTGCATACGTCTGTGCGTAGTGGTTCTTGAAGCACTGACTCCAGCTGCAGTCCACTCTTGTGAATCTCCCCACATTTTTGAATGGGTTTTGTTTCACAATTCTCCAGGGTGCGGTTATCCCTATTGCTTGTACACTTTTTTCTACCACATCTTTTCCTTCCCTTCGCCTCTCTATTAATGTGCTTGGAAACAGAACTCTGTGAACAGCCAGCCTCTTTTGCAATGACCTTTTGTGTCTTGCCCTCCTTGTGCAAGGTGTCAATGGTCGTCTTTTGGACAACTGTCAAGTCAGCAGTCTTCCCCATGATTGTGTAGCCTACAGAACTAGACTGAGAGACCATTTAAAGGTCTTTGCAGGTGTTTTGAGTTAATTAGCTGATTAGAGTGTGGCACCAGGTGTCTTCAATATTGAACCTTTTCACAATATTCTAATTTTCTGAGATACTGAATTTGGGGTTTTCATTAGTTGTCAGTTATAATCATCAAAATTAAAAGAAATAAACACTTGAAATATATCAGTCTGTGTGGAATGAATGTTTACATTATACAAGTTTCACTTTTTGAATGGAATTAGCGAAATAAATCAACTTTTTGATGATATTCTAATTATATGACCAGCACCTGTGTATATATATATTTTATTTCCAGTAAGTTATTCTGGTTCTTTAAATTGTTTTAAGTTGCCAAAATAACATTTATAATTTTAATTTAGTTTTTCATCTATTTATATTTTATAATTTATCCTTATATTTTATGACTTACAGTATTTTTATTACATTTATAGAACTATTCAATGTACCAATGTATCGTGACTAGTATAAAACATCAAAGCAGCTTTAAAAGTTCAGCAGGTTCACTCAAAAGGTGTTGAGGAACGGCCAACAACTGATATGATTTCTGATTTCCTATTTCACGTTGTGGCAATAGTCACTGGCACAGACTCAAGCGCTGTCCGTCTGTCTGTATCAGTTTGCATTGCAGTGGCTTGTTTCCAGGTTTGAGACTCTCAGCTGGAAGCCCCTTCCAGGAGATACTGGCCCCACTGACCTGCACTATAATCCATCTTTGCAGACATGCACTTATCAGATTTTCCCCCATCTTCAACTGCAGGTCAACAGGCACAACTGACATTTCTTCTGGCGTGCTTAGATGCACAGAAGAAGGATTTTGGGCATCGACCTTTGCCCCAAGCACGCGTGTAAGACACAAACTCTTGCACCCAACAACTGAGACACAGATTTGTCACATTCTCTAAGCAGACAGGAATTTCACAGCTGAATCCTCAAGAGACGGATCAGCCGCAACGGAACCATCAAAGCCTCTGACGCGGAGTTTTATGTAATCTGCTCACCAGGATCCTGTTGCAGCACAGTTGGCAGAAACTGTACGAGGAAATTAACAGCCTGTATGGCCAATTCTTATAATTAACTTGCTCCAACATTATCTTTTGTGATACTCTATGTTGGATATATACATATAATATAATACACTAATGTAAAGCAATAGGCTTATATAACATATATTGGCACTGTGATTGTAATTGTGACCCTGGACCACAAAATCAGTCTTAAGTGTCAATTTTTCGAAATTTTGATTTATATATCATCTGAAAGCTGATTAAATAAGCTTTAAATTGATGTATGGTCTGTTATGATATGACAATATTTTGCAGAGATACAACTATTTGAAAATCTAGAATCTGAGGGTGCAAAAATATCAAAATACTGAGAAAATCACCTTTAAAGTTGTCCAAATGAAGTTCTTAGCAATGCAAAATACTGAACAAAAATGAAGTTTTGATATATTTATGGTAAGAAATTTACAAAATATTTTCATGGAACATGATCTTTACTTGATATCCAAATGATTTTTGTCATAAAAGAAAAATCGATCATTTTGACCCATTAAATGTATTGTTGGCTATTGCTATAAATACACCCCAGCGACTTAAGGTTTTGTGGTCCAGGGTCACATATATCATTGCAAAATGTAAACTATATTATCACCCAGCTGTAATCTGCTAAATGCACATACAAGGCATGGAAATATTAAGATATTATAAACATTCACATCATGATATTCTTTAAAGCGACTTACAAATAGTGTGCATTGTGAAAGTGCTATACAAATGAATTTGGCTTGACTTGACAAAAACACAAGCAGCACATTGTGACTTCCTAAGATAGTGGTTTTCTGATATGACACAATACAGTTAAATGACTGCAAATTAGTTGTAAAGAATATTGTTATATTACACATTTTCTCAAAATTAATTAAACAACACAAATATGAAAATGGCTAGATTTATATATTTTAATAATGTATGCATTTGTGATGTGTAGAAAAGTTATTCAGAATTAATAAAATATGTAATCTGTTTGTTTTATATTGGGCACTCGGAAGTTATTATATGTATATTCAATTACTGTATAACAAATTAAATGAATGTGCAGCAACCACCACTCAAGAATATACAGTAAAAATGAAAAGTGAATGAAATATATTTACCTTGGGCTTCACACTCACAGTTGTGTTGTAATAGCATACAGCAGCCACAGAGCAGCAGAACTACAGTGAGTTTCATGGTGCAGGGCAATCTGAAACAATGAGACGTTAACATTAACAATCATGAACTTATCATTCATTCATTTAATCAAACTTTTGGACAGTTTGCTGTTGACATGTATTATGAATATACATACTGAATATAAGCATAAATCATGATATGATGCACTAAAAACAAGGCATGCTTGCATAGCCTCGGCCATGAGTCACAACAGATCTCCGAGCACTTTCTCTCTTCCAAACATCTAACAGAGCAACAACTGACCATGGACCAGACATGCTTAATAATTCAACTTATTACTTAATAATTAAAAGCACTATGTGAATCTTTCATGGTGGACGTTTGCAAGACCGCATCACTCCTTCACTGCCTTGTTTGTCTATTCACACATCTCGCAACTTTGCTGCGCCAAGCGCTGACAGAAGAAGTGTTGTGTTGTGTCTGTTTGTTTCTCTTGTGCCTAACCTGCATTCTGTTCCACACCTCCTTAAGCAATGCTGTATTATATTCCAATATTGCTCATTTACAAGACCATAACTTTGTTTTTGGGTTATGACGATACATTTACATTATTTAAAATGTAAATGGCGGGCAATGCAAATGTGTAACCTGATGGCATAACTAATATGTCACGGAAATTTTTATTTCTATAAATGAAATGACCTGTGATATGTAGATGATATGGCGCTGGTGGGAAGTTTAAAGGATATTCACTCATTAGATATCTATCTATTTTGTTAAGGATTTGGAAGGAATGAGTTCTTTGCAGCTTAATGTTAGTAAAACTAAAGAAATGTGTTGTGCGGCTAATAATGTACGAGCACATTGCAAACCTTTGTTAGTTAATGAACAGGTGGGATTTTTTTTTATATTAGAGCTACAGAGATTGACTCCCAATTTTAATTTGATAAGCATTCAGACACAGTTTTCAAAATAGCTTCTCAGCGTTTAGGCTTATTGAGAAAACCGAGGAGTTTTAACATTGAAAAGGACATTCTGATAGATGGATATAGCCATGGTCTGATAGCCATGATATAACTTGTTTTAGATCGTTCACATGCACAAACAGCAATATATTACACTAATAGAAAAATAAAAAAATCATAGCAAGCAAGAAATTATTAAGATATTTTCTAATGTATGATTTGCAAATGAGCTCAGTGACGTCAATCTCACTCATCTAGATGACAAAATAGCAAGATTATGTTGGATTGTTCTCTGTTTTCTCCATCTGTAGATGGTGCAACTGGCTGCTGCTTCTTTTTTGTTGTTTCTCATTGTAGATTAATGGAGCGCTCTTGCACCCACTAATGGGAATGAATGTGGGGAAAAGCTTTGAACGGGACAGCTGAGAAGAGGTCCATTTCCATGGAGGAGGCTCTCTAGCATGTCACAATAGGAAGCATCCATCTACAGTCCCTGATGCTGGGGATGCCATGTCAATTATCACTTATGCTTTCTGGCCGGTCTCATGTGCAGACACCTGCCAGTGAAAGCAAGCACGCAGGCTATATTTGAACATTACTTTATTCTGAGCAGCTCACTCTGTGACTGTCGAAGGTGCTATTTCCAGCCAGGTTTAATTAATATGTGTCACATCAGATATGAAAAATACAGTCAGGGGCCTTTTATGCCATTTGACACATTGGCAATTATCCAGGGAAATTGTTATAATTTTTTTATGGTCCATCTTTCAAAAATCATCAAAATTCATTGAATCATCCACAGCCATTCATTATAACAGATATAGATTCAAATATAGCCTACAGTCCTACAACTGAAGGCCCTTTCACACTAAACATGAAGCTAAAAAGCAAGTCGATTCAGATATGAATTATTAGCTTCTCATAAAAAGAATATTTTGGAGAAGCCTGTTCAGCATTTGAATTTCAGAAATAGAAATACAAATGAAACATGATGTTTAAAGCGGTCATGGCATGAGAAATAAAATTTGCCTTTATCTTTTAGCATAAAAGAGGTCTTTGTACCATTAAAACATCCTGCAAGTTTCCTCGCTTAAAACTTCCTCCTCATATAAACAAAGCCTTTATCAAGCGATAAAATGTCTCGTTCGGATCTGAGGTGTGAGATAACATCACCAACATGCCTCCAAACTGTCTCCAGAGCAAGACATCGATGAATAGTCATCTTCTCACCAGCGGCTGAGGCTTGTCTTGATGAAGCAAATATAAATTACAGTCCCTACTGCTATCTTGTCTACACTGGAGACAGTATACAGATACGCATTCGGTTTCAGACAAATGGAGTGAAAGAACTTGCGCTTTGACGTGTTTGGTTGAAACAGCTCGTTCGTGTTTTTGTACAGATATCAGAAGGATGGCAGCGTAAGGAACGAGTGGATAGTTTATTTCTAATGGCGTCCCGGATCGTGTCAGAGGATTGATTGGAGCATGTTGTTTTGTAAACGAGGCACAGTGTCATGGAGAGTTCACAATGAAACGTATTGAAAGATGAAGCGGTACTAGATTTGACTGAAGCTGCA
The DNA here is from genome assembly GCA_027564155.1 of Gymnocypris eckloni scoliostomus. Lineage (NCBI taxonomy): Eukaryota > Metazoa > Chordata > Actinopteri > Cypriniformes > Cyprinidae > Gymnocypris > Gymnocypris eckloni. Next base: position 17,810,438 of record CM050429.1, on the reverse strand, counting down.
TCAAAAACAGTAAGTCAATGATTTCATAATGCTTTGTCTGGAAATGTATTATTTTGATCATGTAGTCAAAATACTTGCAATATAACAGTTGCTGATTCCTGAGAAGCCTTAAAGGATCCGCCCTTTAAAGGGGTCATGAACTGCCTCTTTATTATTTTGTACTGTTCTCTGAGGTCCACTTATAAAGTTTTCAAGATTTGTACATCAAAAACATCATATTTAAACATAATAAGCTATTTTACGTCAACGTTAATCCTCTGCGTCTTCAGCGGCTCAGATGTCAGGAGGAAATGATGACTACTATATTCGTTATTACATCCAACAACAAAATACCTCAATCACTTAATCTGAGACATTCTTGTCTTCCCCTGCTCCGGAGTCGACACGATGGCGGTCGGACTATTTACAGCTCACTCAGAGCAGGTCTAAGGTAAGACGCTAGTGTCAATCAACTATCGTGGGAGGGGCCTGTACAAAACTACATCCTTCTGACAGGAATCTCAGAATAGCCTGATTTTAAATCATCCCCTTTAAAAAAAAACACTGAGTGGATTTTTATCATTATAGGATGGATGTGTACACACATTTATGTTCAAACAACTTGAAAAGTGAATTTAGCATCCGATGACCCCTTTAAGTCCTTTTGACAAACTGCCTTCAATATAAGCTGTTTTTAGACTAACGAGAAAGTTTTGAGTTCTGAAACTTACAGGATGTTTTTATAGTGCAAAGACCTCTTATATGTCAGAAAATCAAGGGAATTTTGGTTTCTCCATTCATGTTTTAATTTTATGCCAAATTTTGGATTAAAACCTATTTTGTAAAATATGTATTTTATATAAAACAAAATAGTACAGTACATTTTCTTTACAGTAAATTTAAACTTGTATAACTTTTTCCATTTTTTTAAATGATTTCACATCTGAAATAATCTGCTGATTGTCTTCTTTAAAAAGAGACCAACCTTAGGTCTGTCTTCAAAAGCGTTCATGAATTATAACAATTTAACTTTAAATAGTGCACATTCAAGTCTATTTTCAAAGGGGGCAGTTAAGGGGTTAAGTGAGTTTGTTTTCTTCTGGTGGAGCTGCTATTAACTATTAACACATATCTACTGAAATAACATCTACTAAATATATATATGACAACAACTGAGGTGTGACAGCTGTGTTCCTCTGATAAGAAGTAGTTCTCTTTCTAATTGATGTTCAAGCAATAAGCCACACGAGGCTGTGCGTTACAGTGATTAATGCAAAGGGTGTTCTTTAGTATGATGCAAAATTAAAAACTATACTTTTAAAGTGGTGCCAACAAAAAAAATGTGGTAAAAATACAATTCTGTCATTATTTACTCACCCTCATTACTTTTCCTCCTTCCATGGCATAAAAAAGGAGCAATTTGGGCAGATTTGTGAGAAACTGACTGATGTTCAAGTCATTATTCACTTCCACTCCAACAAGCTCTTAAATTGTATTTATTAGTTATTGTGTGTGTGATGTAACTGAACACAACACAGTAGTGTTGTTGGGATGCTGTTGGGAATATGTGGAGAATGAGACTTGAGAGCTGCGGTGAAGGGCATGATCTGATGTTTTATAGTCTCATTCTGGAGAATTACACTATAAACAATCGTTGAGTGAGAAGAAGCTGCATAAAGATTCTTCAGAATTTCTCAAGTGTTTCATGGAAATAATAACATAAAATAAGTTAAGTTATTATTTCCATGAAACACTTACGTGTATAAGTTAAACAGCATTTTATATTGTGGCTCATCAAAACTATCCATTTTACCAGTCTAGGAACACATACATGTTTACTCATCAGATGCTGCACATTAAAAAGCACATTTTAGAAAGATGCAATGTACATCCTTCTAGATTTTGTGCCTATATGAAACACTTATTTGAAAAGTCTTTAAGCAATAAAAAATTAGTGACAGACTTCTGAACTTGGATGCACTGTACACTGAAGCACAAAATGCACTTCTATACAACATGCATGCAAAAATCTCAAAGTAATCCACAAAAATCTTGGCATATGTGCTTAAAAACCCATTATTTTACCAGGAAGCTTCCATGGAAACTTAATTGGCACATGGTTCCTTTAACCAGCATCTACCACAGAATAACAGTGAATCTGTATTCCTACACCTGTATTTCCATCTCAAATGATGTGTGAACACAAACACTCTCCTGCTATTGCGTGAATATTCGGATTATAATTCACAAGTTTAAGTGCTTGAGCTTGACCAGAGCATATTTCTGAAAATAGTCTTTTACAGAAATTGCAACACAAGGATACTCATTTTTAAAAAGTTACAGAGTTCAAAAGCAACTGCACAACCCAGCTCTTTCATTATTTTAAATGCCACAACAATTGAACTCTATTAAACACATTAACACACTTACTGACAAATAGATGTGACACACCTGAGCTGTTGGTGGCCCCTCCAGCTGTGTTGCAAACCTCAGGTGCTGACGAAACGGGACTCACATATCACACATACAGCATTAGGAAGTATCGTAAAAGAAAATCAAGCACGACTTCAATATCCAGTCTCGTTTATATGCACACCCTCAAGATCAGCCTGCTAGTGAGACACGTTTTGTTGATAGAAATGCTTGTTTGTAGAAGCAGACAAGGTTCCACCTCCCCACTCAACAAGCCAACCTGCCCAAGGACTGACTCTTAAAGAGACAGGCTTCCCTCAATCTCACACAGCTCAAAGAACAATCCATCACGGTAGAGTGAGTACAAGATACAGTACAGACATCACATGTTTGTTTGTTTTTCTCAAACCCTCATCCACTTTTCTGTTATTTCACCAATGCATGACAAGTCTTGTTGTTTCAGACCGTTTTTCACAGATGAACACATCTGATTGAGAGTGCATTTTGCTGTCTTGTTATCAGAGAAGCGCCGTCTGGCAGAAACCCTTGCGAATGCTCTAGCGGTAATGGAAGGCTTTTTGCTGTTGCTGTAGCGACAGACAAGGCTCCTGATGTTGGGGGCTGATGTGCCCACACGTTCCTCTGCAGGCGATAGTGTGGAGAGGATCAGTTTTCAGCAGATTATCTCAACAATATCAGGCCTGTGGAACATTTGAAAACAGGCATCTACATGTCCACACCACTGTGATGGGAGACCGCGCTCGCACATGTATGCACACACTCGCTCGCTGCCGTACAAATATATTACTATAAATGAGGGCGTGTGTAAAGACAGACATGTAGCAACCATCTTTCCGCTGGCGTTTTCTCTTTAGAAAGCTTAATCACTACTATTATCGAAAGCAGAATGGGTAGACGGGCTTATTGGGCTCCTGAAGGCTTATGCTGATAGTCTGCGAGGCACAGATGAATAGGAAAGCACTCAAAGCTCATTTGTTTTGGTTGCTCGCCTCATGTTTATATTGAGATAATGGCATGCCCATTGTTCCAGCCATTCAGCTTCTCGATTTTAAGCACACATTTGTATGTCTGTCCTGCTGTGGCCTAATTATGATGTTTGTGCTGAAAATGGCAGAACAGTAATTAGGGTGATCAAATCTGCTGCTCTGTCGCGAGTGCTTGCTGCTCTAGCGTTACATCATTATCCACTGCAGCCGCAGCAATCACGGCAATTGTGAAAATTGACTTTCATTTGAATATCACATGCTGTATCTGTTTTAACGTGTTCATCTTACGCTCTGAAAAGCAATGGCTCGAAAGGTTTTTTTGTGATACCACAAAGAGAAGCTTTCAGTAAACAGTTCATAAAAAATATTTTTCTTAGTGTGAAGAACATTTTAATTACCTAAATAACTTTTTACTGCTATAAAGAAATGTTTGTGCTCAGGAAAGGTTTTATACTTTTAAATGTAAAGGCGTTTTATTGGCATTGATACTTTCTACAGCCATAGAAACTTTAGGTAACACTTTATTTTTAGGGTCTCTTAACTAGTTGCTTATTAGCATGCATATTACTAGAATATTAGCCATTTATTAGTAGTAATTAAGCTCATATTAATGCCTTAGTCTACATGACCGTACTCTACATCCCTAATCCTACCCAATACCTAAACTTAACTACCTTACTAACTATTAATAAGCAGCAAATTAGGAATTTATTGAGGGAAAAGTCATAGTTAATAGTGAATAAGCGTTCGCTATTCTACAGTGTTATCAACATTTATATTGCACAAAAGGGTCTTTAAAGTGGAAAAGGGTTTTCACACTTAGAAGAAATAAAGGCTACTCCAAAAAATGGCTTACTTGGGTGAACTGAACAAATTACCATCAGCTAAAGAGGTAAAAAAAAAAGACTTTCAATGATTTTTCAATGTTTTTCAATTCCCCCAAATATTTTGGGTTTGTTTGCCAAACAATTTCTCCAATTGTTTATTTCCCCAATAAACTTAGCATTCACTCTTAAAAATAAAAGTTCTTTATTGGCATCAGAGTTTCCATGAAGTAACCTTCAACATACTTGGAACATTTTCTTTGCACAAACGGTTCTTTAGAATGGGTTAGTAAAATGTTAGTAAAATGTTCTTAGTAATAAGAAAAATGGTTCTTTTAAGAACGGTTTACTGAAAGCTTTTTTGAAGAACCTAAAATGGTTCTTCTATGGCATCACCAGAAAATCCTATTTTCGTAACCTTTATTTTCAAGAGTATTTCCTCTCAAAACTTTTGTGATTGAAAAAATATATTTCAGTGCTTTTGTGAACAAATCCAAAGTTCTATGTTTCCCTTACCGTGTCATATCATCTATGTTGTTTTTGGTTTTTATCTTTCTTGGCAAGATAATATTTTTTCTTTCCATGTTTATTTATTTATTTCTCACAATTTATCATATTTATTTCTTCACCATGCTATTTTTTAATTATTAAAATATGTATTTACACAGTAATAGCATTCAGGTTTCAGGACTCTTCGTGCCAATTATTTCCCAGAATATTTGCCCGTCTGCCCCTCCTGATTTGTGCTCTCGTTGTTGTTCTGAATTGTCGTCATGTTATCATTTTACTGTAAAACTTCCATTTATAAGAACCCCCCACTTCCTCCTCCATCCCCCAACATAAAACACTTCAGAAATCCAAACTGTTCTTTTTCCTAGTTTTTCCAGAGTAATTCCAGCAAGAGTTAGATGGGAACTGATAGTCACGGTTTTGCAAAAGAACAGAGAATAAAAACCTACAACATTGATATCAGCATTTTCTAGTGAATTAATTCGCCACAATTACAGTAATACCTCATACAATTCAAACCACTACGATAGCATCATTACACAAAACATCAGTTTTTTGGAACTATAACAATGTGCCCTAGAACCTTTTTATTTGACCGTGTTTGTGCCATCAAACAACTGTACTGGATCCCATGTACTACGAAGGCATGAAGAGAAGCTAAGTGGGTGTTTAACAGGCAGAGCTTAAAGCAGGGCAACTTGAATGATATGTATATTTGTCCTTCCGAGAAAATGGACTCACACACTCAGCCAATGTCAATGCTGCACCTTTGATATCTGTGCTGTTCGTATGAAGATCGGATCCACTTTAATATACAAGCATGAAGTGGAGGATAAAAGCATCTTCAAAGAACCATGTTAGATGGGCTTTAAATACAACTCATCCCTTTAACACGGCATCTATGCAGATCACTCATATGTAAAACAAAGTGGATGAATATCACAGTATAATCCTGGTTTGTGTGTCCGTGGTGGTCACTGTTACTATAGCAACTGAGAGAAGATGCCTTCTGTATGTAGACAGTAGGGTGAGATTAACTAGTGCAATAGAGCTGGAGCTTCATTCCTATCATTTCCAACATATGGGCTTTAGTGCTTTGCATATGGCACAATTCAGATGGCAATTTCAGTCCATCCATCCATCCATCCATCCATCCATCCATCCATCCATCCATCCATCCATCCATCCATCCATCCATCCATCCATCCATCTATCCATCCATCCATCCATCCATCCATCCATCCATCCATCCATCCATCCATCCATCCATCCATCCATCTATCCATCTATCTATCCATCTATCTATCCATCAATCCATCTAGATGAATCTACCTGCCTCAGTCTTGCTCTTATCCATGTGTTTTAACAGACTCTGCTCTTATATTAGACAGCTCTGTGAATGGCAGAGAAAGTAGATTATGGAGTCAGAGTTTTATTAGGAAGTGATGGTATTTATGAACTCCATTTACAACCAAGTGATGCTTCCTACACCATACAGACCAAATATCCGCCTGCAATTGTGAGCTTTACAGCGAGATGATAAGGCTCCATGTGAAAAATACATTCAAATCATTAAACCAAAAACTGTCATTGGGACAGACGTTGGGCACTTATTCTGGTTAGCTCAACTAATTAAGTTAGAAATTTACCAGGAATAAGTAACCTCATTGCACAAACAAAGTAAAAATTTAAATCAAGCGTTAGAAAACGAACACTTATAAGGCTTTAAATAAACCTCAGTAACTCTTATATAATATCATCAGGACTTACGTGTAAAAAAACCTTTTAGAAAAACACATTCCCACATGATCGTTTTTCACCTACCCTCTCTTCAAGCCTGAGCCTGGTGTTCCTTCCTGTGTGAATATCAGGTTAAGTCAAGATCCGCGGAGCGGCGGCTCTCTGTGTTGATCTTACTGTGGTGTTGTTTTCTGCCTATGAGACGTGTCCCCTGTCCTCAGCTAGCGTATGCTGGGTGTCTGTCTTTGAAGTTATTTCAGCATGTGTCTAAGTTGCAGACAGCATGAAGAAGGGGCTTCTTGACCTTCCCTTCACCCCAAACCTCCCTCTCAGATGGAGAACAAGGAGGCGCACGCATCCACGCACTTCACAGCCTCTCACCCTGCCCTGGAGCTCTGACTCATGGGGCTGCTCACACCCCTGAGGACTTCACTTAAGGCAGAGCGACAGGCACACGTTCGTACTCTGTCACCAAGCACGTTGTCCCGTTGTCGGATTGAAGCGGTGTTAAATGAACCCCTTGATAAGATAGCCTCTGCTCCACTTAGGCAATCAAGAGGGCTATTTTCGCTCGAGAGTTACAAGAGAATTTGAAAGATAAGGTCAATCCCTATTGTAGATGTAGATAACTTTTTTACCCTTCTGGAACATGGAGGACATCCTTACTTGTCATCCTACACAGGACAAATTCAATCTATCTTGATTGTTTCCTGAAGTCTGTAAGTTGAACAGTTGATTTCCCTCTCTAGGGGTGCTGTAGTTGTTTTACACCACCCAGAGTCCAGCTTAATCTTCTCTTGTCCCTTGGTGCTGCAAAGTATTTCCACATCAAGGCAAAGTGTTCAAAGACTCAGTTTATGAATTGGGAGCGAGCTTGGCAATTCATTTCAATCTCCAAGGCTTTTTTGTGAGGCAAGGGCAGTCCACAGTGAGAGGTTCTCTGGTCTTGAAATCCAGGATCCTTTTTTATTATGAAGACCCAAGGTCTTGGAGCCTGCTAATCTTCTTGACATCTGACTGTGTGCTGAGCCCCAGTCCTTTTGTAAGCTCTATTTGATAAGTGGACGCACTAAAGCTAGATTGGGCGAAACCTGACACAGACTGTTAGAGCAGCTGGACCTACACCCAGCTGACCCACAACACCCAGGTACAGAAGTAGTCCGAAAAGAAAGTAGTAGCACTTAATTTTACAGTCAGGTTTTGCATACATATGAATTGAACTATAGTAAATAGTAAACTTTGCATAGAGTAAACTAGGTACTAACTCTGAACCTGATTGTAATCTACGATAAATCCTTGTTTTTACTCAGTGTTCTCTTGAAGTACACAGTAAGTCTACAAATATGTTAAAACAAAGCGCAACCAAAGACTTAAAAGAGCAAGAAAATCTTCAACCCTCCTTGAGACCCACTGTCCTGTAAAGTTTATTTCCAATCTGCTTCAAAACACCTGCCTGTTATTTTCAAGAAATTCTGAAGTCGTCACCTTTATTTCTATAGCGCTTTATACAATACAGATTGAATCAAAGCAGCCTCTCTGAGATAAATAGGAAAATAGCAAACATTTATGGAAACTCAACTATGGACACTATTCATATTCTGCTGTAAAGCAGCTCTAGGAGATGATAGTGTCATTATTTAGCTCAAGTCAGTTCAGATCAATAACAATGTGAAGTTTATCACTTTGAAACCATGTCAAATTAGCTGTAAATATTTCTACAAAAGGCAACAATAGCTATTCAGTTCAAATTATTTAAATGTTGATTCAATTCAGTTCAGTTCAGTATTGATTTCGCAAGATGCGATTCAGCTGTTAAGCAGCTCTATAGAAGATGATCCAGCATCCAGCTTAATTCAGTTCATTCTCATCTGATGGTGACCATCCGTTCGTTCATATCGATACATTTCTGAAAGTATATTTCAAACCCCAACTAAGTAAGCCAGACTGTATTAGTGACAAGGAAACCAAACTCCATTAGGTGATAGAAATGGAGAAATAAAAATTTGGGATAAACCAGACTTAAAGCAAACAAATACGGAGTGATATTGATCGAGGTAAGTCATACCAGAATTAGATGGGAAAGAAAGAGCTGTAGAAGAGCTTTTTCAGGTCAGGCTGATTCAGGTGTGTTTGATTGGGGCTGGAGATAAACTCTGCAGAACAGTGACCTTCCAGAAACAGGGTTGAAGACCTCTGACATAAAGTGTCCTGGATCTCGGAAGTTAGAGCTGCTAAAAACAGAGGTGTCCAATTCTGTTCCTGGAGGTCACTATCCAGCAGACCTTAGCTCAAGCTCTATTCAAACACACCCGAACAGTCTAATCAAGGCCATCGGGATGACTAGAAACTTCCAGGCAGATGTTGGAACAGTAGGAAAATAGCCCTCCAAGAGCAGAATTGGATACTCCTGTACTAAAGTAACTAAAGGTTTAAAGCTTTCCTTAGCATTTAAAGATATTTGTTTGTAAGAAGATCCTGGACAGATTATTAGCACCCTTCCTCCACTGTGCAACACGTTTGCGGTGAGACTTAACGTTCCATAGTGGGAATGCTCCGCTCCTGTCACACATTTCTGGATAGGGATTGGTGCACTTATTGTGCCATGGTCAGACGACTTCTTCTCATGTTTACATCATGATGGCACCATGGCCCAAGGGACGTGGCCCCATTGTTGTAAGCTAATCTTGGAGCTCATTGTACAGTACATTAACTGGAGAGGCAAGTTGGGAGATTGTGTGGTCTGGAAAGAGGGTGGCTTGGGCTAATTTTGACCAGGATGGGTGGTGACTCTGAAATAGCTGGCGGTTGAGGGGTTGAGAGGTTGCACATTTCGATGTACAGTGCAGCTGTGGGATGCCTTCTTCTCTAACTGCTAGTAATCTGTACACAATGCATGGTTGAGAGTGATCCATCAGGAGGCTAAGACCTTGATGGCTTTAGTATTGAATGACTCTCAGAAATGATCCTGAGGTGCTTCTTCAGCCACCTGGCACTAAATGCATGCCTGTTTATGCTGGGATGAGAGTGGAGATGAACGGCCTGCACAAAGAACAACACACACATTCCGCACTAGTGGCAGCCTTGACCCTGGAGCAGCTGAGGCTTGAGAAGAAAACAAAGGCCAGTGGGCATTTGAAACCTTGAAGTCCTTAGATGACAAGAATACACACACCCTTTTTTGTGGCCTGCTATGTGTGTGCCCAGCCCTTTCATTCTGTTTGTCCTGAACTCAGATGGGCTGCAAACATGCAAAGCATTGTAGTTTAGTAGTCCTAAAAGTTGTTCTTTTTATATAACCATTGGTAAACGAAGAGCAAGACAAAAACAGAACCCGTTTACACTTGGTATTAAGATGCATTTTTAGTGATCGGATTAGTTTCCATCATGCATTTCAAAAGTGTCTCCTGCGATTACTTGCATTCGGATTTCATTGAGACACTCCCCTCTTTATGTTTTAGTCTATACATCACTTTCACAGGAGCACCAAGTGTGAAGTGTGTTTACTATTGAATGAACTGAATGAGAAGAATAGAGGGAGGCAGCTACAATTTTTTCGTAATCCGTGTGTTTTGGTACAATGCAAGTTTGATATTCTTGTTTTTGTGGGCTTTCTAACAATGCATCACAGAATGGTCACGTTTTAGGTGAGTGAGCAGCAAGTAGTAGGCACTCTACTGGAACGCATTCAGGATGGATAAGTGATTACACTACACGTCATGTGGTCATTCACATTTTTGACTACCTCCATATGTGGTTTCAGTCATTCATATTTCCACCTGATATTAAGGTGCGTTTTTGGTGTCCGATCATAAGTGACCAGCCAAAACACAGTACTGTTTCTATCTGCTATTAACACGTGTTTCGTGTTGACCATTTGTATTTCAATTACATTGAAATCCTCCCCTCTTAAGCCCAAATTTAGTTAGTGTGTAATGTTGCTGTTTGAGCATAAACAATATCTAAGTTACTATGCTGAATTGTCAATGCAAACAAAGATATTGTCTTTTAAAATTATGTTAATTTAATGCTTACAATTACGGCTCGTAGGGACGACAATGAGCTACTTCCCAGGTTGGCGACATCACAAACCCTGAAATTTACATAAACCCTGCCCAAGGGAACATGTAACAAAGGGGCGAGGCCATGAGTTGTTGCCATGCCGTCAAAACTAGGGGTGCACAAAAAATCTGTTCATATATGAATCGCGATTCTGTCTTCTAATGATTCTAATGGAAGCAGCGGTTCTCAATACTGTTCCTCGTGTCCCCCTGCTCTGCATCTCCCTCTTTCTCACCTGATTCAGATCATCAGCTTGTCAGCTCCATCAATGGACTATGTTCCAATTAGCAATAATGAACAATTCCAGAAGCGTTAAACATGGACGTGCACTTAGTTACCGTGGTAGTGAGCAATACTTGCTGGCAAACACTTCTTACTATTACAAAAATGCTACAACGCAATCTTGTATTCTGCTGTATTAAAGCTTAAAACAGAATACAACTGTATATTAGAAGCTAACAAAAACAGTAGTATTTACAAATGTACAATTTAGCCAAACTTTCATATCCCAGCTTACGCATAAATTCTAAAGTATACTTTGGGCTTTATTACATCACACTCTACATCAATTTATCCGGAGCGCCGATTTCCACACATATACAGTATGTGACTGATTGAAAATATGAACACTCAGTAAATTATTAGTTATTTGTGTACTTTGCCAATTCTATTTGAAAACTATTTTCTCTTGAATTTATTTAAAAAATAGTAATTTTTAATATAAATATAAACTTCATTTGCTAAATATTGGTTTGTTTTATAATGTGCATTTGGATAGAGTTGAGTGATAAGCAAAGCAGCCTACTCTGTAACTTGAGCACTCGTTCCTTGAAAACATCAGTGATTTTGATTTATGATTACTGTGCACTTGACCTTGCCACCCCAACCAACTAGAGTCTCCGAGGACAAACAGTAGCATGATGCAGTGCATGAACTCTGACAGTTGAACTAACAAACCTTATGCGAGTATGATAATGTTGACATTAGGCAGTGCTACAATTCTAGCACCACTGTGTCTCAGACTGCCTGCACTAATCTTAGACAGTTCATAAGAGATTCATGTAATTTCATCATATCAAGATTTAGAGGTTCAGTTGAGCATTAAATAAAACTGTATAAAGAAAAAGATGCAGCTTTATAGATTTTGGGGGTTTTCAATTTTGTATGAGTACTCTTAAAACTCATTTTCCCAAGATAGTGGTGTGTTCCTAAAGTCTGCACATCAGTTTTAATATAATCACCAAGAGTGCTCTTTAAAAGATAAATGTATCCTTTCAGAAACAACTCAGTGAGGAGACGTTGACCAATCCTCCCTGACCATGTAAACAATTAAGTGTATTGACCGATGTCCTCTTCTCTTCTTAGGCTAAAGGACACGGAAGAGTGAATAAGAAAGGCTGTCAAGGATGTCTTAAGTCACTATCAAATGTTAATGATTGCTGTGTGTCTGGAAGGCACATTTTTGTAGTTTTAAACAGATGCAAAGTTGCATAATTGTTGTCAAATCCTTTGAAAGACAGCTGTGACAAATGTTTGTCTCAGTGCAATGGCTTATCTTGTGTTATTGGAAGACTTGGCAAACAATGCGCGTTTTCAAAGATCGTACTGATCTGCTTGGTGAGAGCACACAGAGTAGCTTCTAAGAAGGGGTTAGGGTTTCAATCACGTGATTTTTTAAAGGAAGTGTTGTCACCATATATGGTTCCATTGGAGGCATTTCTAAATGCAAATGACCTCGAACGTGAACCATAATGTACTTACACACATGTGGGATTTATCAACCAATGATCACTTACTGGTGTGCGTAAGAACTGCATGCGCACGTTAGATAAATACGGATTTTCTTCTATATAGGCACGTTTTAAATTTCACTCGTAGGACAAAATATATAACCTTTTCTACGCATTGTTGATAAATGAGGGCCCTGGGTTCTTAAAGGGCTGTCTTAGTCTTGTCACATGGCCACAGCTATTCATTAGCATTCCCCTTTACTCAATGGCAGTTGCTTTGTCTGACACATGTAGTCTCAGAAGTAAACAAAACAAAAAAGATGCTTTTTGCTCTCATAATGGTGTAATACATACAGTAAACCAGCCAGAACTAACTAACTAGAACATGCTAACCAGCCAAAGTCTGACCCCTTGCATCAACTATTCCAGATAAACATGTCCTTAAACAACACATTTAAACAAAATGAACTGTAATAGGTTGTTTTTTGATGTCCCATGGGTTAGTTTCTCAAATGGGACCTCACTTTACTTGACTATCACTTGACTATCAAAGGTTTGGATTCTTAACACATGTTCACATTATTTACCTGGATCTGTTTTCTAGCTTACTAAAAATATTATTTTGTCAATGAATCAAACAAGTAACATTTCATAGCTTTTGATCACGATGAAAATATCTGGTGAAGCCATTCTTGAAATTGCGTGATGAAGACAGCCTTTGCTTTCTTCTCATCGTATGCCAAACTGTTTTGCTTTCCCTCTAGCACACGTGTCTGCTCTTGCTTTAAAGTGTTCAATTATGTTTAAATGCCACAAGCTCAAAAAGCGAAAACATTTACCTGCGCTCAAGTGTGAAATGAGGGAAACCTTAAACCGACAGTCCCAAATAATCCCCCTTTTCTTCTTTTTCCTCCAGATCACCATCACACTATTCTAAGACAGCAACACAAACTCTCCGAGGCTGTTTATTGCCCACTGCAATATATCAGCTTATTCACTCAGCCCTCGAGTGCAACTGTATGCTCAGAACCACCTGTCCGTTGGGCGATCCTCTTCCATATTAAATGATAATGCAGATGTGACATTGCCAGTGTGAGAGGCGCATAAAGGCCAACTAAACATGAATAGATCTCAGAGTTCATGATAAAAGTGTTTGGAGCTGAACAATATTAGTCGTAGACACAGTCACACACTGAACGCACTCGCGATTTAGACAGTTTATCATCGCATAAGGGAAAGTGTAAGGAGATATAGACTATCCGATCTCTGATTTCACACACTATTAAGTGACAGCCACTGAAAATGAAGGGGAGCTCTAGATCTGAGATGCATCTGTGAATGACTTCAGGGAGTGATAAAACCAGGCAATCTCACCAATTTACATACAAGGCTGATGTAAAGGATCACATGACTTGAGCTGTTTAAATCCAATTTGCTTATCTGATCAGTTTTATAATCTAAAACTATTATTTTGCTAATATTGCTATAGTTTTAATTAAGTCACCATTACAATGTAAACCCTAAAGCTGCCATTAGTAGAAAATGTATCTATTTTAATAACATACTGCATAATTCATCTGGTGATTTATAATTAATTGAAATGTCATGTTTTGGAATCATAGCTTATGCTCTTTAGACTTGTAATGCGCAGCTACTCAAGGCATATTGTAACTGTTATGGCCATTCTTTTAGTTTTAAGGTTTAGTTTTGATTGTTGTTGTTTTTTTAGTAGTTTGTGCTTATATTTTGTGTGAAACCACAAAAGGACTATTCCATCTCTGGTGATCTTGCAATCTGTTAAATTCAAGCTATTTCTCTCCATATAAAAGTGCAGTCACATTAGGAACATTTCCGTAAAAGTTTAGCAAAACAACTTATCTCACAAGTGAAAAATCACCTAACAATATGTATTGTGACAGCTTTAATATAACTATTTTGAATCATCAATTTAAATAATTGAGTAAAAACAGTAATGTTGATCACCTCTGTGAGTCTACTTTAAAATATAAGTCATAATTACATTTACATCAAACATTGGTTTTGTATGCCATGATTTCAAAGTAGTGTTACATTAAACCAATCAAATAAAAAAATATTCTTATTTTGTTTTTATTCTTATTTTTGAGCCATTTTTGACTCCCCACTGATAGTTTCCCACAGTTATTTTCTATGTTTGGCAGTGAATAGAGACAGATTAAATTGATTTAGTGTTAGAGTGCTAAATGAAACTGTTGATATAAGTAGATATAATGCATGCACACACCATCTGTCTGCTTTAAATCATTTGTAGTGTGATTCTGAGAAGGAGTCTTCAGCAAGTAGAGGACTAGATACTGAGCACCACCATCATTTACAAGCCCTGACTATTACCTCATACCTCTGTCTCAGACCATTTTTCACAGAGATGCAGTGGTCAACCAGTTCACACGTCCAGGCCTCTGATGTACCCCAGTATAAATACCCCCTCGCCCTCAAGCTATTTTGGAAAAGTGCACGATTTGGAGGAAAGTCTCACATGTGTGTTTCCCCCGTGATGCCCAAAGCAGTCTGCGTCACCATTAGATGCTTATAATAACTGGACACCTGATCCCTGACTGCTGAAGGTGGGGGTGAAGATGCCTCTTAAGACATTATGAATCAATCATACAGACAGATAAGGTGACAACCAAGGGCAGGGTGAAAGAAGGGAGATAACATGTGAAGACTAATACTGCTAAGAACGTGTGAACACAAAAGAACTCACTCATCTATAAACCATTACATTTACAAAATATGCAGTTCAATGTATAGATTTCCCCACAAAGATTACAAGAAGATAGAAATTAAACCTGAAAACAGATTGATTAAACTATTGTAAACAATACTCACTACCGTAATGCAACAATTGTCATTGCCAGAATGTAGTAAATATTAATGTAATGAGAACTGTGCTGGAAAGTGTGTAACAACCATAAAAATAATAACCTTATGCATTATAGATTAAAGCAAGAATCTGTGGTATACAGTGATTTTAGACAAACTAAGGGGTGTTGCTATAGGTACAATGCAGATAGGCTTCAATGAGCTTTTTGCTATTATTAAGCGGTTATTACATATACCTGATACAAGTTTAATAAAATAAAACATATAGCAACAATAATTTATTGATATAAAAAATGGTTCCACCAAGCAATTTCGTTCTTTATGAATGTTTAGAAGAATGGTTAAAAAACAACACACAGATGCAGGAACATAGATGTAGTAGCACAGTAATACTTATGTAATGAGGTCACAGAAGTGTATTTATACAACCGCTTTGAATGAGATTTAGTCAATCATGATCGAGGACCAGAAGTATATTTTTATAAAAATATTTATACAACGGTCAGTCCCAGTGCTGCATTCCCAAAAGCAATTAGGACTCTTTCTGCATATTACATTGTTCCACCAGTAGATAATAACACGACTGTCTTGAGCGAACATCATCATATCAGCGAGTCATTTGAAGAGTCCATTTAACCGATTTCTTCAAAAACACTCAGGTTACATCCATATACTTTTTTACTATATAGTTTCCAGAAAAACTGTATTTGAAATAAGTAGTATATTCAAATTTAAGATTGTGCAAGATTGTGAAGTGCACATCAAGTGGACACTTTACTATCCCATGAGGCCACGGAAAAGGATTTGTGTATGGCTGTAATGCAAATGATGCTGTAGGTCACATGATATGACAACATGATGAATGCAGTATGTCCAGGTTACATTCATACTATGCCCTTTCATAGTATAGAATACATATTCAACAGTAAAGCTCCGTTCACACCAAGAACGATTACTATAAAGATATCGATATTAGCATCCACATCAGCGAACGATATCGTCTGTTCTGCCGCTTTAAATTCTTGAGCTTGTTATAGCAGGGTTGATTCTGATTGGCTGTCAATGTTTGTATATGTAATGCCTTTGGACTCAGTGTGTTTGTTTTCCTCCACCTGTCTTCCTTCTGTCTCTGTCGGGTCTACTTGTTGTCTACGTGTGTTTGCTCCAGTTCCTGATGTGGATTATCCCGTTTTTCTTTTATTAATGACTGTCAATGCCACGTCACGTCTCTATCATTCCTTCCGGCAGCGTAGTGTGACAGAATCGTTCATCAGCTGGAAAAAAATCATTCTCAAAGTGATCCCAACAATATCGTTTCTCTGTGCCTTTATCGTTATAGTTGTGTTGTGGACTCTGCTATTCTTTAATATTGAGAATTTTAGAACTATATGTGTATCGTTATCTTTATAGTTATCATCCTTGGTGTGAACGGGCCTTAACACCAATAGCAAAGTACCGATTCAAACGTTCTTACTCAGCCCAAATCATTTTATGAGTGACACACGGTTGTTTTAAATGTGATATTTTAAATTTTGTGACAATCTTTTAAACTACTTTCTGTAAAATTCAAAACACAAAAGAATATAAGCAAATAATTTTTTTCTTAAGCTGCACCTGAGCACCTGCTATGTTCACATAGGAGTTCCCATAATGCAACTAGTTATTGTGTGCTGCTCAGTGGCGGTGAAGGTGGTGAAATAAGGTTCTATTTCAAGTTTGACATGAGGCTCTTGGCCTTTGAAGTCTGAAGTACAAGAAGATGACTTTTATACCGATGCTGTCATCTGTCAACAACCATATATTGAAAGATGAGCAGAGTATCTCTCAGTCCTGCTGACCTGCGCGATCTAACAGAGTTTTCCATTAGAGTTGGGACCTTTGGACAGACCAATATCTCAGGCCTTCTAAAATAACACCCATGGCTGTAACAGAGGGACCAGGGTCAGAGCGAGAACGGCAGCTGCAAGGGTCCGGAGTCCCCTGAAAGTGATGGGCATGCTCGCCATTGACGTTCTTCAGTGCATTGTTCTAAACAAAATGGTTCATGTGGGTATTGTCTTTCCCGAAGACGAGTTAAGCTGCACTTGTGCTACAAGCCGTTGGCATGCGAGAACGCTGATGCTCTCTAAGGTCCCTGTCGAGATCGACCTGTCTGTCATTGTTGCTTGTAAAAATAACCACATCATTCTTCAGAAAGCAGCTGCCTACACAACTGCAGGGCGACAATCAACCAGGACAAGGAGGAACAAAATGGAGCAGCTCCCTGATTACTGATGGCTGCTGTCTGATAACAGGCAGCTTTGCTTAATGAGTGTTAATGAGCGTCTGCCATCTTGTAGCCTAATAGATAGCCCCTGTAAGTACTACAAAGAGCCACTGCACTGATTATTTGAATGGCAAAATGAGGAGTTATAAGAGGAAACAGAGATAATAAGCTACTAATGAGGAATTAGTCAAGAGAAATTAAGCATCTGAAGACTGAAGACTTAGCTTCTGTTTCCCTACTGCACCTTGATTAAGATGAATCTTCACGCTAATAAAAAAAACACAGCAGCAGTACCTTTATATAAAAATATTCTATAAAAAACCTATGCTATGTTAAAAATGATACTGTTATAGATAAATAGATATAAATCGGCTTTACCTGCAGTACAGTCGTTCACTTGCTGAACACACTATAAAGGGATGATTTATTGCTGACGAAACAAAGAAAACATTTGTAAGTTTTGTTTCCTACAGTGAATTGTATAATTTCCATCTAATCCAGTGTTCTTTTAGTTTTCTGTTCTTTAAAGTAAGCCTATATCGTTACTATTTTTATTTTGCCGTGTGTAACCGCGGCCCTTATTGTCTGAGTGCATGAATCGCGAATTTTTATGACGGACAAAAGTTTCGGAGGCAGCGTGTAAACGTGATTGACACAACGTGAGGTATTTATTTTTAACGTGCAAAACTTTCGGACAAAAATTTCATACTCGGTGTGCGATGACCTTAAGCCCTATCTGTGAAACCGGGCCTTGGAATATTAATTTATAACAATCTGATCACACCATCTGATCAAACTTAATTCATGTCAAACTATATGATGTAAACCAGAAACATACATGTGTAAAAAATGATAAATGGACTTGTGATTAGCATTATATTTTGAAACAGCTGGTATCCGTGACCTACTGTGGGGCTCAAAGTTTGGCTGTAAGTGTTGATCTTCCACAGCAGACAGAGTCTTTGAAGTGAACTACTTATAGTACTAAAGGTATTATCAAGCTCAAGGGACAAAACATTAGGAAATCTTTGTTCTTCCGTCAAGTTAAATATGTTTGGAATAATAATGCAGGTCTTATGCACTCAGAAGAGGTAAAAATGTCTGCCTTCCAGTGAGACCTAATACATTAAACAAGATTTTACTTAAATATTGGCTACATCAAAATAGCAATAATTTCTGCAAATTAAGAATATTGACAAACCAACAATAGTTTCTAAATCACATTTTTTTTTTACAAGGTACTGTGGTTAACACAAGATTTGTCAATCTTGCCGTATGTTTGTAGCATTAAATGTATGAAGATAGGACACCAAGTGTCACTAAATGAGCAGAATTTCATATTTTAATTTATTTTATGTCATATTTTTTGTTATGGGGAAAAAAGGCCTTGTACGTTTTATTTTTGGACAGACAGAAAATCTGTCTGAAATTGTCCCCTATACCAGAGGTTCTCAACTCTGGTCCTAAAACCTTTTTTTGCAGAATTTAGCTCCAACCTTCATCAAACTCACGTCTGTGTCTTTCTAATACTCCTGAAGACCTGGGGCATGTTCAAGCTCAGACCAGTGCCCAACGTTTTGCTACTGTTTCCTGTTTAAATGACATGTTTCCTGGAAACGGTGTGCAACGGGGTTTGAGATACGTTTTCTCTTGTTTGGTGCACCTGCACATGTCAAAAATGTCAGCCCAATCAGCAGCAACATGTATATAAACCACGCGGTATTAAAGAGACAGCTCGCACAATGGGTTTGTCGTAGGAGTTTTATAGTAACAATATTGCAAATCAACATGATGATGATGAACGTTTAAGTAAATTAACATAAAAATAAATTCATAAGAGCAAGTATATTGTTTGCACATGTTAAAGGCAAAATAACTGAAATAATAAGAGGACAAGTATAGATCTGGAACTTCTTTAAAGGATTAGTTTACTTTCAATTTAAATTTCCTGATAATTTACTCACCCCCATGTCATCCAAGATGTTTATGTATTTCTTTATTCAGTCGAAAACAAACTACGGTTTTTGATGAAAACATTCCAGGATTTGTATCCATATAGTTTCAATGGACTACAAACGGTTGAAGATCAAAATGACAGTTTCAGAGCAGCTTCAAAGGGCTATAAACGATACCAGACGATGAATAAGGGTCTCATCTAGCGAAACGATTGGTAATAGAATGGTAAATATTACAATATCATAGGACAACAAAAGTGATCAGCAATAATGATAAGCCTAATACTCACAATAAAAATAATACGGTCATATAGATCACAAAACAGTCTCGGAGGTAAGAAGTGGATTATTCTTCACCTGAAATGTTTGTCTTCTCAGCAAATGTTGGATCACTATAATTAGCAACCACAGATTCCACAAATCCTTTCACTTGATTGGGATGTTCTCTTTTATTCTTGACGGCAAGGGCAGAGAGTGTAACATCAAGCATATTTTGCAGTATTAATCACGTATTTATACCGATTTCATCAGGCTCAGAAAATTCTTTAAAAAGAACACAAAGAAAAGCCTTCTCAGCTGCCACAGCTGCAACACTTGCATCATCAGAACAGGGTGTTCAACGCATCACCGTTTCCATTTAATAAATGTTTTGTTGTTTTGTCGGGGGCTAAACGCAGCCCTTGGTTAGCTTGTTCAGGTGTGTTTGATTAGGGTTAGAGCTAAACTCTTCAGGAAAGTGGACCTTGAGTTGAGAACCCCTGCTTGATACCTCATATAGTGCACTTTTTAGGGAGGTTAAGCCATTTGTAGTGGCGTCTGAAAGCATAGTGTATAATATAGAGTGCACTCATACAATCCCATAATGCACCTAATCTACAAATGTAAAACCATTGTGCATTAAACAGCTTAACAATTAATGGTGACCAAAACCTTCTTGTTTGGTTACCGACATTCTTCAAAATATATTTTACGTTCCACAGAAGAAAGAAAGCCATGCAGGTTTGAAACGATACATGGGTGAGTAAATTACCGTTAATTTGTTTTGAGTGAACTATCGCTTTAATAACAGCATACGCTAGATATGGACAAACTACCTCTGCAAATAGAAACAGTGGTTGTTAGTTGAAACTCACTGACAGGGATACCTCAGGGACACAATCAGCACATCTCTGCCCTGTTTCACCAAAGATATTAAGTTATGAGCTGCACCAAGCTGGAATTTACAACACTGCTGCCATTTAGAAGCGGCCTATATTCAAGGCTAAAGCATGACAATAACCTTTAGCAAGCTGTGCTTGCACTGATGCCTGAAGCCCATAGTAACTGGTGCCAAGTGCAGGGAATGCATTACAGTGTGTGGGCAGTTTCTGCACAGTATATGTGGGAGTTATTAGATTGGATGGGGTCATTTTGTAGGACCAGGTTTGCCTTCTTGTTCTATAACGCTCCTTTTTTATGTAGGCTATATGTGAGGGCAGTCCAAGAGAGGCTCTTCCAGTGAGAGTTTTCTTATGCTTAATCACTAGTGCACTAATAGTGCATAATGCATGTGCAATATTTAATACAATCACTTTTCCCCATCAGTTTATTATAACAGAAAATAAACTGCGATGAAAACCATAAATAATGAGGGTGGATGAATACTGTATGAGCGTGGTGCTGCTCTAAATCACTGGCACACATCCTCCTCTTGTGGCTGCTCTTGGTACTAACAAACAACAATAATAAGAAACTGTTAGTATTTGAAGAGAATGCCAAACACTATATGGTATAAAGTATTTTTACAACCGTACTGTCTTCTGAACAGTGATTCGTAACAGGTGGACCCAAAACCAGAAATCAATTGTAGGTTTGTTATGCCAGAGTCATGGACACGAGCGAAAACCATTGATAAATAAATGGAAATATTAACATACATATACATATGTATATGTAATATACACACACACACACACACACACACACACACACACACACACACACACACACACACACACACACACACACACACACATACATATATGTGGACACTGACACAATTTTCATAATTTCAGCTCTATGCCACAGAATTAAAAATAAAACAATCAAGATGAAATTAAAGTGCAGACTTTAAGTTTTAATTCAAGGGGATGAACAAAAATATAACATAAAATGCTTAGGAATTACAACCCTTTTTATGCACAGTCCCCCCATATTCAGGGGCTCAAATGTAATTGGGCAAATAAATATATTCAATTTTGTTGAGAATCCTTTGCAGGCAATTACTGGCTTAAGTCTGGAACTCATGGACATCAGCAGAGACTGGGTCTCCTCCTTTGGGATGCTTTGTCAGGCCTTCACTGCAGCTGGCTTCAGTTGTTGTTTGTTTGTGGCTCTTTTGCCTTTAGTTTTGTCTTCAGCGAGTGAAATACTGCTCAATCGGGTTGAGATCAGGAGACTGGCTTGGCCACTGCAGAATATTCTACATTTTCCATCCAAAAACTCCTGGGTTGCTTTTGCTGTATGTTTTGGTTTCATCATCCATTTGTACTATGAGGATCATTCTCTCCAAGGTAACGCAAGTTTATTTATATAGCACATTTCATATACAGTGGTAATTTGAAATGCTTTACATAAAATAATAATAAAAACAAGGAATAAAAAAAACATATATAATCACAACAATAAAAACAAAATTATATAAAACATTATTTTAAATGAATTTAAAGTTAAGAAGTTAACAATAGAAAAGGGTTATTCACAATCAGTCAGTCAGTTGGGACGTAGCACAGTGTTCATTCAACAAATGCACAGCTAAAAAGATGAGTTTTTAGTCTGGATTTAAATGTGGCTAATGTTTTAGCACATCTGATCTCTTCTGGAAGCTGGTTCCAACTGCGGGTGGCAAAATAGCTAAAATCGGACTCCCCTTGTTTTGTGTGAACCCTTGGTATTTCTAACTGACTCGATCCTACTGATCTGAGTGGTCTGTTAGGTCTATATTTAGTGAGCATATCTGCAATGTGTTTAGGTCCTAGGCCATTGAGTGATTTATAAATGAGTAAAAGTACTTTAAATCAATCCTAAATGTAACTGGAAGTCAGTGTAAGGACCTGAGGACTGGTGTGATTTGCTCAGATTTTCTGGTTCTAGTCAGAATCCTGACAGCAGTGTTCTGGATGTGTTCTGGATGAGCCGGTGAGGAGACCATTATAATAATCCACCCTGCTTGTGATAAAGACATGAACAAGTTTCTCCAAGTCTTGACTGCAAACAAAACATCTAATTCTTGCAATGTTTTTGAGATGATAGTATGCTGATTTAGTTACTGCTTTGACATGACTACTAAAGCTATGGTCTGTCTCCAGAATCACCCTAAGGTATTTGACTTGATTTTTGGTTGTTTGACCCTTAGAGACAATGTATGCATTCACCTTGAGAACTTCATATTTGTTTCCAAAAACAATGACTCCATGGTAAAGTATGTTCCTAGAGGAACTCCTATGTTCCCGCTATCTGTTTTGCTTGTATGGAGAGCTCTTTTGACTGCATGATGTGGGTTCACAGCAACAGCTTGCAAACGCAAAATCAATCAGACCTGTTACTTGATTACTTGATGTAGAAATAATAATAATAATAGTATTGCCTTTTGCGTTAATTGTCCAATTACTTATGGTCCCTCGAGGAAGTGGGGAGGTACATATTAAAGAGCTGTAATTCCTTAACCTTTCCTCCAATTTAGATGAGACTCACATTAAAGCTCAGAGAGTGCAATTTAAGCCCATATTCATTATGTAACTTGAATATGTTTTGGATAGCAGCTAAAATAATACAAATTGTGCCTGTGTCAAAATATATATGGACCTAACTGTATATATAAGTTTAATTATTGCCTGAGAACTGAAAACATGAAACTTCTAATTTATTTGTTTGTTTGGATGTATGCAGTGAATTGAAATACTAATACATTTTAAAAATATAATTTTTGTATATACTATTCAATTTCAATCGTGTGCTTTGAAAAATCTGCGTACTACTGAAACAAATCCAGATGGGGACCACTGTTCTAGAAAGATCTCTCTTCTTGCAGCTAGCCGTGCACTTCGCCCGATTAGTGGTGTAAGAGATGTATGTTCTCAAACTAAGAAGGTAGTAAAATATCTGCTCTGTGTTAGAGAGCTCATCAGTTACCAAGAAAGTTCTATGACAGTCTATTGCAGGCCTGAAGAAAACCGCCTGCATCATCCTTCCTGATTCACACTAGTGCTTGAGAGCTTGACTGTGCTTCTCCATGCATTAGAAGGAGTGGCAGGTTTTCCCGCTGTGCCACAAATGGGTTTTCCAACAGCCCAGAACCCAATCCAACTGTGGAAAACAAACAGCCAAAGGCACACAAAGAGGAAGAGATGGGGCCGAGTGTTTAAATCGCTGGGCCTCTGTGAAACCTCCTGGTTTCTCTTGTATAATAAAACACCAGACAGTTACATCTTCAGTGTGATTTCTGACATGTTCATTCTGTACTGTCAGAATAACTGTTGACATCATTTATAATCACCAGCATTGTTTCGTGTTTTGCAAAACACAACTGGTTACACTAGAAACAAACAGGGTGAGATCAACCACTATTTATCTGAGTATGCACTTTTTACCCTAAACAAACCAGACTCTCAAAGTATCCTTTTGACTGCTGCTGGTTAAACTGCAGTGGGTGAGCGAGATAGTGGATTCATATTTAACATCAGTTATTATCATCTCAATGCAATTACCCACCAAAAAATGTGTGTTTATTTGATCAAAAATACAGTAAATACAATAGCATTATGAAGTGTTATTACAGTTTTCCGTTTTGATATATTTTAAAATGTCATTTATTCCTGTGATCAAAGCTGAAATTTCAGCATTATTCCAGTCTTTAGTGTCACATGATCCTTCAGAAATCATAATATATGCTGCTAGAGAAACATTTCTTATTATCAGTGTAGTGTTTGCTGCTTAATTTTGTGACAAGTATAATGCATTTTTTGTGTTTTAATGAATCGAATATTTAAAAGAACAGCATGACATATTTTGTAACATGTCTTTACTGTCACTTTACTCAAATGCTTTATTGCTGAATAAAAGTATTCATTTCTTAACTTTCCTCTTCTTTTTAAATACTTTTGAATGTTAGTGTATCACGGTTTCCTGAAAATATTAAGCAGCAAAAAACTGTTTTCAATGTAATATTCAGAAATGTTTCTCGAGCAGCAAATCAGCATGATTTAATAAACATGTAATATAATAAACTAATCCTAAGCCACACCCTGACCCTATACCCCTCACAACAAACATTCAGCATTTTACAATTTACATTTTCTTTGTTTACTTTATTTTTATACCAGTTTTACAAATGAGGATGCCCTCAAAGAGAGGTTTTTGTGAGGTTTAGATCACTTTTGGGTACAAATTTGTCCGCACGCATGCATGCACGCACACACACACACACACAATCACACACACACACACACACACACACACACACACACACGCACGCACACGCACGCACGCACGCCCACCCACCTACCCACCCACCCACACACACACACACAAAATAAACAAACCAAAAAATACCAAAACCAAAAAAACTGGAAAATGTACCTGGTAATTTTTCTTCATCATCTGTTTTCATTATCTTCATTAATGTTTTTATGTACATTGCCGGTAATGTACCTATAAAACATAAAGCTGTGCGGTTTTAGTTACAATACAGCACAGCCTCTTGTACCTTACTGCTTACATAAAGAATAGTGGTTACCAAAAAAACACAATAAAGAGCAGAAAAATTTGAATTTTTGATTAGTTTCACCCAAAGTGCCTTATGACACAGTAATCTGCATGTAGCGATTTGGGGTTAAGTGTTCAAGTGCTCAGTGGTGATAATGCTCTGAGTAACTCTGCACTTCTTGAAATCAAACCTGAGATGTTTATATGACTTAATCACTTCACTCCTACCACCAGGGAAATGTATATTTCCTACCTTTCAATCTACTTACAACCATTTCAGATTCTGCCTGCTTGTATATAAAATCCTTCTGGAACATCAATGAAATTAGATTCATATTTCAGTCACCTTTCTTTGTCTAAGTCATGCATGCATGCTAGTTCTCTATTCATGTGGATTTGGAGGGATTTGCTTGCATTCGTGAAGGCTCTCTGACAGCTTCATGACCACTCAAGTCCGCAGGTGTTCTAAAATCGAATCATGCAGGGCTTGTGGTTTGAAGTCATTGAAGCCTGTCCTCTTTGCTTGAAATGCAAATGTTTGCTTCCCCAGCTCTCCGATACAAGCCAGCAGGAGGTCTGGGGCAAGCAGACATGACCCCTTTAAAAGCACATGCTGTTCTGAGGTCAGCTGTCTGCCTTAGTGACAGAGTGGTTCAGCATTAGTATTCACCCTACACTGATGCTACCTGTCAGATGAAGGGCTCACATCTGGGGAAGACAGCTAAGACAACGGCACCTCACGGACGGATGTGTTTCCTCAGTCAATCGATTTTTTCCTTTAAATGCTCTGTTAGACACAAACAGTGTGGGGAAAGTTTTTTCTTTATTTATCTGCTCAGTTGAGAGAATGAACATCGAGGTGATAGTCTGATTACAGATTGAGCCTAAAATGGGAATGCATGGGGAATAAAGGAGGAAGGCTAATTAAATTGTTCAGTTTCTGTTTATTAACTGTCAACATAATCTACACACAGAAACCAATGAGTCAGTGTTTCTCAATGACTTGTGGCCAGGTCTCAGTACACTCTCATTGATGACACAATTAATTACACACACATTCGGCATGCAGAAGCCCCCTTAGCAACGAGGCATACTTGCACCCATGACTGCCATCTGGTGCTGAGCTTCCTCTCCTTGACATATTGTGTTGAGGCCCGTTTCAATGTTTGCCCCTTTCCAGTTGGATAAGGATATACACTACCAAAGCTGTGTTTATTTAATACGGAAAAACAGTAATATTGTGAAATATTATTACAATTTAATACTTGTTTTTATTTGAATATATTTTAAATGTATTATTCCTGTGATGCATCATTATTCCAGTCTTTAGTGTCACATGATCCTTCAGAAATCATTCTGATATGCTGCTAGAGGAACATTTCTCATTATCAGTGTTGTGTTTGCTGCTTAATTTTGTGATAAGCATGATGCATTTTTCAATATTCTTTAATGCATCGAATATTTAAAAGAACAGCATGAAATATTTTGTAGCATGTCTTTACTGTCACTTTACTCAAATGCTTTATTGCTGAATAAAAGTATTAATTTATTTTTAAATACTTTTGAATGTTAGTGTATCACGGTTTCCTCAAAAATATTAAGCAGCAAAAAACTGTTTTCAATGTAATATTCAGAAATGTTTCTCGAGCAGCAAATCAGCATGATTTCTGAAGAATCACATGACACTGAAGACAGAAATAAATTACATTTTCAAGTATAGGCAACTAAAATAGAGTTCTTTTACATTTAATATTTCACAATATGAGCATGAGCACAATACAATGAGCATAATTGTATAGGAACCATTATTTGATTTGCTATTATCAACTTCTGAAAGCTAGATCATCATATAGACCCGAGGTAAATGTATGTTTCCTGATGTTAGGAGTAAGTTTCATCGCGCTCCTCCTGCGTTG
Source organism: Gymnocypris eckloni scoliostomus (assembly GCA_027564155.1). Lineage (NCBI taxonomy): Eukaryota > Metazoa > Chordata > Actinopteri > Cypriniformes > Cyprinidae > Gymnocypris > Gymnocypris eckloni. The sequence goes on along the minus strand of CM050429.1, from coordinate 17,783,436 downwards.
TTTCTCATGGCAGCATTCCAGCACTCCATGACGAGCAGCGAACCCAACGCGTCGCGTCGCGTCGGGATTCCTTAGGATTACCCAGCGTGCCCCGCGGGAAAGATGGCGCTGGACGGGAGAAGATGGAGATAAACTTTATCTGAAATCGGGAACAGTGGTTATCTACACCTGCGATCCGTGGTAACACTTCAACTCCTCACAGAGAGATACCGGCGACAGGACGCGTGCTCGGTGATCGCTCTTGACGGCGCGAGCGGAGAGATTTTAACGGTCGTTAGCTGGTGTGTGTTAGCCAGCGAGGAGAAGAAGAAGGAAAAGCGGGCAAAGTTTATTCAGTTTGAGCAGGAGTCAAAACTGATCTACACCAAACTCTGGGTTTAACTGCGGAAGAAATCACTAACGCCAGGTAAGAAGTTCATAAATATATTTATTTGAAACAGTAACGTTAGTCAATTTTAGTAGTGTAACGTTACTATCAAATCTATCTACGCGGCCAGTCACCGTTCAGATGAACTGATAAACACACCCAGCATTGCTGGATTATACCTAAACATCATATCTCTGTAACAATCAGACCTGTGAAATGCTTCTTGATCATCATATCCTCGGGGCACTGATCAGAGAGCAGATTAGAGAAGGTTACTAATCTGGAAAGTGTCGATGTCAGGTGTTTAACGTTATTCGGTGGAGTCAGTCATGGCCACGGGCAGCGAAAATAAACCCTTCGGCGGTGTAAGTTAATCTGTGTAATGTGTTTTCTTCATTCACTGTTCGTGATTTAAAATACTTATATTTAATTATATACAGTCTTTTTGTTCTCCTGATCAGATATATACTCATATTAATGCTTACCAACTAGATCCGGTTGTGCAACCGATCCTGTTACACGGTCTTATGTTTAGCGGATTGATGATGATGATGATGTCCTAAGCGAAGGGGATTAACATTTTATTCACGTGTCCTTACATTAAATAGTATAACTTCGCGGAATGCTGCTGGGAAGAAAAAACGATGCGATATTTCGACGATATGCTCTCAGTTTGTGGTGAAATGACTCGCGGAGTCCATCATGGACACAGAACAGGTAACGTAACGCTTGAGGAACCTCCGGCTGTCACGATCGTGAAATGCTATCGACGATTAATTATCATGCAGATAATTGCGATTGAGATTTAATTGTCTGTTTTTGACGCTTGCAGTGTAGGCTCAATGCACATACAGTTTAGTAAGAAGTCGTTTATTCACATTGAACATTGACTCATTAACAATACGACTTAATTTAAGGTGTTGTTAACATATTGCTCAAGCAAGTTCTAACACAGTTAAATATATTTCTGCTTTGTACACTTGATGTCTTTTGGAACACGGCCAACTTAAATATTATATTTTATTATGCAATATAAACCTATTTCTACCTCGTATTTCTCACTTTGGCTTTCCAGGTAATCTGACCTACTACGGCCAAAAATATCTCTCATTACTCAAACGTCAAATAAAGTGAAACCAGGGCGTTGTGCGTTCAAGTGATTTTTATTCAATATATCTTTAAAAAGTATAGCTGTTAAAAGTAAAACAAAAATCAGTGCCATTCAAACAGTCAAATTTTAATTTGAATTACATTTTTAAAAGTAGTGAGCTTAAAAAGTAAATTGGTAAAGTTGTATCAGCCTCCTTTCTGATTTGAATGTGACGTGTAATATATTTATATGCAATAACTCATAACTAGTGGATCTCCAATAAAGTAAGGGTCTTTAGAGGTCGCGTGTATTATGATTATGCAGCTTGCAACGAATGTACAGCCCTATTTCAGTATCTGTAGTGTTGATATAAAGCCACGCATCACTAATCCAGCTCTGTGCAAAGTAGATCAGCATCCTGATGTCATTGACTTCTCTGGTTCGGTTTTAAAACCTTGTGTGCTGCCTACCTAGACAGCTTTTTTGGGCATCATTGGGTTTTACCTTGGTAAGTCATCATTGTGCATACCATGCTCAGAAGTGAATAGGCAAGACACTTTCTTTAAAGTACTTGAGAGAATACCATGGTCCTCATTTGTTAGTATAGGCATCTCACTAGTTTGAGACGAAGACTGTGTTGAATGTCTCTCAGGGGAGGTGAAATAAACCGCAGTGTTTCATTGCTTAGTGCTTGCTTGATATGACATGCTAGCTGCTCCCATTCCTCCTCCCTTTTTATTGAGTGCACTTAAAGTGAGTTGATAAGTCATGCATGTCTCAGCCATTCTTTTCAGATGGGTAATGTCGATAAACAATTAGTAAATTGCAGTTTGTTAAGAAGAGCTGAACACATTGCTGATTAGGACTAAGCGTTTGGTCTTTATTGGGAACTACCTAATTCAATGTAAATAGTTCAGTTCATGCGAAGAGATTAATTTTATTGCAAATTTCTGCTAGTCATCAGTACAGAGTTATTGATTATTGGAGTTTCAAAGGATTCTAAAATATTGATTTCAGGAGGAAAATTTAGATGTTGCAGTAATGCACCAAAATGAAATTTTTATCGAAGGTAAAAAATATAGTTTTGGCAAAAAAATTCACTTTAAAGGGTTAGTTCACCCAAAAATGAAAATTCTGTCATTTAATTACTCACCCTCATGTCGTTTCAAACCCGTGAGACCACTGCTCCGACATATTTTTGATGGAATCTGAGAGCACTCAGAGTAAGACCCTCCATAGACAGCAAGGGTCCTTACACGATCAAGGTCCAGAAACGTAGCAAGGATATCGGTAAAATAATCCATGTGACATCAGGGGTTAAACCGTAATAATTAGAAGCTACGATAATAGTTTTTGTATGCAAAGAAAACAAAATAGCGACTTTACTCAACAGTTTGTCTTCTCCACGTCACCGTAGCGCCATTCAGGATTATATCCGCTTGACTGAAACTGTGTATACGCTCTTCTGTGTCCGGCCTTCAGATGGAGATTTACTACTGATCCCTAGGGCTGTCAAAATGCCTGAAGAACTGAATTCGAATTTTGTACTTAAATATTATCCGTATTAAAATTTAAATGGCATAACTTCAGTTACGGGGAATTTTTTTGGCTTCTCTCCTGAGGCCAGAGGGTGCATCGATCAAAATATTATGCATGTTTCTTCAAAGCAATAAAATAACATGTCTGTCTTTGAAAAAGTGCATAATGTTTAAAATAATGCTTATAAACCTTGTATAATTACTAAAGTTGCTTAAACAATTAGAAACAAAACAGCATCATGCATGTATAGTTTAATTCAAAGGACCGAAAATCAATCACAAAGAGTACTTTCTTCATTTAAAAACATGAGATGCAGTGGGATGGGGAAAAAACACCATAATGTCTCGAGACATGTTTTTAAAAAAGTTGAACTTAGATAAATTTTATGTGGCTTTCTAAACATGCGGCTCTCTTTTGCGAAACGCGAGTGCAAAGGTGATAGATGTACCTATAGAAAATGCGATAAATATGCGTTCTGTGTGAACGGCTTGGTTTCAGTTTAGCCGTAAACAACATCTCCGCATTGACGTTATCTTTTTCTGCAATATTTTGAATGAACGACGTTGCAGTGCAGCGTCTACTGGGTTCAACTGGATAGGCTAACAAAAACATAAAATGCAACACTTACATCGTCGTCGCATCTCGTGCTCCACTGATAAAGCTGCCTGACACACACCTAAAATGCGAAATGCAACATTTAGCTGATTTTTTATTTTAAATTAGACGAATATTCAAATAAAAATTGACAGCCCTACTGATCACAGAACTTTGCTTCACTGAAGGATATGCATGACAATTGCATTCGATTCATCGTGCAGCCCTAGTAGTAAGTTTCTCTCTATTTCGGCCAAAAACCTAACATTTGGTAAAAACCTAAAATTTTTGGGTTTGCTTTACTACAGCAGCTAATGTTGAAAGAGCAGGTGATTACTGATGTCTGACGGGACTATGATGGGCTATTCCATAAACTCAACTCTGCTGATGCAGTAAATACAGCAGTGAAAGGTCAGTGACCTCTCCTCCCACATGTTATTGGTTCACTTAGTTAAAATCATCCTCTGGGTCTTAGCAGCATTCTCTGTTCTCTGTTAGCTCCTCACACACATAGCGCTGTTGTGTGTTGACTGTTTAAGGCTGCCGGTGACTGGTGGATCTGTGCTAGCTGCTAGGTGGTGTCGTATGATAGCGCAGCCCCCTGTGGAGGTTTATCAATTAGGAAACAGCCAGTGTGAAAATGTTTGGGGAGGGATTTGTTGAGAGATTACTCTGTCAAGTGCCGCTGCTTGTAGCTCGGCTTAGCTGAAGAGATAGGGCTTGTGTGCAGCCTGGAGTGTTTAATTGGGAAAAGGTGATAGAGTCGGATAATTGATGCTGCTAACTCTTCTTCCATTAAGTAAGGTGTAATGATCTGAGGCTTTCGGCTGTTTGAGTGAGGTTTTGTTAGTACTGTTTGGGGGAAAAAGTGTAAAGTTAGTGACCATCATAATTAGTTATACAGCTTTGATAGCAGTTCTTTACTAAAATGCATCAAATTCACTCAAATGTATTTGGTCACAAATGAGATTAGTAGGACTGTTAATAATTAGGGCTGCGAAATGATTAATCGTGATTAATCACATTCAAAATAAAAGTTTGTTTACATACTATGTGTGTATTGTGTGTATATATAAATACACACACATACATGTGTATATATAAAGGAAACATGTTGAATTTATATAAAATATGTATATTTATATACAATATAAATCATACAAGTATAAATATATATGCATACAAATATTTTTTTTTAAATATATACATACTGTAGATGTGTGTGTGTGTATTTATATATATATACATACACATACACAATCCACACAGAGTATGTAAACATAAACTTTCATTTGAATGGAATTAAACGTGATTAATTGCAGCCCTATTTATAATTTAGTCTTTTGTTATACAATTTGCAGATGATTACAGACAGGGCTGCATGTTTAATGGAAAAAACAAACAAAATTAAAATATGGCAAAGGCTGTGATTTAATAAAATATGTTTATCAGCTCTTCGGTTCACTACTCAACATGAACTTCTTCGTGTTTGCTCAGAGTTTGGGTCACTTTAATGTGCGTTTAAGAACGCAGTGTGCAAATTCAAAAACAAAAGGGAAGCTTTAAGGGCAGAAAATAAACTCAAAATAAACACGTGCCCCCGGTTTCACAGACAAGGCTTAAACCTAGTCCCAGACTAAAATGTAAATCTGAGCTGTTTCAACTGAAAGAAACTTGCACTGACTGATCTTAAAACATGTCACTGACTTTGTGTTGTCTGAAGATACACACCAGTAATGTTTTTTCTAAGTATTTTTATAAAAATTAGTAATAATGTCCTTATTAAACTATGGCCTAATCCTGGTTTATTGGCCCGGTCTAGAAACCGTGATGAATTAATATTTGACAAGAAATTAAGATAAATAAATTGGTGTAAATATTAGAATTGTAATTTTACATTTGTCATGTAATTATTTTCTTAAATACACAATTTTTTATAATAATAATTTATTAATTTAAAGATGAATAAAATAAAGTTGTACTTTTAAACAAGCATAGAATGTCTGGATTGTTTTTGGAGTATTTTTACATGTTTAGATTTTTCCCTGAATTGTGCAGCTTTAATTGCATTAAATAGGCTATATTGCTACAGAAAAATATATTTAGTGAAATATGTTGTTAGTGTATAATAGAAGGCTGAAGTATATTATATTAACAACAACGGAATTATTTTTATGATTTATTATGATAATTTTCATATAATTTTATTTGAATATTCAGTTCAAGACGTAGTTCCAAAAATGGCTGTAAATTAAAGCGGAGTTCAAGGAAAAGTCTCTTAATTTAATTAAATGTATTTATTATTATTATATGTTAGTATTTTTTACATTATGTATGTATTTATTTATTTATTTATTTATTTTGCTCTCATATCTAAGGAGCAGTGAGATATAAAATAATTATCATCATATTGTGGTTCAAAATGTTGCTTTAAACACAGCACAAAGAAGGGCTGTTGAAGATGACCTTGGCAGTCAAAATTCGTTTAGAATTTCAGATACACTCTATTCATCAGCGTTTGCCCACACACTGCATGGCCTTTCTTTCAGAAAAGCTGTCAGACGGTCTTTTTAAAGCAGCCATTTGAATGCTTTTATTAAGATCAACTCCGCAGTTGTTTTGACTTTATGGGATGGTACTGGAAAGATGCACCTGTGATTTTCCTCAGAAATGCCAATACTTCTGCTCATCTACTGGACATTTTTAGACTGCACAAATTCTTATTTCACAAACAAAATCTTGGTAGTACCATTTTATTCTTTGTACCAAACTATGGTTATCAAGGTGTGAAGCTCCAGCATCCTTGAAAGCAAGTTTTCTTCGAAATATTTGTAATATTTTAAAGCTTTCCATGTAGCTAGAAGCGAATAGTCTGCAAGGACTTTTTGGCGTGACCTACATGTTGCAGTGTTTTGGAAGCTCCTCTGGAATTTGCTCAAATCTTTTTTTTGAGCGGGAAGGAGCGAGAGTCGTGAGGATTGTTTGGAAACATTCCTTTGCTTGGCCGAGCTCCCATGCTGGTGAAACGCTCCTCAGTATCCAACATTCAGTTCTTGTGCAAATTTACCCTCCGCTTGCTTGCTCCCATTGTCAGCCTGTCAAGTCTGTTTTTATGTTTGTTGCTTGAATCCAATTATCCATGACCTGCAACATAGCCTGCACCTTTTCTCGGCGCTACATACACCGGTTACTGATTCTTTCCTCCATCTGTCTCTTTCATAGCACTTTCTGTTCTCTACCTTCATCAATTTTCCAGCAGTGCTTGGAGATTCTCGCTTAAAGGTAATGAAATCACCCATTTACCCATAATGACCAAATAAGCAGCTGAAATGTCTCACAAAGGTCAGTACTTCAGAGAAGGGAGAATGTGTGATTTGTTCATTTCCTAAATTCACCCTGAAATTAAATTCCTCTGCTTTAACATAGCTTTTCCGTGCCTGCTAAACCTTAAAAGATCGGTTTTGCTTCAGTTTGGGTCTTTATGATGTCAAAGCCAACATACAGTTTTAGGGGTGTCAAAATAATCTGCACAAAATGAAAATACACTGATTACAGAGATCAATCGATATTAATTAGTCTACAGTAATAATATCTAAAGTATTAATTAACTTTTTGATTAAAAAAAAATATATATATATACTTTTTATATAATATTTGACAATATTATTACACTTTATAATATTAAATATGGTTTTGATGTCAAAGTGAGCATACATTTCTTGTAGTGTAAAATTGCATCTGGATTTAAGAAACATTGATTACATAATTTAATTGATATTGCAGAAATAATATGAATTATTACTGTCAGTTATGATCCAAAATGTAATTCTTAGATTTTACACTTACATTTAAAAAAACTAAAACATTTTAATACGCATTAAAATAATTAAAATGGTATTTGACGTTATTAGAAAATTTATTATAGTGATTATTAAGTGATAAGGAACATTATTGGTCCTAAACAGAATAGAATTTTCATATTAGGAAGAAATCATGTTTCTGTGGCATCCTACTACACCATCTTTCATTCCTGCAGCACTCAGAAGCCACTTGGACTGTTCTGTGTGAGCACAACTGGCTTTCCAGGGAGCTCAAATCTCCACCATCTCCATCATATTCTTTCTCGCTTGTTTCCTCTATTACCTGCACTTGTTTTTGCCCGCGGTGTTAAGAAAGCGGGAGTGGTAATCCTCAGCGCACATTAGGCCTGGCTCCACACACACCAGCTGCTAGCAAGAGCTTAGCGCTTCACATCTCACAATGGCAGGTGGCTGTAGCCCACTGCTTCACCACTAGAGCCATGAAGAGTCCCGTAGACCTCAGGTTTCCAGACAGCATCAGGTCCGAGCTGATCTACTTATTATAATTGTCCTTTCCTGCACTTCCTTTGGAACATCCTGTCATTTTATCTGAAGAGTTCTGCTGGTTATCAAGGACATTTCATAACGCTCCATATTTCAGCAGTTTTGTCTGCTTGTGTACTGCATTACATGTCGTCCAGCTTGATGATTATGCATTGTTAAAGGCACAGTTCACCAGTACAAATATTTCATAATTCACAGCTGGGTAGTCTGTGTATACTTTACTTTAATAGAAAATGAAGCATTATTTCATCCGAAGCATGTAAAGAAACCCAAAGCGTGACGTGTGCCGGTAGCTTTAGTGTCATTGCAGAACGTCACCTCTATAAGCTGCCAGCTCACAGCAGGATGTTCATTGACTCATATCCCTGCCTTTCTCTTCCTGTCCTTTCCTCAATATCTCACTCACTTTTTCCTCCTGACGTCAGCACTTCTATTTTTGTCCCCAATGGACATTTTTGTGGAGATATAATTAACATCTCTGAGAATTACAAATGACCCTTTAGAAGTTTGGTTTTGTAAGCCCTGCCTTTCACTGAAAGGTCATAGCGGTTTGGATACCTTTTTATGAGATTGTATTTAGTTCACATGGACAGAATGGCCTATTTCTGTCAGTGTTGCCCTGGAGCTTATGTTACAGGTGCAGCAGACGTCTTAAGTTATCCAGTTGACACAGTTGAGTATTGTCATTTCCATTAGCATGACATTCCATTCTGTCTCCTTATGAAGAAACGTGTGAAGCTGACACTTACACTAAATACAATCTAATTTTGGAGTTGTGGCAGTGGATAGAGTTCAGACTTGTGTCTAAACACTGCTTATAAAAGGAATATGAAAATATGAATTTTTTTATCATGTGCTCACTCGCACTTCTTTTCAAACCAGCTTGTCCGTCCAAAATGAGATGGTTTGAATATTGTTCAAGTCTGATTTAGATGTTACGTTTATGCATTCAAAGAGGGCACACCGCTTTAAAGGAAAGGAACGGCATGTGGCACAGTGATCACTTTATTTTATCACATTTTCATAATCGTTTGAATCCAAAATTTAAAGTAAATTCTGATTTATTGCACAGTCACCATGCGTGAAGGGCATGATAGACACACGTGATATAATTTGGCCAGTCAGAACATCAATCTAATAGGCAGGCATTGCTTTAGTTTTAACATTGAGCACATAAAAGATCACAATCTTTACGATTCGCTTGAAAAGACATTATGGAACACTTTAAGATCGATTAAACTGTCAGATCGCCCTCCCCTACTTAAAGGTGGGGTATGCATTTTTTCAAAAACGCTTTAGAAAACAATTCAGGGCCGAGTACCAAAACAAACTTGTAGCCTTATCAGCAGTAAGGGGCTTGTCTACTCATGATGCGAGGAGAGAGCGCTCTTCAGTGCACATGACGGACATTACCCGAGCCAAGCGATGACAGAAAGATAGAGATGGCGGATAAAAAAAAAAAAGAGGAAAATGTCTGCAGAACAAAAGAAGGCTTACACCGTGTCCACACCGGATCAAGGCGGTCTGTCTACACTGGACGTGACAAAGCGACCGTTGAAAATTATTTGAAATTAGTGTCAAAATGTCTTAAATAGAACGCGACAGCAGTTGACTGTAGGAGATTTGTCGTGTCACAGCTCGGCTTACAGCATCACTGATTATAATAAGTTATATAGTATTTGGTCGCGCCGTATTACGATAAGGCAAGAGAGAACTCAGTAACTTACAGTATGTAATCTTTATCAAATTTCATAATGAACATGCATTTTTATACTGTACACTTGTTTTAGTTTTATTTCGAGAAAAAAGTAGAGATTTTTAATATTTGTCCATTTATTGGTAATTCGCCAGTTATCAGCTGATCGATCGGTGCTTCTCAGAAGCTTCCTAAAAGTTCCATACTTATATTAATGGACGGATCCAAGCCAGACCTAGAGACTTGAACACTGGTTTCTTTTGAGTTGGGCCAATAAACAACCACCTGGCTAGAGATAGACCGATATATCGGTTTACCGATATTTTTCCCGATATTTAAGCATTTTACCATAATCGGAAATCGGTTTTGCATCTCTATCGAAATTAATTATTTATTATCTCCGCAAGCGATCGCAGTTTGAGTATAGTTCTGTGTAAATGCATAGATAAACCGCGCTGTCAGCAGTTTTCATAATTTAGAATGACAAAAACATTTTAATAATTCTGATAAAACATGTCAGTTAAGAAATGCAATAAAATACGATGTTTTGTTTGTTATAGCTTATTTCAATATTCCAGAGATTATTATTCAGTGAATTAACATTATCCAGTGAATTATTATTCACTCTTTAGTCTATTAAACAGCGTTTAAACCTAAAACTGTAGTTTAAAATGAAATTGATATGACTTCTGTCCTTTATTTTCTCCATTTGAATACATTAGACATTATTTTGCTTATTGTTAATATCAGTGTTGCTGATGATGCTTTTTATAAATAAAATGTAATTTGAAGATAAAATTTGACATGAAAATGTTAATTTTCAACAGTTTTTTGTTGTTGTTAAGATGACTGAAAGGAGGAAAAACCAAAGTGAAGAATGGACTTACTTCACTCTATTTATTTACTTTATAACAGTAAATAAATATCGGTTCTGCATATCGGTTATTGGGTACATAAACGTACAAATAATCGGTATCGGTCGATCACTACACCTGGCAACCATCGTTTATACCTTGGGATTGTGGTGGTGAGATTTGCGCAGACATGTACTCACATTTACTTAATTTGCTTCTGGCCTTTTGGAATGAATGTCCTCTATTCTACCTTTTGTAGGACAACTTCCTCAGCATATAGCAGTTCTGTTTGTAAAGTCTTCATTTATAGTCTACACAGCAGACCATCACCCTGTCCATTACATCCGACCATTTTAGGTTAGCCGCACTGGCTGCTATTCTCAAAGGCAGAATAGTGTTCTTGTTACGTGTTTTGTTGGTTTCTTTCCAGTGCCGAGTGAAACGCTTTCGAGCTATTTTTCCGGTTTGCTCGGTGTTGTCAGATAAAGGTTTCAATAAAAATTTGAGTTCAGAGACTTTGCGGGATAACACAGTTTTGTGCAAGTCCTGTGCATGGAAGAGGATGAAACCTTCATTCCTCTTAAAGCTGGATTTCTCACAATCCCTTGTTATGGAGTCTGCATCAATAAAATATGACTTGAGTGTGTTTTTTTCCCATTTTCTCTATGCTATGAGCATCTGAAATCCCATTGAATTCGTGACTGAATATTGAGGAGGGTTATATGCTGACTTCGACCTGCAGGTATGGAAATAAACAACCATCTAAAAGCAATAAATGAAAGAGCCCCTGGATTCTGAATTAGAAGTGTCCATGTCCAATATTCTCTGTAGTCTCTCAGGTATTTTCAGAGGTGATTTCTGTATGAAGCGATGGTAAATTTCCCTCATGACTTGTGGGTTTGGCTGGTGATATTGTAGCACTGATGAAAGAGGCACAGCATAGTCAGGACTGCAGCTCCTGGCATGGCATTTGTATTTACATGCCTTAGCACAGAAGCCCACTGAACCTCCCAGAGTGTGAGGGAGTTTCTTTAAGACTGAATCTCCCTCCCACTTCAGAAGAAGCTTGATTCAGACACAGGAAACCATTCGCACTTGCCCCGAGCTCCGTCTGCATTCATACATGGAGATTTTCTGGGACTTACTGCCATTCAGCTCTGACATGACATGGACTGAGACTGTCCAGATTTGCCAGTGTCCCTCTTCCTCCGCGGTTTTCTATCATGAAGAATCACAGCACTGACAGTGATTTGATTGGGGGAAAAAAACAATGTACAAGACTGTAGAAAGAGAAAGTACGTTTGAATTGATTTTCAGGAGCTGGCGTGTGAAAACTACATTTTCATAATCAACTTTTTATAGCAATCTTTAGCGGTAACGGTTAATGTGGTTTGCAAATGTTATTACGTCCAGCACAGTTGGTCTGCTCAAACAAACAGATTGCAATTCCGCTTGTTTCTGTGAGTGGCACATAAATTACACACTTCATCTGCATCCTTGTGAAAACGTTTTGGATATCTTTGAATGGGCATTCATTTGTCACTGCTGGAACCCAAGGCATTTGCAGGAGGGGAAACCGAGGCGACTCTGGATGCCTCCAGCCCTGCCTTTAGCTCTGACTCCCAGTCAGGAAGTTCATAATAAAGGCCAACCGAGTTCAACCACTCTAATCTAGCAGAGATATCGATGTCTGTCATGAAACGTTTTTCATCGCAAAGCACTTTCAATCATCCTCGAAGCATGTCTTCTGCAGCGATCACACGCTCTGAAAGGCTTTGTATAAATGGACGTGTATATAAATCAATAAACCTTCTGGGAAATGCTGGCATATTGTCCATTCAGTAAGGAAGCTCACTTCTAAGGTAACCACATTCTCAGCATTGAAACTGTAATTGGCGGAGAAAGCTATCCCAGAATGCATTTTGACATGCTCAATCAATCCAAGATGGAATATGTAATAAAAATAGACTGTTACCCAATATTTGTGTGCTTTGTTTTATGCTCATATTTTTTTTAATGGGTGTCATGCAGGAGAGGTTTTAGAATGCTGAATAAACTGCTTTTGTGGGGGAACAGCTCATCGTTTAATGAATCGATAGCCTATTAGCAATTTTTTTTAAATCATGTTTGCAAATAAACACTTTTTTATAAATTTCCTATAAAACAGCAATTTGTTTCGGTTTAAACACTTAAAGAATAAGTACTAATTGCTTACTGCCATTTCCTGTCACATATTGGAACAGCTTATTTGCCAAAACAACTTTGAGTGCCTTGAAATCAAGAGAGGAACTGTCTGGAAAAACAGCAGAGGAAGAGGATTGCTGGGAAATCTCGCTCCATTTTTGGAAAGATTTTTCAATGAATAATCACCTAAATATTTTACTTTGTAAAAAAAACTACTTAAGTTTATAGTAAAAACTGGTATTACAGGAATGCGAATTGGTGCTTGTGTATATAACCATAGTGATATAATGTTAAAATGCTGACTTTACTCTCCAAAATCGACAGGTCTTGCATCACCCTGAAAGGGTTTATTCTGCAATAACAACTGGCTGGATGTACATTATTACACTTATTATTTTGCTACTTGCCACATAAGTAATTAATATTTTGGCTCAAAATTTGCCTGTATTATTTATTCACCAATAAATAATGTCACCTGTAAATAGTGTGTTTGTTTGCATAATAAAAAAAAATATATATAATTATCGGCAAATCCGTTTTGAAAATGGCCGATATCGATAATCGTAAAAATGCTTAATATCGGCGCCGATAATCGGTCGACCCCTAGTGTACAACAATAACAGACTGACCTGTTAATGTTCACTTTCTTGATTTTATGTTCCCATTTATTCTTTGAGTGTTTAAATAAATGAAGTGAATGGTTAAAAAAACAGTGGATAAATCTGATAGTTGGCTTCTAGCTTGAGGAGGCAGAAGTTGATAAGCTAGAACTGACCCTTCAATGCAGCTTGTCTCTTTGCCGCTTTGCTTTACATACCTCAGTGGCTCTAGCTTCTGTGGTCTCACGGTGGATTTTTCCTGAAACTCTCTTAACAAACCATACTGCAGCTGTCTTGTTCCTGCCTGCTGGTGTGTAAACTCGGAAAAACTGTTTATTTGTTTTCTCTTTTTCCACATCTTCACATCCCTTCCTTTCCTTCATGCTCTTGCTTTTCTACTTTAAATTTTTTCAGCGCAGTCATAATTCTCAATATGTCCGTGTCTTGCTTAGAGCTCAGCGAGAGCTCTTTTTAATTAAACAAGTAGGCTAATGCCATGTGTGGCTTGTCCTATGTTGCCTCTCGTTGCTCACAGTGTCTTTGAGATGCAGACTGTGGGAACATCTGTTGAATAGCTCTTGGAAACTGAATGTCTCTGCCTCATCGTTTCTCCTCCGCAGAGCCCAGTGGTGCAGAGAGGTAGATGAAGAGGGAAAGCGCTGAGGTTTGTAAGTTAGGCAAGCTAATATAAGAGAGATGTGACTTCACACGTGCATGGGAGTCTCCATCTGTCATCGATCTTGGCTTGTCTCTACACTTCACGCAGAAATATCTGCTTCACTATTCTACTCTTGCAAGGCAGTAACGGTTCATCCTCTTTCGGGTTCTCCCCGTTGGGATTTCAGCACATGTTCCCAATGCTCTGTACTCCCTGGAATTGTCCTGAACAAAACGTATGTTATAATGAGCACTCTCTGGCTTAAACGGACTACGAACCACAGACTCATGGGCTTTAAACCCTCTAAATTGTTAATGAAGGGTCATTTTTAAATTCGAGTTAACGTTATCTTATTCCATGTTTCCTGCTGTTCACACTTGGTATTATATTACTCTTTATTCCTTTGCCATAAGAAATTGGGTTGGCTAGGGATGCAAGATATCTTCGTACCATATTTATGGTATTCGTACCACCGATTATCAGCTGATTTTAGTGATTACATTTTTTTTAATTGTTTATAAATATATTAAAAGGGAACATATGATGCGATTTTAAATATTAATTTCTCTTTGGAGTGTTACAAGCTGTTTGTGCATAGATAAGATTACTGAAGTTGCAAAGACTAAAGTCTCAAAACCAAAGAGATATTCTTTATAAAAGTTAAAGACTCGACCATGCCCACCTGAAAGGTTTTCGGCATGAGGCATTCAGCGAATCACAACGCACTGGATAGCTGGCCAATCAGAGCATGCCTCTCTTCTCAGAACGATGAGCTTTGTAAAAATCGTGGCGTTTCAGAAAGGCGGGGCATAGAGGAGAACAATAATGTACAGTATGTGGAAAATAATGTTTTTACGTTAAACTGCATAAACACATTGCATTTACACCAAATACACCAAATAATGTTCTTTTTTTTAGCAACGTCATATGACCCCTTTAAGAACACCACTAATAAATTGTGTGACACTGTCAATTGTAATCTTATTGAATAATATTTTCATACTGCACATTATATTGTTGTGATGCCTAAATTCACTAACTGGAATTTAAAATGATTAATTACAATTTTTTGTATTATTTTTTATTTATTACAAATAAAAACAAAACCCGCTCTTCACTGCGCACTCACACAGGAGCACACGAGAGCGTTTGAAAGCCGCGTCTATCAGCGGATCCGTTTATGTGCAGATATTAGGGATCCGTTGGCTTTTAAACACTTCCGTCTGCTTCTGTGGGAGCGCTCGGTGAAGAGTGTGAAGCGATGATAATTGTAGCCAATCACAGTCATATCAGTTGAGAGAGTGAACACATTGGCCAATCAGTGGTGTTTAAGAATCCAATGGTAATGGATGATTTAAAATTTCAGTTCCGACTGGTATCACGGTCATTACTTTTGACAACACTATGCTGTATGATACAGTGCCTATAGAAAGTCTTCATACTCCTTAATTTTTCACATTTTGTTATGTTGCATTGTTAAACTGCAATACATTACTCCTCTCACATAAATATACACCCCACTCACCATAATGACAAAGGAAAAACGGATTTATCACAACTTTGCAAATGTATTAAAAGGGAAACACTGATGACACTGCACAAGTCTTCATACCCTTTGCTTTAACACTTGAAATTTAGATAAGGAGCATTCCAGATTCACTGGATCGTCTTTGAGATGTTTCTGTACTCCGACTGGAGTTAACCTTGTGGCAAATTCAGTTGATTGGACATGATTTGGAAAGGCACACACACCTGTCTATGTAAAGTTTAACAGCTGAAATGGATGTCAGAGCAAAAATTAAGCCATGAGGTTAAAGGAATGGCCTGCAGAACTGAGAGACAGGATTGTGTTGAGACCGATCTGGGGGAGACTACTAAAAAAACCCTGCTTTGTTGAAGTTTCACAGGAACATTAGGCCTCCATAACCCTTAATGGATGAAGTTTGAAACAATCAGGGGCCTCATTTCTAAAGTGTACGTATGCTCAGATTTGATCTTAGAGTGTGCTTATGCTTAAATCCACGCCAGCGCTCGTATTTATAAAGACGGTCTTTGACGTGGAAAAGTGCTTAGCGTCACGACAGGGTCTGAGTAGATGTACGCACTTTTTATTGTCGGAGTATTGCAGGTTTTGTAAAATGTAAGCTGTTCTTGCAGCTCGCTGTTCTAAATTATGATGATTGGTGATATTTTATGTTAATGGCATTAATTAGGAGTCGTTTACAAACAGAGAGCTGAAACCATTCAATTGCGTGCAAGCTCAAGATCATTTGCGATTTCATAGATTTTACGCGCGTTTTCTGTTTGTACGTTCATTCTATGAATCACACGTACACCTATTCGAGATATGATCGTAAGATTAAATTTAGGATGGTTTCTGTGCAACATTTTATAAATGAGGCCCCAGGACTTTTCCTAGATCTAGCCTCCTGGCCAAACTGAGCAATCAAAGAAGGGACTTGGTTAGAGATGTGATCAAGACAATGATGGTCACTCTGGTTAAGCTCCATGATCTTCTATAGAGATGAGAGAAACTTACAGCAAAGTGACCAAACTCAAGCTTCTCAAAGCGAAGAATGGCAACAAAAAAAAACAAATGCAGATGTGCAAAGCTTGTTGCATCACACCCAAAAAGACCTGAGGTTTTAATGGTTGCCAAAGTGCGTTAACTAAGTTTTGAGTTAAGGGTATGAAGACTTTTGCAATATCATTTCCTTTGTAATAAATTTGCTTCATAAAGGTGGCTGGGTGGGTGTGGGTCAGTTGACTAACCCTGAATCATTTACATTGATCTGCTGCTTAGTCAGCAATTAAAAATGACTTGTCATGCAAGCCCTAATATGAAAAGAGACGACTCTTTACAATAGGAAATTCATTAACATTTAAACTAACAATGACTAATCAATTAATCTAGGTTATAAATATCATTTCGTTCATTGTTAATGTTATTGTTCATTTATAATGCATTACTATTAATTTATTCAGCTTGAAATGTTACACATTTTTTAATATATGCAGAAATTAACATGAACCTAGATTAATATATGCTGTAAGTGTATAACTAATATTTAATTATTATTTTAAAGTGTTGGCAGATAAAATCGATACATTTAACGCAGTTCTTTTAAAGCTTTTTGACTCGTAGACCTCCCGTTGTCCAAATCAACAATTAAAGGCCACATGTAGGCAAATATTTTTTCAGTATTTCTTCTGTAATTATAACATAGCTTATTTTCATTAACAGAAAGAAACTGTAAGTATTGATGTTTAATTGACTGCAACATTTTTTGGTTCCAGAAGTTTCAGGATGCTCTGTTCTTCAATAAAAATATGAATTATTGAGGGGGGCAATTATAGTAATATAATTATTAAATCAATAGTGTAGTAATAATTTATTGATTTAAATACGACTTCTGGTCCTTGAGTTGTGGTCTACTTGCAGGCGTGAGTTTAACAGCGTCCCAGAACATTTCTCCATCCCATTCCTTCTCCTTCTCTCTCTTCCTCCATCTTTTCCCATCATTTTCTATGCTCCCTTGAACTAAAACAACGCTTTGAATAACGAAAAGCTCCCTTTTAGATATGGAATGTAAGTGTTAAGGAGCAGAATTTGATGAACTGAACAGTGTTTTACTTTCACTGTTTATGAAGTCTCAACACTTGACTTGAAATGTCACTTGAAGCTCGTGGAGTCCGGTTTAGTGCCGCAGGCGTCAAATTGAAGGCATCACACACAAACGCGCACAGTATTTCTTATGTCTTTAAGAGACAAGCCTGTATCAGCTCACTGATTTGGTGCATTTAACTTTCCCTTGCTGGTTTCTTCTCTCTCCTCACCAGTGAGTTTTTCCAGTCCCTGGATCTAAATCCATCTCACTGTTGCCGGTGGTTCCCAGGCTGTGCTTTGTTTCCTGAGGCATGGATAAAGACAGCGCATGCAATAGCAATTTTGTCTGGAGCTGACTGAAATGAAAACTGGACCCCCTCTTTTCCTATGTCTTTCAACTATTTATGATGTCTTCCCCTGCTGCGTAATTGCACAGCTCACTCATGAGCCCTGCTGGGTCAAATAGGAGAATAGTCAGAGGTGCAGTGCAAACAGCCTTTGATATGAGTCTGTGAGAGCAGATGAATGGTTAAAGAGTGCAGTCGTGGCCTAATGGATAGAGCGTTGGACTTGAAACCTGAGGTAACCCAAGGTTGTGGGTTCGAATCCCGGCTCTGGCAGGAAGTGGCACCATGACTGAGG
The DNA here is from genome assembly GCA_027564155.1 of Gymnocypris eckloni scoliostomus. Classification (NCBI taxonomy): domain Eukaryota; kingdom Metazoa; phylum Chordata; class Actinopteri; order Cypriniformes; family Cyprinidae; genus Gymnocypris; species Gymnocypris eckloni. The sequence goes on along the minus strand of CM050429.1, from coordinate 17,765,242 downwards.
TGAGACCCTTGAGCAAGGCACCGAACCCCCGACTGCTCTCCGGGCGCCGCATCGTCGGCTGCCCACTGCTCCACTTGGATGGATTAAATACAGAGAACACATTTCACTCATTATACTCTGTATAATTGTGTATGTGATAAATAAAGCTCATCTGAGCTTAATTTGTAATCTGTTTGTTGAGTGTGTTTATAGACTTCGAAACCTCATTGTATACACTGATCAGCCACAACATTTAAACCACCGACAGGAAAAGTTTACATTGCCTACATTACATTGCCTACAATGTGCACAGGATTGTCTGAACTGGACCATGGACCAATGGGAGAAGGTTGTCATGTCTGCTAAAGTTTTCTTTAAGACCAGGTATATGGTCGGGTGCATGGGTGTCGTTTATCTCGTGACGAGATGCACTATGGGAAGAAGGCCAGCCGGTGGAGGCAGTGCTATGTTCTCCTGGGAATCCTTGGGCCTTGGCATTCGTGTGGATGTTACTTTGACATCTACTAGGGATGGGTCACGATTTTCGAATATTCGAATATTCTATTTAATTATAGAATATCGATTAGGTTGTGCGATTATTTTCTAAAGGTGTACCAGGGCTTGACAATAAAGACTGTCCGATGGCGTGAAGGACGCTCGGATTTGTCACTTACCAGATCGGCCACTGCAGGTGGTCACTAAATTGTATCATTTGCATGCGATTTTAAGCCTTGTTTGTTTAAAATGTGTTTATTAAAAAGCATTTGGGCGCGAAAGACAACTCCTTTCAGTACATGCGCGTTGTGTTCTGTTCTGTGTGAACAGCGCGAGCACCGTCGCGTCTCTGACACGCGCCTGAACGGGCAAATACATGAAGTATGTCAAACTACCCCTCTTGGCAAGTAACTTTAGCAATAATTCATCTATATTGAATTTATATACTGAAGTACAGATGCACAGATTTATTTTAGAGCATGCGTGCTTGAACACAAACGGCACTGTCGGCACTCGGGCGCGGCACACATACATAGTGTGTACACAATACACACTATAGTGTGAGCGCTAACCATGCTAGAGAACGGAACTTCTGATACGTGCAGGCTGATTGCGTGATCAATAGATGTTAAACAATATATTGTGAGAGGGTCATTTGTTACAGCGTCCCAAATAACTCAAAATAATAAACCAAATTTAACAGAACGATGTACTCCGCTGAGCGAGAGCGCTTCTCTGCCGCCTTCACGTCCTGTTTCACATTAATGAAGCCGTGATGAGCTCCCTGCATTCAAATTATTCGTTTTTTGCTGAAATAATAACGTAATATTCCACTGGTTGATATATTATATTTATATGCAAAATAGTTGTTGTTTTTCGTGTTAAATGTGAAGAATGACAGGTTGGATGCCACACTTATTATTATTTTGGCAGAGTATACAGGTGTAATTTTCACTTTAACTTCAGGCAATGTAACATGATTTTATGATCGTAATTTTAACTTTATTCTTAAAATATTATGACGTTAATTATTTATTTGAGAAGGATAAACTGATCAAACGTGCGCTGGCCGCTTGGTATTTAAAAAAACAAAAACTTGAATTTAACAAAAATAAGATGTTCCAATCATATATCTAAATTAAATTAATAAAGAAAGGAAACAAAATAATGACCAATTTGCTATTAAAAACCAAAACTGAACTATTTAAATGGCTCAGCTAGAGAGAGAGAGAGACATGGGCTCAGACTCAGGCGGAGAATTCTGAGAAGCTACAAGGAACTATATTCGTTCCCTTGTTTCAATTCAAAGTTCACCAAACTAATTGTGCACAACACTCCCGTCTTCTTCCCGAGCATGTGAACATGTTCATTTAATATATTTATATGTATTAAATAGGTTATTGTTATGAAGACAGACGTTAAAATTAATGTTCACATAATAAGTGCCGTCATTCAGGCGGTTCACAATATGTTTTAGCGCGAAATATCTTTTAAGAATGATATTCTGTTTAGCGCGCAATATGTTTTACGCTTAATATTCATTGATGCATTAATCAGATTTAAGATTTTCTTTTTAATAATATGAATGTTCATGCTCATTTTTAAAATAGAAATGTCCTAGCCTTATGAGCAGTTGATAATCGACGGCCTGTTCTGTTAATAAATGCCGTTATTAGGTTAAGTTATATTAATATGTTTCAGGACTCATACTTTACAACCATTCATTTTCTTGGGTTAAGATAGACTATTCTCTAATTAATTAAACAGTTTATCATACAGATTGAAAGCCTGGATGGTCTCTCTCCTCTCTCTGTGTGTGTGTGTGTGCTGCGTGTGTTTGTGCGCTGGGTGGTGGGCGTGTGCATGCGGAGGGGAGCGATTTTCGAATAGTAATCGAATAATACCCAGCGATTATCGAATATTACTTTTGCTTAAAATGCCCATCCCTACTACCTACCTAATCTTTAGATTGTTGCAGACCACGTACACCTCTTCTTCGCAATGGCTTTCACTGATGCTAAAAGCCTTTTTCAGCCGGATAATGCAACCGCAACACTGCAAAAATTATTCAAGAAGGGTTTGAGGAACATGACAAAATGTTCTAAGTTTTACCTTGGCCTCCAAATTCCCCAGATATCATATTGAACATCTGTGGAATGTGCTGGACAAACACATTTGATCCATGCTGGACTTAATGGATCTGCTGCTAATGTTTTGTGCCAGAAACCACAGGGCACGTTCAGAGGTCTTATGGTGTTCATGCCTCGACGCATCAGAGCTGTTTTGGCATCACGACGGGGGCCTTCATGATGTTAGAAAGGTGGTTTTAAAGGGATAGTTCACCCTTTCTTTGAGCTGCTGAGCAAAAAGAAGGTATTTTGAAGAATGACGGTAACCAAAACAGTTGATTGTAGCCATTGACTTCTATAGTATGAAATAAATACTCAAGTCACTCAAGTGTTTCCCACTCTATTTGTAGCTGCAATTTACTGGAATTTATAACCTTGATACAATGATAAAATCTATATTCTAAGCCATTTTTGATGCCACAGGGGAAAACTGCCACAGCTTTAAGGGCATACAATTTAAGATTTTTATTGAAAGATAAATATAACAAATTATTTAGGTAATATAACATGACAATGCTGAATATTTGTATATAAGGGGTGCAACTATCAATTATTTTGATATATTATTTTTCCTGATTAAATGAATAAAAAGCCTTTCTTTTTGATTCACAAAATACGCTATTCCACATGCTGCCCAATGTCCTTCAAACAGACCCGCCAACTGAATGTTATAAACACACTGTATGGAGAATATATCTACATCTATGCTATACATTATATGCAAAAGAGTTATAAAGCATATTTTAAATTGAGGGTTTAAATATGAATGAATTTCATTGTGTATTGCTGTACACAAGCGCTTTACAATCTTAAAGGGAGGGGGGGTCTCTCCTCAACCACCACCAGTGTGAAGCATCCACCTGGATGACAAATGGACAAAGGGCCGATTAATTCCCTTCACTAAAAATAGAGACAATAATGAAGATAATAAGTAAGCAATAAATAATATTCCTGTGGCTCAGTGTTTAGAGCGTTGCGTTAGCAGCGCAAAGGTTGTGGGTTCGATTCCCAGGGAACACACATACTGACAATACAAATGTATAGCCTGAATGCACTGTAAGTCGCTTTGGATAAAAGCATCTGCTAAATGCATAAATGTAAAATGTAAGCAATAAGGTACGAGACGCCGCACCGTATCGTGAATAAATCACGGCTGAAGGGCGATGTTAGGCGCGAAGCAGAGCTCTTGTCATCCGCTGTCATTTATTTTTTTAATACCATATATGATATTTTCTCACACATACATCATCTTATCTCTCAGCATGAAAACGTCTTTTAGTTTTAAAACAGACCGATTCGCAGGAGAGCGCGAGTTTGCTAGCATCATTATGGTGTAAACCGATTGACATACAGAATCATACCTGAAACAGAAAACTAATAAATTCAGTAATATTCCCTCCTCACTTTGGAAACTGTAGTCTTTCACACAACCGTGCGCCGCACACACAACGGGGACGGGGAAGGGCGGGGTCTCAAATTTAAAGATGAGAGATGCAACATAACGCCAGCAGGGGGTCACTCATACTTCATTAAATAAATAGACAACATTTAATGCTTCCGAAATACATAATACATTAAACGATTGAGCTATTGATTGTTTATGTTGTTAAGGGTCTTGCTCAGTGATACACAACGGTTGGGTGAAGCGGTCATAGCCGTGCTGTATCGTGAATAAAACACAGCTGCTGACCAATCAGAATCGAGGAATGGAACTAACCGTTTTATAAAGAAACATATGAGACATGCACAGACATTCATTCTGAATACATTAACCTGTTGCTGTCATTTCTTTATTCTGTAAATGTAAGGAATGTCTTAAAGTTATATTCAATTAATACATATATTCAATTACAAGCTGTTATCCCTTTTCAGTTACTATAATAAAATACTTGAATTACATGTTGACTTTTAAACCTAAATTTAACATCCAATAACAGATATTTCAGCAAAATGAATATTTTGTGCTGCATATTAATTTTATCCCTCTCTACTGCATTCAGTCTGTTTGAAGTGCTGCCGCTCATTCAATAAATTCTGAAGTTTAACGTAGACTTTCAAAATGTGCCTTCATGCAAAATAGGAACACTTGCATGAATATGTAACATTTACAGATAAGGCTATAACTGTAGAATGAAGGTATTGCACTGAAGAAACTATATCACACATTAAACACACACATATGTTAATGCACCTGACAGGACGAGCAATGTTAAACATTATTCTAATGCATTAGCTTAAAGTTTAAAATTATGCATTCACATGTTTTGGGCATCTTGGATGACGCACCTTTGCGCCGAAGCAGCTCACTCGGTTTCTCACAATTTTAGATAAATTTCGTCCATAGAAAGGAAGTATTCAGTGGTATAATATGATGCACCTGGCGGAAGTTTTCCGTGCACGGTGAGCAGATGCGACTAATCAATAATTAAATTTGTTGTCAATGATTTTCATTATCGATTTTATCGATTAGTTATTGTAGCCCTATTTTACATTAATGAAAACTTCTTGTGGTGGTAAAACACTGGAGAAAACTTTTGGATTTGCATGTTTACTTTAAATTTGTTTAGAGAAAAGTATTATTGTTCATATTTTTACCCAAAAATAGGGTGGTGTTATTATTAGTGAGTACACTCATGTATGTTTCATTCATACTGGAGGCTGGAGGGCGCCCTCACGCCGAAACTCCAAATATGCCTCACAGATGTAATAGAACTTTCCAGGAAATCCCTAAAATGGACAAAGGCATCCAGCTATCATTGTAGCTCAATAAAGTCTGTACAACAAGTCTGTAACTGAACAAACATGAAGACAATAAACACACGACTGCAACAATATAAGAATAAAGTATATTTATAAAATAATTGTGATTGCCCTAGCCTTTATTACAGTATAGAATGCTATAAAATAATGGTTCTATGATAAGAAGCCACATCTGAGCCACTCTAATGCTCAGTTCTACACTGAAGTAAGATTTTACCCATCAACTGTTTGGCTCCCAACATTTTTAAAAGAACTTCTTTTGTGCTCAGCTTAGTGTTAATTTTGTTAATGAAAATTATGACGAAAAATGTTTGTTGACTAGCTTTTTTCTCATGACTAAGACGAGATGAAGACAAACAACAATAAGGTAAATAAACGAAAACTATGACTATATCAACATGCAATTTAGTTGACGAAAAAACTCTAGACTAAAATGCATTCAAAAAAAACAACTTTTATTTTCATCAGAGAAAAGGAGACAAAATGTTATTGCAGACTGCTCTACATACATCTACTACGTGAACTTTCATGTTTTCTTTTTATATCAAGCTATGCTACACCTGCTTGGCATTTTCCATAAAAACACCCTGTATTGTTATGAAAATAGGCATAATCTCATGAAAATCACATACAAATCATAGTCATAATCGTGTGTTTACGAAAATCATGTTTCATGCGTATAAACGTGTATCTGGGTTTCTTATGTACTGAACAGAATGCAGAAGTGTAGTACAAGTTCGTCATCGGAAAAGACAGGGCAAAATAAATCAATTTTATTTAGTTTTATTGTAGTAAAAGTGTAGTAACCATGGTTTTTGGCGTATTGATTATCATTTGTATAATCACAGTTTTACTACAAAAGTATCAAGGTATAACCAAGTTTATAGCCTTGCTGTGTAAATGGATGAATTAAACAAAACTAATTAACTTCGAAAAATTCAAAATGGCTGACAAAATCAACACTAGTTCGGCAGAAGGAAACCCATACAGGTTTGGGAAAAAGTGTCAGGTGAGTAAATGATGACAGAATGTTCTTTTTTGTAAACTATGGGTAAAACTATCCCTTTAATCAGTGTTGATCAGTGTTGTATAATATAATTTTTCTAATTTTTCCTAAACGGTGATTAGCTTTTTTCCCCATCAATAGTGTTTTGGGTTTTTTAATCATGTCATTTGTGCTTTTGGGATGGTGTGGGGACATGTCATTGAATGTATTGTTATTAGTGAAGTGCTCTGGTAAAGCATAGTGAGAGCGCTGGCAGAAGGGAAAGAGAGCTCTGTTAAATTGCTTTGTATTGTTCAGGTGAGTGTGAAGAGCAAGATTAAAATTAATAGAGGGTGTTACTCATTTAATTAGACCCTTTCAGTTTCATTACCTGACTCGGACCTGAGAGCCACTACACAGAGACACACACTTTCATAGACACACAGCAATGTTGTGTCTCAAGCTGTGTTTACGCTAGTGTTTTCATTATAAAACTGCATTTTAAAATGAAAACAATTCTTGTCCATGCTGGTGTTTCCACTATGTTTCAGCAATAATCTCAGTCCACACTATACAACCGAAAACACGTCACGTGACCATTCATGCCCACTGTATCTTCATGCTACATGAAGATACCAACCAATCACAGTTTGTTTCATTCAGTGTCACGTTTCGGGGCGTGGAAAGGTCGCCACAAAAAACAGACCGCTGTGTAAAACTCGTATTACGTATCGACGTATTTTAAAGATTCTATGCTGCGAACTTTGAATATTTCTCATTCTTTTGAAAATCTAGCGTTTATTTGATCCTGATAAGCGTTCGCCGTCACATTTGTAAACACGACGGGTTTCTTCTTTCGTGAGGGGGTTTGGTGCCACGGCATCTTTGTTTCCAGGCGGAACATTAAATAAAAACCTTAAATTATATTATTAAAGTATAAGTGCTCATCGTGTTCTACTGCCTTAGATTTATGGTGTCCTAAATCAATTATTGTCTTTATTGAAATGCAGGGCTCATCTCTAATGAGGTATTTTAAATATACAGTAAAGGGAAATTCATGATAATAATGCAATATACTTTATACCATTTACAGGTAAAAAAAAAATAAGAAACCCAACAAACAAGCCTCTGTGTTTTGTTCAGTCAAACTTCAGACTGTTCACTTACATTTGCATGCATATAGCCTAGCTCAATACAGAGAGAGTGGAGAAAAACATCTCTGAAATTAAGTTGGTGATGACAGTGGGTTTGGTTGTCAGCTTTTCATTGACCTTTAAAAGGAAAATCGTGAGTTATGCAGACATTCCTTGTTCAGGGTTTGATTTATTATTTGAATAAATGATAATGCCAAGGTCAGGTGCTGTTAATGCGTGAGAGTCCTGTGCTCTACAGGTACTGAATAACACATGATTAAATAAAGGTGAGGAGTCGCTTTCTGAATGCATTTTAGTTCGATTTTAATATAGTCAGCCGTAAATGTTTAAATCTGGATGTAGTGAATGGATTAAAGTCAGATGGAGTCATTTAGCAGATGCTTTAAATCAAAGTGTCTTGCACCATGTCCTAACTAGAAGCAACTCAATAGTGACATACCATATGTCTGAGACTAGTAAAAAAAAAATCTAGCTTAGAACTGCTTTATCTTCATTGGAAATGCTTGAAAAAATTGGGGCATTGACGCAGGCATTTGCACTGTTACCCTGTTGGTGTAAAAAAGGTGTAACTTATGCAGCCTGTTATTGTAGACAGTGCAGACTCTTACAAGTACTAAAGCTAAAAGCAGATTTTCGGTTTGAAATCCATGCACAACTTTAATCCTACTATCCAGCCTCCAACATCACTATCGGTACATGTATGGTTAATACTTGCATGCATATAATATGAGCAGAAAAGCTAATAATTAGTTTGTTAAAGGACTGATCATTTCTAAATGTCAGAAATGAGAAGAATTGTTTTGGGTGTAGGTGAAACGTATTTCTGCATGATTAATTACTGATTATTAATTCAATTCATGTACACTTCTCCTGTCTATCAAGGCCCATAACAACAACAGCAACGAAAAAAAAAGAAAGAAAGTGAGAAGACATTAGGGACTGAACTGAGGTGCGTCTCCTCACATGTGCTGTGCTGTATTGTATAATGGAAGAGTGGCAATGCTGAGGCATGATGCTTGTCCAACTGAGAACTGCTCAGATGTGTAGCATTAAGCACTGACTGTTGAAGCAGGCTGTAAGAAAGCTGTTGCACTTTGATCATCTATGTGACGTTAGGCTATATGTTAGCGTGTACAGTACAGTATGTACAGTACTGTTGCAGAGGCTTTATTTTAAACTCAACAGAGTCACATTCCAGTTACAAACCTTTATTGTATAAAAAATGATTATACATTTTAAACTTACTATAATTTTTATGAAAGCAATTTCTGATTGTCCTGGGAATCTAAACGCATAAATAAGAGGTGAGAATATAGCACAAAAGGAAACCATTTGACACTCGCTGGGATTGACACTTGTGTCTTGGAAATGTGAAAACTTGCAAATGCAATTGCTAGAAAAGTGTTATTTGAGTTGTTTTGCTGCTCCAAATCATTAATTAAACAATTAAACTGTTGTCATCTTGTGCAATTATGAGACTGGAGCCCAATCAGATGAACAACACAAAGAAAATAATTGCATTGGAAAGTAAATGCATGGCACACTTATCAAAATACATTTGTGAACTGCAAACTGCTTTAAAGTTTCATTTAATTTTAATTTCCTCCACAAACAAAATTAATCAGACCGAAGTAATTAAATACACCTGTCTCTGTGGTAATAGTTTCCATGGTAATCAGTTGTTGATTTCTTGCACCAATATATGTTTCTGCCTTTTGGACTAGATTTTTAATTTCAACATGACAAACACTAGATATGAGTTTGAAAATGTTATGAACCGTTTCTGCTTTTGGCCATTTACACAAAAACAAACAAACTACTACACTGCTAAAGCTGATACACAGTTGATCATTTTATCTACTGATGGCCAGTTACATGTATATTTGTGTATTTAATATACTATGGCACTGAATGATTAACATATTCCTCATGCACCATGTAATTTACAATACATGATACTTCACAGTTCAACAGCAATGCTTGTCCAGAAAGACTTGCTAATACTGTAATAGAAGAAGAATTTGTCACATACACAATTATACAGAGTATAACCAGCAGTGAAATGTGTTCTCTGTATTTAACCCATCCAAGTGCACACACACCTGGAGCAGTGGGCAGTCCGAGGGAGCAGTCGGGGGTTCGGTGCCTTGCTCAACGGTCTCACCTCAGTCGAGGACAATTCCTGCCGCAGCCGAGATTCGAACACCCAACCTCGGGTTACAAGTCCAACCATCCATTAGGCCAGGGCTGCCCCGTAAAACCCAACAAACCCCGTAATACCCAACAAACAGGGTAACATTTCTGGTTTGAATTAGGGGTGTGGGATATATATCGTCTGCGATTTAATATCGTAATTGTTGTTTTTACAATGTGCGATTTTACATTATCAAGTAATTTGCAAAAACCATTCAAAACACCCTTACAGAGTGCATTGCATGCGTACATTACGTAAAGTGCATGTGCTTTCACCGATTCAATGTATTAATGTGCATTTAGAATGAGCACAAATTCAAGATATGAAGGGCAGACAATGCATATATTTATAACACTCGATATAGTTAATCAATTTCACACAAATAGTGCTGTTTTTCTCCAAGAATTACCCTAATTACAAATGTGATATTGATTTTTACAACAGTTCAATAAAGACACCATATTGCATTTCGCAGACAAAAACCATTCCAAACACAGCCGTAGCACTGTTTTGCATCTCTGAGCAACATGACGGTGTTTCGTTCCTGAATGAATCAACCATTTAATTGATTCGGTTCAATCGCAGTGACTCACTTTATGACAGTGATTTGCTGCCACATATTGACTTTCATGCTTTAAATCTTTTCAAATATCAGTATTCAATGTTTTATGTTTAATATATCAAAACATTATTTATGCATTTGCAATTGCAGGTTAAATGCATTCATTGTGAAATGCATTCACAGCCAAATTGTTTTATTATTCTGATTCACTGATTAAATTAAGAACATCAAACACTTTAGAAGTCAGCTGTCCACAGCAATCCTTAAGTTTTCAGCACAATAACACACTCACCAAAATATCGTCTAATTATCGTTATCGATAAAATCCCAGAAAATATTGAGATATTATTTCTTGTCAATATCGTACACCCCTAGTTCAAATGTTAGAGGGCTTTTTTTAACCCTGCAAAGCTTGAATTATGAATTAAATGTCAGATTTAGTTTATTGTATTGCACCTTTCATTTTTGTGTGTTCTTTTTTTATTATTATTTAATACATCAGGCTCTTATACTTTTATGACTTATACAGTAGTATGATTTTGGAAAAAACAAGCAAAAACTGTGCAGCAGATGCTGATATTTATATGGCACAAAAAGTAAGGTAAAATTCAGATAGCTTGTAATTCATTGAGCTCTTTATAACAGTATAGTAGACCACTTGCATAATTTTGTTTTCTTCTAAACATTTAAGGATGGATGATCAAGTAAACCTAAGTTGCTTTAGTCCAGAAAGTGTTCACAAACAATATTATTAATAGTTATTATTACGTTAACTTAAAAAAACAAAACAATAACAATTTCACAGCAAAAAGACACGTGAACCACAACCTGAAGAGTATGCTTTATAGGGTTAAGAAACCTTTAGAAAGCTACATGAGTGTACAGGTGATAAAAGGTGAGTCGAGGTTACATGGACACGTCATGATGACTAAGCTCGTTTCACGTCAGTCCTTCCATGTTTGGCAGATGCTGTTCAGAGACAGCTGCCCATTGCCACATGCTCAGTGAACAGGCCGACAAGAGCGAACTTAGGATCAAACGTCTGCTACACATTGAGCTGACAGCTTCCAGACCCAGCCCCTGACTCAACTCAATCTGTCACACAAACGACAGCTACTTTTGTGACTCAGCCCTTCCCTTCCTCTGCTCTGTGTGTGTGCCCTCCGTTCATCTCTGACCATGAGCCCACGTGACCAGTGGCGTGTTTGCCAGCATCCGAGGAGCAGAGGGGCTGATGGGATTACATGGTGATCAACAGAGCAGGATTTAGGCCTTTGTTGGGGAAGCTTTATTTGTGTAGACAATTCTCACAGAAGACCAAAAGAAAACAGCATCACTGTTGATTCTAGATTAGTTCATCAAGCTGACTTTTTAAAAAATCTGCTGTGGTCCGTTTGCTGACTGAATGGTGTGTATTACACACAAAAACTGGGAAAGGGCGTTCCATAATTCACCAGTTCCAAACTGATTGGATAGCTCTGTTGGAAGTAACCTGGAAGTTGTGCTTACAAGGTACCTGGTTAAAACAAGGCTTTTAAAGAAGAGCTAATCTCTGGATTTGCCAAAGTTGCCCAGGTTATTGGCATTAAATCATCAGTTTTATTTGAAGTACAATAGGTCATAACCCAATAAATTGAAGACTGAATTGAATTCAGGCTCATAGAAAACGAATATTTGAATATTTGTTTATTTAAATTAGGTTTAATGAGAAAGACGTTATTTTTAATTACCAAGTTTTTGTCACGATTTCTGAACAAGCTTATGATTAGCCATTACTCAACAATGTTACGTTATATCGCAAGGTTTTATTTTGATTGAAAACGTGTAAACAATAACAGCAACAAAAATACATAAAAATTTTTTTCAAGATAAAGCAGAGCAAACAGAAAAATCAAGCAGACTGTGCCAATTACAGTACAGAATGTAGGCTACATATACTCAAGTCAGCCTATATATGTGTTTACATTGTTTCACTTATTAATTCTGAGAGAAACAATAATATCCACATGCTTGAGTGAAAGTTTTGTCCTCAGTCTGGTAACAATGAGAACGCGCTGACAACGATAACGCATGCTAGCAGTTTCTTAGCGCTTGTGTTAAACCACTCTCCCTCGAGGAAACTTTATATATGTCTGAAGATAATTTCACTTTGAGAGAAACTCTCTTCTTGGCTCCATCAGAGTACAGCTGCGCTTACCTGCAGTCGTGAATGCAGTGATGGACAGCTGTCTTTCCTCAGTCGACTTTGTTTGGATTTCATCATTTCTCATTGTGCTGGTGATATGTTTCACTAATTCATTTGATCAGAAGTAATTACATTTTGTCAGATGATTTAGTAAGATAATGTTGATCAAAGTAAATCCAAACTTCGCGAGGCAGATGGACAACGTTCTGCGATCAAATACTATCAACTTGTTAACACGCTCCACAGCGCCACCCAGTTATAACGGCTTAAGATTTAACATGGATTCCCTGCATTTTCACCAGCAAATTAACACAGTAAAATTTGAATAGTGTTTTTATTATTTAGTGTTATTTAGCTCGACAGACTATATTGAATTGTGAAATAAAATCCCTTCCTTGAACAGATCTTAGTTTATCACGTACACATTTCTAAGTCTTGCCAATTTAAACTTTTAAACATTTCAAGAGCTGTTATTTGTGCTCACGCACTCATAGTGTGCAAATAGAGAGCCGCATTTCAGTGCACAAACATTGCCCCTTGAACAGACACATACACACATGTACTGCATGTGTTCAGCTGTGCAGAGTTGATGTTCAGATCTTTCCATTTTGTTCTTTCAAGTTAAAAAAGTTTCCCAGTTGATTACTTCCCCTGAATATGTCACCTTTGCGCTTTAGATCAAATCATTACTGCAAATTTGATTAGTCAAAGGTTCACTAACAGCTCCACTTCATTATGGTGAGATTGTGGATTTCAGCAAGTGAGATTGCTTGCTTATTTCTTACTGACGTAAAAACTCGGTATCTTCAGATATTGCATTAGCTAAAGGCAGTCGGCAAGAAAGAAAAGTTGAACGATGAAAGGATTGAACCCTTGGCACCATAATGCTGGATGATGATTGCATTCTGAATGTGCGCTGTGCCTTAAATGTTCTGGGCGGTTCACTTTTTACATGAAGCTGCATGTCCATATTGTTAAGGGTTAGAAACAACCTTGAATCTCAACTGGTACATTCAATTTCCATATGGGCTATTGGGCTTTCTTGATGCAAAATGACTTGGTGACTGTGATGCAGAGGCGTGACACAATCACAATAAGTCCACCTCTCAATGCAGCGTTATTAAATGTTCCCTTCATCTGACACCCAAATATCTTGCTGTCGGTTCGGCATTCATTGTTCGTGTAATCGAACACATCTCTAGCAGGGCTTTCAAAGCTAGTCTCATCCACAGCTGCCTGAACCACAATTTTGCACATTACGTTTCCACATTTTGAGCGCTTGATTAAGAAAATACTAGGGCTGTTGATGGATTAAAGTTAATTGAATTAATGTTTTGGTTTAAAATGATATAGAAATTGATTAATCAAGTTAATTGTGACTATACACCTTTATCTACATTTGTCTTAATCATGCTGTTAAAACCCTTGATAGTACATTGTTCTGCCAGATGAAAATGTTGAATATATTACAGAAAGTTGCTTTAAAATTGATGTATTGTTTGTTTTATTTACAAATGCCCATCATCAGATATTGTTTATTTACATATGCCTTTTACAGGCCTACAGGAGTTTATCAATTTTGTAGTTCACTTAAAGTTGGTACTACTAGCTTGAATTGGTCCAATAGTTAGACAATTTTTTAGAATGGAATTTATGTATGCATTGAGGGCATGGTTAATGGAATAAATAACTTACTTTCTCTGAGTAATCACAGTAAATTAGCACATTAAATCGACAGCCCTAAAAAATACATTTCCATCGGTTTGTCAGTATGATTGCCTAATAATGCTAGAGAAGTTCCCATCGTGTTACATCCTGCTGTGCAGTGGTCCTCAATACATAATGGCAAGTTTTATGCCTTAATCTGATTCCAGTGCATTCATGCTAGTCAAAAGCCAGACACCATTAGCCAAATTGCAAGCCTGCCCAGCATGGGTGTCTGGCCTTTAAGTGAGGAATGGGAAAAGTTTTGAAAGGGCTCTGAGCAGCATTTATAACTCTTGAGTAACTTGAGATTTCTTCAGCCAGTGCTAGGTCATGTGTGGATGGACTAAATCTTGGCCTTTTGTTTGTTTCGTACATTCTTGATTAAAGCATTGCACCTCTACGAGCATTGCATGTCTTCATTGACATCAATCACGCTGATGGGCCTGGGAAACCGGCTGTTGTCTTTGAGACTTTCACTTGTGACGTCTGCTGTGTTTCTCCTTATCTTATTTTCCGATGGAACGATCCGGGAATACAGAACAGCAGTCTTGCTTTGCTCAAACAGCCATGTAATTGATTTACTTGGGATTTTATTGCGCTTGCAGTATTATGTTCGATGTGATCAGCCGGATTCTCAGCTCTAAGTGGATTAGATTACATTCACTGTTTGTTATTGTAATTTCATGCATATTTAAAAGATTTAACCTTTTAAAACATGTTAACGTCAAGTCTGAGCTTTAGCAGTGTGTAAATGGTAAATGGTGCTCATGCAGGAGACAAGAGTTCGATTTCAGCTCATGCACCGATTCTAGTCCCTTGTGTTTCCGGTCCAGCTTCTTTGCAGAGAGAAGATTTAAATGGATGGTTCACACAAAAATAAACATTTTCTATTTTACTCACCCATATGACTTTCGTTCATTACTATTCTGAGGGATTTCTGTCCCTCCATTGAATGTCCATTCCAGTTCAAATAAGTAATCCATACGAGTTGGGCAGTTAAAGTCTTCTGAAGAGACTTAATTGCTTAAAGGGATAGTTCGCCCAAAACTGAAAATTATTCCATAATTTACTCACTCTCAAGGTGAATATGCTTTCCTTATTTCAGACGAACATAATCAGTTTTATTAAATCATATCCTGGCTCTTCCCAGCTTTTTAATGGCAGTAAACTATGCTTGAGTTTTTGAAGTTCCAAAAAGGTCCATCCATTCATCATAAAAGTAATCCATACGACTCAAATGTGTTAATGAATGCCTTCTGAAGCCAAAAGAAGGGTTTTTGTAATTAAAATTCCATATTTAAAACTTAATTAGTAGCACTGTCTTAATAGTTTATAATGTTTTAAATATGGATATTTTTCTCATAAAAACCCATCACTTCGCTTCAGAAAGCATCCATTAACCCCTGGAGCTTTTTGGAGTTTTACATTATTAACTCCTATTGTGTTTGTCTGAAAGAAGAAAGGCAGTAACACTGTATTTTGATAATCCACTTTAGACATTCTACTAACAGTAAGTATCTTTGCAACTACATGTCAACTAGCAGTCATTAGAGTATTAGTAGAATGTCTGCTAAATACCTTACACTTTATTTTGATGCTCCACAACATACAACATACTGACTTTGAGAAACTTTGTAAGAATGTCAACTTATTCTACTAACCCTAAACCTATAACAGTTCTCTGAGAGTTAGTAGACATGTAGTCTCACTCACTGTAAGTTGATGTTAGATAATAACATGAAGTCATGTTAGAGAATGGTATCTTATTGTAAAGTCTGTCTATACAGGATATAAAATATGACTAAAAATAGGATTAACTCAGCTAATAATGGCGATGGAATGGAATTCAGATTAAAATATGAAATAATATTCATAACAGAATCTAAATATTAAATTGAAACTTATCTGCTTGAACTCTTTCATTTGATCTGGGTGTCGGTTTTTAAAGTGTTTTTTTAGCTTGATGCATTTGCTCCTTTTTTCACCACGTCTCAGTGCTTTTATGAAGCGAGCGCATATGCGCACCTCTCGGATAGATAGAGCATCAAGAACCTTGTTGATCGGGTACTTGGTACCACCGGTACTTACAAAAACATGGTACCGTGATGTTTTCATTTGTTTAGTTCCCACTTGGTACCGAATTGCTGGGTCTTTTGACAACACTACCTATAACAGAAGCTCAACCATATTAGCTTAATGTGTCAAAACAAACCTCATTGGTGCATTAAGCAAGCGTTTTTCAGCTTCCCTTTACCATAAATAAGACTTGTGGATTTGGAATGACATGGGGCTGAATAATTGTTGACATTTAATTTTTTTGGCTGAACTAAAGAATACTTGGCTCAAACATGGAAGATTTATTTTTGTGTGTTCTTTGGAAAAACAAATAGCATATGAGTTACGAAAAGCATGAGTGTGAGAAAGTAATGCTATTTATTTCTCTCTCTCTCTTTTTTATTCAATCTTCATAGGGAACTCATCCATCTCAAACTCTGCAGGTTAATCTTTAGGAGAGATCTGCTTAGACAAGAACTGGCTGGCAAAGAAACACTTTCAAATTGGTCTTGAGTCACCATCGCATACGTTTTAGCTCTCAGTCTCCACTTGTTCTTGCTGTTTCCCCCCCAAGCATCACTGAGTCGCGTCATGTGCCAGGCAGTTTGTTTGGTGTGCAGTGTCAGGGGAATATCCAGCTTTCCGCAGAGCTGTCCCTCACATCCATTAATCAAGCCACTTTCTCCTGATGGAACGCACCTTAATTAGCATCTAGCTGCTTTATGCCTGCGTCTCTGTCCCGGCCCGCGGGGACCGCGAGGGGTCGGCATTATAGTGAGCGAATCAGTGAGTGTGCATGCAAAGCAGTCAGGGAGATGCTCATTTGAGACACGCTCCGGCTGTCCCACAGGCCCCGCCACGTCTTCGCTGACACTTAATCCTGGGCCTGGATGATTGGCAGGGAGCTGCTCTGGCGCCAATGACGGTCGTGTTTTTCCACCTGCTTTTGTTTCAGGTCATTGATAGCCCTGAGGTTCACATGTTGAACGGGGGAGGAGGAGCGGAAGGAAGAGAAGCGAGACGTGAGCTAGATTGAGTTTCCTTGGCGACCGGAGGGACCCACTTGGGGCGATGACTCTGGAGAATGCAGCATGCACACTTGAGGTGAGGGGCGATGCCATGCGGTATTTTGATGCGGTTCTGTAACTTTCTGTGTCTGTCTCTTGTGATGCTCACTGTGGCTACGTTTCCTGTGTCAGATCTCGCCGAACAGGTGTAATTAAGTCAAATAGTTTCCTGGAAATAAATCATTTGTATTTCATCTCCAGCTCTTACTGATAAGTGGTCAGTGTTATTGTCTGTTCCTAAGAGCTGGGATTCCTTTATATAATCTAGTTTGTAGTGTTCTGCAATTGGATCTTTTGCATAATGAATTGGCCATTTGCTCTGACAGTAATAATGGTGTTTTATACTAATTTGTCTTGAACAGTTTTTAGTGGTTGGCCGGTTTTCTTTGGACTCTTGAAAACTAGGGTTGTAATTATTCCAAAAGAAAAAAAAAATTAATCCTACTCAATACCTAAACTTAACAACTACCTTACTAACCATTAATAAGCAGCAGATTAGGAGTTTATTGATGCAAAATGTGTAGTTAATGGTTTGTAAATAGAGAATTGTGACAATAAAATAAAGTGTATCCATTAAAATAATTAAATGTTTACAGTCACTTTAGACATAACTGATAATACATCGCAGAAAGGTATTAATGACATTTTGAGAGTTCATGCACATAGACATATTCATGAAGTGTGAGCACACAAATCATTCGAAATTATCCAAATTTTAGTCAGACAGCGCAGGTATCAAATTTGAGTCTCTTTCTACCAATCATGCAGAATTGATATATTTACTTTTTCAAACCATAATAATATAACTTATAAGCTGTAATATTTAACTTATATTAGTTTTTTACTTATTTTTCTTTTTTATTTATGTTCCTTAGCTGACATATGGTCTGATATTAAATCTAATCTTTGTCAAAAGGCTGACTTGTGTATTTTCTATATATGATTTTGTATTATTCTCCATGAAGAGTGTGAGGCAGAATGAAGCTTGTGCTAGTCTGACTCGACAAGTGCTATAGAGACCTGCTATAATGAGCCGAGTTATTATATTCACCCCTCTTCAAGTTCCTGGAAAATAAATGACTTTTTTATTTTTGATTTGCAGGAACAGAGATATATGAACCTTTGCTGTGTGTTAAATTATTCACTCCAGGCCTGAACAAAAGTGAGCATGGGCCAGCAGAACTGAACGCTGGCCAGCTCAGGTGCTTGTTAATAATGAAGTACTTATCTTCAAGGCTCTGTGGAGGTTTTTTATTTTGAAATGTTTTGTCTCTCGCTCAATGCTTTAGTCTCTGAATGACAGTGGCAGGTAAACCGATCACTCCTCCATCTTTCTCATGGTCAGTATGTGGACTTCATCGAGGTTACACGTGGATCATCTGTGCCTTTAATATGTTCATGTTGATTGTCTAGCGAGTTCAGTCTCCCAAACACGTGGATGTTACATAGAGTTGTGCGTCATTCAGAATAGAGTCGAATGTCTTTAAATTCCACAAAGGATATGAATTACCTATAAACACACATGGACTATTTCCAGGACTATTGGACAACATTACCATAATAATCACTTCCATATCATTGCTCTTTTGTTGATTTTGATTGCTTCCAATATCCTCATTTGTAAGTCACTTTGGATAAAACGTCTACTAAATGTAAATGTAATCAATATTTACTATTATTTTTAATAAATAAACTTCAGTTTCATGCACCATGGTGGAACATGTAATTATTTAGTAGAAAACAAAGTTAAAGACATTTTCTTGTGCATTGCCAATTAAAATGTGCACTGATAGCTGTGTTTATTCTTTAGACTGTCATATTTAGTTTTTATCGCATCAAATATTCTACATTTCAGTTAATAAGCACAGTTTACAGGTTTGTAGATGGTCTTAAGTAGATAAAAAACAATAGCATTGCTGATGAGGGGTATATTTGAACTGAATGGTGTATTTATAGCTCAGTCACAGTGTTCAATTGTAGCTCAATTTCAGACAAAAGAGAGCACAAATAAACCGCCATATTTATAGCAACAGAATACGACATGAAATACTGACAGCTGAATAGGATACAAACAATGAACAGTATCATTTACCCAGTTTACGTCTCTCCATATCATTACTGACACTCTTGAACTTCCATTCATCAACTGGAGTTCTTTCCTGTTTGGTGCTCTTACATTTGTGTTTTTCTCTAATAAGCTTATCATTTTATTCACATTTGGCTTCTTTGTAATAAGAAAACGGTAAGATAACATTAAAGACTAAACCAGAATGCATAACGTCAACATCTTTCATGGACTAGATTTAAGGATAAACTCTTAACACTCGAGAGGCTGTATGAAATACAGGCTGCTTGTTTGAGACCTCTAGTCTTGTACATTTTATAAGTCTTCCTAGAATTTTATGACACATTTGGGACTGTCGCCTGTAACAAGCTTGGGCCCGTACCGGGTCAGGGGAGAAAAAAATGATTCATTGTGCTGTGACTCGCTCAATTGTTTGATACAACTGAACATTTGTGCATGGCCAAGAAAACAAGACACAACGTCTCCTGAACTAAAGTGGCATTGCCTCCTCTGATACTATGTTTTATTACTGTTTTTTTCTGTTGGCACATCAGAGCAGACATATTTGTGTGGCTTCTATGAATCTTCAATCAGAATTGAACAACAAGCCATTTTAAACATTGAAGCATTGATATGCATCAAGGATCAGCTTTGGAATCCGATTCCAGAAGTGTTAGATGCTGAAATACTCCCACCACTACCATACCACTAGACATTTGTTAGATATTTAATGTGGCTGGTGCATTGAAAGAACAGGTAGTAGAGGAGATCATTGTCGAATATTCTGCTAGTCTAGACCTGAGTGATTCATCATCTTTGCTTCTCACGCAACAGGAGGCACCAAGCCAAGAAGCCCAGTCCAAAGAACAACATCTGTTGTCCGCAATCCACGTTCCAAGAAGAGTGCTCCATGCTGTGAATGATAAGACTGTGCAGACATTAGGAGATGGGTCGTCCTGAACACTAAAAACCAGCATCATTTGCACCAGTCATCTGGAAAGTGGGCTGAAGGTGCCGGATTTTGAATCAGCGTTCACACGTTAAATATATAAAAGCAGTGGTGAACAAACCCTCCAGAGCATCATTTCTTTTTCAAATGACAGACTACTGTGATAGGGATGACCTGTTATTCTGAGCTCTGGTTTCTCAGTAATCAATACTGTAGGCAACAATAACAGCAACAAAAAAGCTTATAAAGTGCATTTTATCCGGCCTATGTATAATCTGTTGCACCTTTTTTTCGCATACTATTGTGTGTATATATGTGTACATCATGTAAACTGTGTACATACGGTGCATAAAGTGTATTGATAACTGTAAGTATGTCTTAAATAGTACACTGTGTACTGAGTAAATGTTTGTGTATTCTGCACATTGTCTTCTGTAAGTATGTACTGTCTATATGTAAACTGTTTCTGCACTGTCTGGAGCACGCTCTCAAGAATTTCACTCACCAAGGCTCATGTGCTGTGGTTATGTGACAATAAAAGTGATTTGATTTGATTTAAAGCCTCTCTTTTTTTTTTTGCAGGTTTAAAAAAAAAAACAAATCTAATAAATGACACTAACTTAAAAGTCCAAATGTGGATTAAATGAAACATGGAAAAGTTTATATTTACTGTAGATTGGTACAAATTAAATTTTTCTTCTTGAAAAAAAAATGGAATGAATAATAGGTGGCTCAACTTACATTTTTAGTTTTACTATTCCTTTAAAACACGTTGTTTAATTGAGTTTGACAAAAAAAAATCCTGAAATGATTAGGATTATTATGTAAGTGTGTACGTAATCTTTCGATAAATGTCATGTATAGTTTAGGGTTTTAGCTACTATCTCTAAATTGAATTAGATGTTCAATATGGAATAATGTGCATTAAGGAATCATAACACAAGAAAAACTATATATTATAACTATATTACAGAGATTTGTGAAATAAAATTCCATTATTAATTTTTTCCCAGGCCTGGAAATTGCGGTTTCAAAATGGCATGGCTTTTTCATGTACTAACCCTAATAAAAGCAACTGATGCATGCTGTTAATCACTTAAAATGGCCCATCAATGTGATCACGTGATTGCTCCATTACCTCTCCCTCCTCTAATCACATGCCGGATCCGTCACCCCGCTTTGTTCCGGGACCTCGAAATTTACAAATTAAGCACTGGTGACGTCACATATTAATTTGCATATCCATGACATCATTGCGTCAAGTTTACTTTCAGACGAGTTTTGGCACTTCAGATCTGTTCTACTCTATGAAATGTCACATACTACAATACAACTGAAAGCCCAATAAAGCTGTTCACATTCTATTTTCTGTTGTCATACATAAAAGTATAAATGGTAAAAACGACCCATTAATACTGCATGTTAACCAGGATTCACTCTCACTATACTCCTTAAATCCTGATTTATAATCGTGACATTGTCTGATAAAATCAATATACATCTAACTTACACTAAAAAGTGACTATATGCGGTGGTTTTGGCTATATTACTTTTGTCTCATTCAGCGCACTGCCTGCATCTGAGTGAGAAACTGCACATATTAACAGATGAATTATGTTCATATTTAAAGGTCCGAACATTCAGTAAGCGACAGGTGCTTGGAAACGCTGCTTTGTAAATGATTTACTGACGACGAGTTGGCTATGGCCGGCTGAAAGTGCTGTTTCTCTGCCGCGCACTGTTCAGAACAGACGCCGGGAGAGTCAGACCTCGCGCTCTGGAGACATCTTCCAACTGAACGATAGGCTAAGTTTTTCTTTTTTTCTCATAGTCACTAGGTTTGTCGTCAGTATGTACCTGTTATGGAAAAAATGAATGCTGCCAGAATGTTCTGAAAGTTGCTAAATATAGTGCTAAAGTCGCGCACGCGGAGCTGATGGCTGATGGCAGAGGGCGGTGGATATTGTTGCGGCCCGCCTCAAATAAATGGACGTATGGGAAACACTGGAGGTTGTCTGTGGAAGTGTCAAAAGTTCTCGAGCACACAGAACGAGCTGTATGGTGAGAGGAGATTGTCCAATAGTTAATCCATCGCGGGTGGTTTCATTATCTCGGGCGGATTAAAAACAAAGTGTAGAAATAATAATAGTAATGAAAACAGAAATGTGTCACCAAATATACTTGGTCGGCCGTTAATATACCTGAGCGGCCCGCCAAGGTAAAGTCTATGTGTGGGAAACACTGTTTACTATTATTACCACTTTAAATTAGCTTTTTTGAATTTCATTATAATTTCAAGTGTTAATATATTTTTTTGTGATTTTGTTAAAGTATTTATATTTAGCTTTAGTTCAGTTTTAGTAATGTCCTTTTTATTATTTGAATTAACAAAACAGTTTTAAATTTTGTTTATAACAGTACTGATATTGACTTCAGTATTTTGGCTAATTTGATTCTGCTTTCAGCACATATAATTGTAGTATTATTATATGACTAACTGGATGATCCGCTGAGACAGATCCCCTCCGAAGACCTTGTCACCTAAACGGCCATCGGGACAAGACCACATGAACCAGATGAGTCCTCTGCACAATTTGACTTTGTTGCAGCCTAGAATTAAACGGCCAGTTTTTGTCTGTCCAGTGTTTAATGTAAACTGTAAAGCTGCTTTGACACAGTCTGCATTGTAAAAAGCGCTATATAAATAATGGTGACTTGACTATGATCAGGTTGATACTGTATATTTGACCAATTTAAACCAATTATCAGAGATTTCCTCACAAAATCAGCACAGAGAATGCAGTTCGGGGCACTGTTATATCTCTTATCACTGTAGTTTTCAGCATCCTTAAAATTTGGGATACAAGGCAAATTACCATTTTTCCCTTCTACACATCACTGTGTCATTTAGTACTGAGGATCGCTGCAGGCGATGAACACTTGTTTGCATATAAAGAATACAGTTCTTGCAAACCAAAGTGAATCATCATATCTGCTGGCCTGGTAAACGATCCCTGAATCATTTTATCTGCTGTCCATGTTTCCTGTTGTTTGTACAGTGATAGTGAGGACGTCACTGAATCCTTGACTCATGTGTTGGGGGTTATCCTGCCAACAAGGATTGGCAAGGTTGTGCTGTCTGTTTGGCTGGTCTAAAGTACAAATATTCTGTTGTCAAATCCTGATACTGTTCATTCTGATTAGCATTAGTGCAGAAAGTGCATGTTCACTCACACACACACACACACACACACACACACACACACACACACACACACACACACACACACTGTTGTTCAAAAGTTGGTAAGATTATTAAACTATTTTTGAGAGCTAAACCAAGCTAAACTTGGCTAAACCAAGGTCAGTACAGTAAAAATAGTAATGCTATAAAATTCGAATTGAATATATTTTAAATATAATTTATTCCTGTTCAAGCTGAAATTTCAGTGTCACATGATCCTTCAGAAATCATTATAAGACACTTATTTGCTGCTCAAGAAGTATTTCTTATTATTATCAATGTTGAAAGCAGTTGTGCTGCGTAATGTTTTTGTGTAAATCGTAATGTTTTATCTTTCAGGGTTCTTTGAATAGGAAGTTCAAAACAACAGTATGTATTTGAATGCATTTGGTAGTCTTTTGAATGATTTAATGCATCCTTGCTGAATAAAAGTATTAATTTCTTACAAAAAACAAACTTATTGACAACAAACTTAAAAAGTATACACTACTTGACTGTGACATTTTCCATTTCATTTCAGTAATTTGACATGTTTCCTAGTGGAAATAATGAAGGCATGATTTTATCCACCAGGATTAGATTGGATTGTGAAGGGATAAAACATGTCATGCTGTGATGTTATCGGTTAATATTTTACCTTCCTGCCTCCACAGCCTAGGTTACGTCAGTAGAAAATGTTTCTGAGGCAGAGAAAGTTATTACATTTTTAATGAGAGGTTATGAAAACAAACATTTTCTGTTGAATACAGTGAACGTACACAATAAGACCAGGATCATTTATTAATAAACAAAGTAATGGTCAGAGCCATGACGACACACAAGAGCTGTTTTTTGTCGAGTGGTTGTGGCTTTTTTCAGTCTCTTTGGTAGGAGAAGATAAAGCGTAGTGTTTGAGGGAAGTGGAGGTGAATGGGCCTCAGTATCAGAGCAGCAGCTGACGGTCATGGATGGCTAACTGCCACGGGCCTCTAGTGTGTTATGCTCTCCCCTATCTTGTGGCAAAGCTTTCTCATCCACAGCAGACGTCTCTGAATACTGCAGAAAAAAGACCTCTATAACAGCACTTAAATACTGCATGCTTTCAGGTCAGGGAGAGCAAATGTTTTCACCAGAAAAAATCTAACTGCGAGTTAAAAACATCTCCAGGGGTAATTTACAGTCTCTTAGATGAAAATGTAATTACATTGAGCATGTTTTGCCATTGCAGCAGTGTTTTATGAGTAGGGCGTGGCACCGTGTCAAGGTCATGAGTTCACATACTGAGTAAAAGTGCCAGAAGCAGAAATGTATGTTACAAAGCCATACATTTATAATTTTAGGAACAGGTGTGACTATTTAAACCTTGAGATTGTGAAGATACAAGACAGGATCAGTAGATAAGCTTTCTTGTAAAGTAAATGTTGTTAATTATAATAAACATACAATGAAGCAAGCTACAAATATGGAAGACCAAAACTGCAAATATGATGGTAAATAAATCATATTCAGTTTAAATATATATTACAAGATCAATTAGCCAAGCCAGGGGTAAATGGACCACCTCTCATTTTAATAGTGTTAATTTGTACTTTATTGATAAATTACTTTATTTTTAGCAGTTTTGGTCTTGCATGCACTGAAATAAATGTGGTGTGTAGAATTTACTTTCATTCAGAAATTGCTGGTACATTTCACAAATAATTACGAAGAAAACAGCTAGTAACACATTTAATGGAAAATTAATGCATACATTAGTGCTTGTCAAACAATTAATCGCGGTTAATCACATACAAAATTACATTTTTGTTTACATAATAAATGTTTGTGTACTTTGTTTATTTATTATGTGTATGTATAAATACACACATTTATGTGTAAAATATTTATATGATTATATTTTATATTATAAACATATTTTCTTAAATATATATATACATGCATGTATTTGTATTTATATATAGATAATAAATATACACAGTACACACTCAGATATGTAAGCGAAAATGTTTATTTTGGATACGATTAATCGTGATTAATCATTTGACAGCATTAAATTAAATGCATAAAATAAAACCAAAAATAGTGTGCAAAACACTGCACAACCAAGTTATTATTTACTGATATCCTTCCCCTCCAATGAACTCATTCAAGATATTGCTCCAAAATGACTTTTTCCACAGTAGAAATAGTCGTTACATTAGTCATTAAGAATCTGAATCGGGTCAGTTGTGAATTCATGTTTACTTTGAGTGGTTTCCTCAGTGTTGGGCAAATAGAGAGCCCAGTGTTGTTTGACCAATATACTTTTACTCACAAGCACAAGGTTAAGTGCACATTGCTTGAATCCCATATTATGCTTTCATTCACTGTAACATTTGATAACATTTAAAACTATTTTTATTCTGTACTACGGTGCAGTGTCCTTTATCTAATCTTATCTTGCAGCTTATTCCCACGAACACGTACCAGATATCATTCAAACTACAGTCACCTTTACCTTCTGTAATATATAACCAAAATGCCCCTTTTCAGTGCCCTGACACTCCATACAGTCATTGACTGTAATGACTATAATGTCACAGTGTGTGTCTGCAGTGCTGGAGTTCATTATTCTGCTGTGTTAACTGAGGATACAGCGGTAATGAGCAGCCTCTGTGTTAATTAGGCAAAGGAAGAACAATTGCTTTGAGTTCTGACTGAATGAGGTGATTTCAGAGAAGGCCGTGTGTGAATGTGGTGACTGATATTATTAATATTAATGTAACTTGTGATGTGTGTCTCAAGGTAGACAAGTTCACTTGGAGTTAACAAAGTTTGTGAATTCATAAAGCAGATGCTAATGTGATGTTTTTCATTATACCATCCTGATGTGTTATTTTTCACTCGTGAGATGGGATCTTCATTATGTTTCAGGATTATGAGCATGCAAATGTTTTAAATGGTGTTTCTGATTTATACCTCGGTACCAAATTATGTCATTAGAGATTCATTTCTGT
Organism: Gymnocypris eckloni scoliostomus; assembly: GCA_027564155.1. Classification (NCBI taxonomy): domain Eukaryota; kingdom Metazoa; phylum Chordata; class Actinopteri; order Cypriniformes; family Cyprinidae; genus Gymnocypris; species Gymnocypris eckloni. The sequence continues at coordinate 17,738,737 of CM050429.1, read as the reverse complement.
TCATTTTGTTTCAATGAATCAATGTAAAACTGTGATTTAATCACACTAATTAAATTGTAAATGATCTTGTCACAAAAACCTACATTTCTAGTGTGAAGTCCATTTGTCCATTCCAGTCAATAATATATTTTACAAAGTAATTTTTTACTATGTAATGCATGTAAATAAAATTATATCAGTTAATTAATGTAACAAATGAAATACCATTCTTCCAAACATTAGTTTACTAGATTACAATGAGATTTTTGCAGTAAATGTTTTCTATCTAATTGGCTGGATGGGTCTGTTTGGTTGAAATATGGTTCACCTGACTAAAGATAATAAAATAAAAAATAATTTGTTTTAGAGCAGTAAGTATTAGCTATTGATAAGTCTTAATTGTTGGGGGGGAAATGTCACCCAATATTAGTACATTGAATATTTGTAACAGCCACTCTACTCATTTGCATTTTGCATTAATATTTCAACAGTCTGTTGTCAGTTATTCCTTGCATATTGTATTTATGTTTTCCTCTATAACCCTAGGGTACAAATACATTTTACTCTTATTATTTACATACATGTCGGGATTTCCTTACAAGA